>JAJIBD010022897.1:0-281408 GCA_021461705.1 Cryptotis parvus | reverse complement strand
CCTGTGAGCGACTCAGGACTTAGAGGTCAGCGAGTGTCCTCTCCATCCAGACAGTGGGGGCAGATGGACCGAATGTCGTTTGTGTCCCCCCCTTGGAACAGGCAGCAGTTAGAAGACCCATAGCAAAGGTGGTACTTATTGTTGAAGAGTGGAGAGTGGATGGAGGCGGGCAAGGCCACCTCTGGGTGCTCAGGGCCTACTTCTGTTTCTGTGCTCAGGGATCACTCCTGATGGTGCTTAGGGGACCCTATGTCACGCCAAGGATGGAACTGGGGTCAGCCACATGTAAGGCAAGCAGCCACTTAATCCTCTCTCTCTCTCTCTCTCTCTCTCTCTCTCTCTCTCAAACGGAGTTCTTATCACAGTTTCACAAGCTTGGCATTTCCAGTTTGGGCCAGTTGGACGGAAGCAGAACTAGGCTCCTTAGCAATCTGATGTGTTTTTGTGCGTGCTTGCAAAGCAGGTCCGTAGGCTCCCCTACACCACCGAGGCAGCCAGGCTTGAGCCCAGGAAGCCCAGGGAAGTTCTGGCTCTTGAGGAGTCTGCAGCCTCCAAGAGAAGGAGAGAAACGCTCTTCACAATGCCAGCCAAACTCGGAAGTGTAAAGAAAGAAGACGCACACTGGAACATCGCCCAGGTGTGAGGGTAAGGCACACAGCTGTGTCATCTTATCCCTGGCACCATGTGCTTCCTGATCACCACAGGGTGAACCCCGGAGGGCCCCCCAAACCCTACAGGGATGCCCCAGATATAGCCCCTGATGGTGCCACATTGACCCACTTGCCAGTTTGGCTGAGAGCTGCTGAAAGGCGGTGCCTGAGTACCGCTTTGGAAGCCTCCCCTCAAAAATTAAAAAAAAAAGTTAGGAAGAGGGGGCCGGAGCGATAGCCCAGCGGGTAGGGCATTTGCCTTGAACGCGCCGGCCCATTGCAGCCTGGGGTTTGATCCCTGGCATCCCATATGGTCCCCCGAGCACCGCCAGGAGTGATTCCTGAGTGCAGAGGCAGGAGAAACCCCTGAGTATTGCCGGGTGTGACCCCAAAAAGCAAAAAAAAAAAAAAAAAAGTAAGGAAGAGAAAACTCTCTGAGGGCAAGGATTATCACTGTCTTCCCGTTCATCATCGATTTGCTTGAGCGGGCACCAGTAACATCTCCATATGACCTGTCTGTCTCATGCAGGTAGAGCCCAAGGGAACCTGCTTGCTCCAGGAACATAAAGAGCCTCAAACCATTCCATCAGGTCATGGGAATGAGATCAAGGATTGCATGGGAATGAGGGCAAGGATTACATGTTGTAAAGACTCATAGCCCCACAGTGCTGACAAGTCAGGGGTGACAGATCACCGATAAGGAGTTTGGGATACAAATGACTCGAGCTTCTGCTTTCAAGCCGGAGAGATGTTGGCTGGGAAGCGACTGTCTCCCAGGATAGTCTCGTCTGGAAGACGATCTCACCGGACCCCGGCTGCCCTGCTCTGCGCATGCTCCTAGGGCATCCCTGTGCGAGCCATACCCCAAGTGTTTGGCCAAGGTCAGCTCAATGGCAAGGCAAGGTCTGTGGTTGCTGGACCTCTCAGCTTTGGGAGATGGGCTCTGGGACACCTGACGCTCCACCCTCACCCCCCTGCGGGGTGGGGAGCTGAGTCACTCCAGGGGTCTGGGTCAGAGCTGACGGCAGACAAGGCAATGGGGGGACTCTGAATCTTTGTTGCCTGCCTGTGCATCACGGTCCCCTCTGCCCCACACACCTGAGACCACAGAGAAAGCGCTCCTGCCCCCATGGGTCCTTCATGGAGGAAGTAGAGGGCACTGCAGAAAGGACCGACTGCTCAGGTCTCTCCGCTGCGGGGATACCGTGCTCCTTCCCTGGAGAATGGCCGTCCCGCTCTGCAGCAGCCCTGTTGCGACGCATCTGAGCCTGTGTGTGGACGCGGGTGGGACCTTGAGCAGCCCAACAACTGAACGTAATTAAACAGCAACGCCAGCAGCCGTTCCCTGAAAAGGCTTCTCAAAGGCCCTGACACTCCTGGGCAGCCCATTTCCTGTGCCCCAGACCGGGTTATAAAACTGTCCAGAGCCAGTTCTCTTTGATAACGGATCCTGAGACAGTCTTTTAAGCCAGCATCATTGTCTTAAGTTAGGAGCATCAGAGCCCTCGTCCTGACTCTATCTTGGCTCTTGCTTCCCAAAGCCCAAGCTGTTAGACCTTTTATCTCTTCTCTTGGTTCCAGGGTGCCCCTGGTGCCCTTTTCCTGGCTCCCACTTACCTCAAGATGAGGGCGGCTCCAATGCTGAAACCAAGTGGGGCGAAGTGGAGACTGAGGGGCATTCCTGCCTCCCAATACACTTTCCTGTCCCTCCCTCCCAGCCTTCGAACTTTCATGAGATGCAACTGGCCGCAGAGCCGTTGGGGAGCAAGAGGGTGGGGGAGCAAGAGAGTCCAGAGCCCCCACTTCAGGGAGCTTTCTAGGACCAAGGAAAAGAGAACTAAGAAATGCACCAGCAATAAATACATAAATAAACAGTTGAGCAAATAAAGACGTAGAAGGGAGACAGAAGACAGCAAGGAGCAGAGGGATGATACTCTTAGATAAAGGCAAACATCTCTCTGGGAGAGCGGCGCCAACACGGCAGTCTAGGGGGCCGGAGCTACAGTACACCGGGAGGGTGTTTGCCTTGCATGCGGCCAGACCCAGGTTCGATTCCAAGCATCCCATATGGTCCCAGCGCTGCCGCCAGGACTAATTCCCTGAGTGCAGAGCCAGGAGTAACCCCTGAGTATTGCTGGGTGTGACCCAAAAAGCCAAAACAAACAAACAAACAAAAACATGGCAGTCTCAAGGGAGCAGTCAACTGGGAGTGGGAGGGGGCCAAGGCACGTGGGAGGAGCCAAGGCACAGAGGAGGAGCCAAGGCAGGGGGCAGCCAAATGGAAGTGGGAGGAGGAGCCAAGACACGGGGAGGAGCCAAGGCATGGGGGAGGAGCCAAGGCATAGGGGGAGGAGCCAAGGCAAGCTCCATCCAAGGAAGAGTTGAAGCAAAGGCACTGCGGTACTAGGAGTTAGTTGAGTGCAGGAATGGATGAAAGCAGGGCTGCCGGAGGGAAACGACAGTGCCAGAGAGGGGGAAGGGCAGGAGAGGGTGCTCTGGGGCATGGGGACCACTGCAAGCGTTTGGATTTTACTCAGGTGGTTGTGGGAGCCTGGGTGGGCGGTTGACATTTACATGGAAGGCGCTTGTGATATGAATCTATCGGACGATGAATGACTTAGAAATCTGATACCGTGAGTTTTCCGTGGTGATAGCAGCACAGGTAGATGTTCAGTGATGAACCTATATAATGTGATGCTGCTTCCAAGAAGGTAAGGGCCAGCCAGCATCTAGATTTTCCAAATAAGAACAGAAATGTCACAGGAGAGTTGAAGACAGGCACTGGGAGAGATGAAAAAAACTCAAAGTTATTCAGCACTCAAAGGCGGAGCGCTGGCCCTGATTTGGGCCACTGTGAGAGGGTCTGCTTGCACAGCTGGAGAGGGGCACATGCCCCGTCATAGAGGACAGAGGGAGTGACGTGTGTCACAGTTGGCGGATGAGACAGGTGGTCACAGCAGGACCAGGGGGTAGTGAGAAGGGGGTAGCGTTTGCCTTGCATGCAACTAACCCAGATTTTTTTTTTTTTTTGGGTCACACCCGGAGACACTCAGAGGTTACTCCTGGCTCTGCACTCAGGAATTACTCCTGGCGGTGCTCGGGGACCATATGGGATGCCGGGATTGAACCCGGGCCTGCACGGGCCGACCGTGGTGCAAGGCAAACGCCCTACCCGCTGGGCTATCACTCCGGCCCAACTAACCCAGATTTGATCCACCACATATGGTCCCCTGAGCCTTCCAGGAGTGATCCCTGAGCACAGAGCTGGGGATTAAGTCTTGAGCACCTCTGGGTGTGGCCCCAAAGCAAAACAAAACAGACTTAAAAGCAGAAAGCAGGACTGAAAGTCAGACTTTCCCTTATAGTAGGAATGAGCAAAAAGCAGGACAGCAACCAGACCTTTCCTTGAAGAAATAGTTTTCCGGGGCCAGAGAGATAGTACAGTGGATAGGGTGCTTGTTTTGCATGCAGTTCTATCCCCAGCATCCCATAATGGCCTCCAGAGCCCTGCCAGGAACCCAAAACCAGAAAGAAAGGAAGCAAGCAAGCAAGCAAGCAAGAAAGAAAGCAAGAAAGCAAGAAAGCAAGAAAGCAAGAAAGAAAGAAAGAAAAAGAAAGAAAGAAAGAAAGAAAGAAAGAAAGAGAGAGAGAGAGAAAGAAAGAGAGAGAGAGAAAGGAAGGAAGGAAGGAAAGGAAGGAAGGAAGGAAAGGAAGGAAGGAAGGAAGGAAGGAAGGAAGGAAGGAAGGAAGAGGAAGGAAGGAAGGAAGGAAGGAAGGAAGGAAGGAAGGAAGGAAGGAAGGAAGAAAGAAAGAAAGAAAGAAAGAAAGAAAGAAAGAAAGAAAGAAAGAAAGAAAGAAAGAAAGAAAGAAAGAAAGAAAGAAAGAAAGAAAGAAAGAAAGAAAGAAAGAAAGAAAGAAAGAAAAAGAAAAGAACGAGTCTTACAACAGGAAGCTTTTACAGCAAAGTCCCAGCAATGACACCCTGAGTGGATCAGGGGCCCTATGTCTCTATCGCCTCGTTGCACACATGAGCTTTTAATCACGATCACGATCACGATCTTCCCGTTGATCATCTATTTCCTAGAGCGGGCACCAGTAATATCTCTATATGTCCTGTCTCATGCCAGTAGAGCCAGGGGCATCCGCTTGCTACAGGAACATAAAGAGCCTCAAACCATTATATTAGGTCATGGGAATGGCACAGGGAGAGCAAGGAACAGCTCTGCCCCATGTGTGAGAGTCTCTGGACCAGCATACCTGGGCCGGATTGAGGAAAAGCGGCTGCAGGGTGGGTGTCGGTGATCCGGGCTGTGATGGGCTGGTCTGCTGGGTGGAGTTCTGACGAGAGGGAAGTCCAGAAGTGGAAAATGGCGGGCGCCCGTGGAGTGAGGAGCGGTGGTCTGGCTTGTTGTGAGGGCTCTGCCGAGGTGGTGGGCCAGGGCTAGAACCCGCCATGCCTCCCGACTGCCTCATGAACGGCTTTGCACAGGGAGAGCAAGGAACAGCTCTGCCCCATGTGTGAGAGCAGCTCTGCCCCATTTAATATATATATATTTTTTGTTTTGGGGTCATGTGAGCCTTGAACTCCCATCACCCACAGAAGGCTGCCGGGAGCTTCAGTCCATCTGCGGGCATCCCCCAGAGCCCCGCCCTCCCCAGCACATTACAGGCACTTAACAAAAGCCGTAAATAAATACTGCTCATTTCCAGCCCATCCACCCACTACAGCCCCTGGGGATCTCAGCAGTACTCCCCCCACACCCCAACTCACCTCTCTTCTGACTGGTTCACCCACCTCTCTCTGACAGGCAATAAAGTTAATGATACCTCATGTTGATGTATCTTTCTGCTCCAGAATCCAAACCCTGGGCTATAATTATGTCTTCACCACCATTTCTGAGTTTGGCCAAGAGGGCTGGGATGGGGGGCTTGGTTTAGGCCGCCCCTTCTCACCAAATAGATGTTATTTTAAGGATCCAGAGGCTAATGACGGGAAATGTTTGGTCTGAAAAACTCAGGCCTATAGGCTTGGGGAAAAGGACCCAGACTGAGAGCCCAGCATTGAACTCCGACTGAGCGCTCTCTCTCTCTCTCTCTCTCTCCTCTCTCTCTCTCTCTCTCTCTCTCTCTCTCTCTCCCTCTCTCTCTCTCTCTCTCCCTCTCTCTGTCTCTCTCTCTGTCTCCCTCTCTCTGTCTCTCTCTGTCTCTCTCTCTCTCTCTCTCCCTCTGTCTCTCTCTGTCTATCTCTCTCTCATTAAAGAGCTGTGATTTATAAAATTATTGGTAGTTGAGTTTCAGGAATATAATATTTCCACAGCAATCCCAACACCAGTGTCAACTTCCCTCCACCAGTGTTCCCGTATCCCCTCCCCCACCCCACCCCATCCCTGACTCACCTTGACAGACACATAACAAAGTTCTATGATGCCAACAGGAGGATGCATGACCCTCGGCCTGTGAAAGCTGCCTGCCTGCCTGCCTGCCTGCCTGCCTGCCTGCCTGCCTGCCTTTCTCCCTCCCTCCCTCCCCTCCCTCCCTTCCTCCCTCTCTCCCTCCCTCCCTCTCTCCCTCCCTCTCTCTCTCTCCCTCCTCGCTCTCTCTCTCTCCCTCCCTCGCTCTCTCTCTCTCCTGTTTTTCTTCTTTTTGGGCCACATCCAGTTGTGCTCAGGGGTTACTCCTGGCTCTGTGCTCGGAGATCACTCTTGGTGGTGCTCAGGGGACTATATGGGATGCTAGAGATCAAATCCCAGTCGGCCACATGCAAGGCAGGTGCCCTGCCCACTGGTCATTCCCTTAGGCCCACATGTCGCCTTTCTTAGTTGAGAATCTTAGTGCCAAGATTCAACAATCTTAGTGTTGAGTAGAGCCTCTCAACGTGAGACTTTGCCGCCTCCAACAAGTTCCTCCTCAGAGAGATGCGGATATTTCAGACTGAGGTGAAGCGGGTGGTCGAGGGCAGGGATGGAGCCCCAAGACGAGCAACACCGGCAGCGGGAAGGGGGTCTTCCTGGGATCTCAGGGGCGTTGCCTGCTGCCACTTTGATATGGGACTTCGGACTCCCCCTCTGGGAGTGAAACAATATCTGTAGCTGTAAACCTGTCATCGGCACATTGTGGAGTCCCTGGACATGAACAAATCCCACCGGAGGATCATTTTGTCAATGGGGGCAGTGAGTTGATGCTGCACCCACTGAGATGCATTGACGGGGGCCCGGAAGGCAGCATGGAGGAACGGACGGCGAGCGATGCGTGCGGGACCCCCCAGATTCCATCCCCAGCACTGCCAGTTTCCCCAGCTAGGTGTAGCTCCCTCCCAAAATGAGATTCATCAGAACAGCCCCCATCAGAATGACACAGAGCAGGGCCTGGGTGGGAGGCGCAGAAGCAAACGCAGGCAACTCGTGCCGCGGCAAACTTGAGGTTGTTACAGAAACCCAACAGGCCACCGACAGGCCCGGGGTAATTGACAGACAGGGGGTGGCTTGCTCCAGGCAGCTGCAGCTGGAAAGTGTCATCCGTGCCCCGGCTCGCCCATTAATGTCCAGGAACCCTCCATCCTCCTCAACAAACACAGCCCCGTCCCGGGGCTCAGAATCTGGAGGGGGCCGTGCTGTCAACCCCCCGGCTTCAGGCAGCACTGACAGGCGCAGAGACAGCAACTGTCAAATGCTCCAGCGCTCCTGAGCGTGCCCGTCGGCAATAGCTAAGTGAACCCCCTGCCTGCCACCTTGCCCTGTGGCAGTGCCAGGCTCTCCCCCTCCCCAGACCTCTGGAGCTCTCTGTGATGGACCAGGAAAATGAGGAGTGGCTCCCCAGAATCCAGGTAGGGGGTCCCCCTGAACGCTGCTTTGGGCTTGCAGCAGGTTTGACCTTGTGACCTCAAAGCCCCCACCCCCCCACACACACACACTTCCTGAGTGTCGCCAAGTTTGAGTGTCACCTCTGAGGGCCCTGGGGGCCGAGACACCAAGAGGCTGGCTTTGAACTGTGTCGCTTCAAGAGACCCAGTGCATCTCCTGGAAAATGCAGGTTTACGGTGTGAAGTCGGGAGCGGGAGAATGAACAGGCTCCGCAGCTACACCTCGAAAGTCACCCCCTCGGGGGACAGAGCAGCACTACAGCGACGAGGGCACTTGCCTTGCACGCGGCAGGCCTGGGTTCAATCCCTGGCACCCCATATGGGCCTCTGAGCCCGGCAGGTGTTCCCTGAGCTCAGTGCTCCCAAGGCCAGAGGGAAAGCACGCGGAGTAAGGCGCGATCCCGGTTCAAGCCTCAGCACCCCATATGGTCTCCCGAGGTCTGCCAGGAGTGACTCCTGAGTCCTGAGCACTGCTGGGGCGTTTCTGCCTCTCACCTACCCCCAAAAAAGCAATTTTCTAGGGGGGAGGCTCTGCCGACCTCACCCATCAGCCTGGAAGGAAGTTGGGGAATTGGTGTAGGTACTGTAGGATGTCTTGCTCCTTGAGGTGTTGCAGGTGTGACTGCGGTGCCAGGTTGCGTAGGCAGGTGGCAGACAGGGAGGCAGGCTTGTCTACACCCAGGGCTCTGCCCTGAGCCCTGGATGGTTGATGTTCTGACATAGAAAAAGACTGGACCCCCTGGGATGAACCCAGAGCCACAGCAGAGCCTGACAAGCTACTGTGGTGTATTATTCAATACGCCAAAAACAGTAACAATAATGGACTCCTTCCCAATGAATGGAGACGTTACTGGTGCCTGCTCAAGCAAATCGACAAACAGAGGGAAGACAAGTGACATGTGAAGTGACCCTAAGATGTGTGTTTCTATTCTCTCTAGGAGCCAACCTGAGTCCCCAGGCTCTCAGGGCCCTTTAGCAATGCTGCTGTGACACTGAGGTGGGGAGGCGGGAGAAGTCAGGTCCAAAAGGTGGTCCCGAAACCAGCAAGGAATGGGCTGTTCGGCCTCACTTGGACACTTGCTGTACCTACATGGCTCTGATGCCCTACACGCCTTATAGAAATGATGCAAAGGGACCAGCAAGAGGACTTGAAGGACGAGGCACTGGCTTTGCAGGGAGGAGGCCCCAGTTTGACCCCTAACACTGTCCAGGAGTCCCTTGAACACCACCAGAAGGTGACCCTTGAGCATCTTGCTGGGAATAGCCCCAGGGCACTGCCAGGTATGGCCCCCAACAAACTGGAAGCAAGCAAGAAAAGGACACCAACTAACGCCCGCTGATGGAGAGTAAGCGTGCTGGAGGAATAGCCAGCTTTAAGTATTCTGGTTTTGTGTGTGTGTGTGTGTGGGGGTGTTTAAGCCACCCTCACACACCTGGCAATACTCAGGACTGACTCCTGGCTTTGTGCTCAGGGATCACTTCTGGTGGTGCTTGGGGACCATTGGGATGCTGGGGATTGAACCCTGGTCTGCTGCATGCAAGGCAAACGCCCTCTCCACTGCACCATCGCTCCGGCCCCAAGTTCAAGCACTCTTCAACAAACAACAGCATAACCTGAATTGACCTCTTGCTTCTTCCACACACGAGTTGGGTGTTTGGTGGGTTTTACTGTAAAGTCTCAGTGCCCCGGGGGCAGGGGGAGAGGGGGGGAAGGTGAGCACCGTGAGAGCCCCAGACCCCCAACCCAGAGGAGGTCGCTGGCACACAGAGATCTGAACTCCTTTGCTTCTCAGTAGCAGAGGAGGAGTTTCAACTTGCCCAGAATCTAGAACAGATGCTTTGAATTATGCTGCCTGCTTATTAATTCCCCCAACGTGGCTATAAATAGACACTCTTAGTCCCATTTTGCAGATCAGAAGAAGCAGGAGACTCAGAGCCACTTTCATTGGGGCTGCTCCTCTGGGCAGGAGCTGGGCTCCTCTGGGCAGGAGCTGGGCAGCTCCAGTGCCAACAAAGACACCATTGCCCAGATGAATAACAGTTAACACAACTATTAAAAAAAAACAACAACAACTCAAAATGAATGCCCTAAATTTCAGGATGAGCAAAACATCCAAGGTTTACAGCAAGACAGGATTTCGTCCGCACATGCTCAGCCAGCCCGAGCTGTGCCCACTTAGGACGTTGATGACTGATTTTGGACGGCACCTTCCTGTGCTTGCAAAGGCAGCATGAAATATCTGGTTCTGTTTGCTGGGCCTCCAGCTGGCCCATCAACGGTAATGTGGCCAGTCTCTCCTTGAGGGGCACTGTGTCCGGCTGCTTTGTGGGGGCTCTTTCTGGGTTTAGGATCTTCTCTGCCTTCCTGGGGGCAGGAGGAAAGCGTCTCTTTTCATCCTCCAAGCTAGTGTTAGGAGTCAAGCTTTATCGTTGGACCAGAGAGGTGGAGACATTTGCTTAAGGTCACACAGCAGAGGGAGGGGGTTGCAACTTGATGCCAGCTCAAGTGGGGGAGTGTCCAGGCAGGGGCTGGGGACAGAAGGTCAGCCTCTGTGTCCTGGAATTCTCCTTTAGGCCACTAGCCAGTTTCCTACCATTCATTGTTTCCCAAGAAAGGGGTCAGGGACTCCAGCAGTGGGGGATGCCCAGGAGACCTGGGCTAGGAGCCCGCGGTGGGGAGGGGTGCCAGGCCCCACAGGGCCTCCTGGAGAGAGAGTCAGGCCGGGAGGGGTAAGAGGCCATCGGTGAGAAGCAGAATTAGGTTCTGGCGGAGTTTGGGGGCATAGAGCGAGAATCAACTCAGGCCTAAACCGCACTCTCAAGGCCGCGGGCACCAGTGTCCAGCCAGTGGGGGACGCCCGGGCCGAGGCCTTGCCCCCTGCCTGCTGCCCGCAGTGGGAATCTATATCCCGCCGAGACTCCTGAGCCTCACCAGCCCTGGGACTCCGTGGGCCTCCAGGACGCACAGGGCTGGGCAGGGCTTTTCTTTCTAACTGATGGACAAAAGTGGGGGATGGGTGGGCAGAGGCAGGAAAAACAAGAGAAGTCACCCCCAAAGGAACCGGAGGTCACAGCCGTGGCCATGAGAACTGGCCAGGGGCAAGGGGGGAGGAAAGAGCAGACCAGGAGTTGGTGCAGAGCAAAAACTTCTGCTGCCTGCACTCCTGTGCGCTAATACCCGTTTCACGCAAGACGAAGGCAAGCACAGAGAGGCTGAGTTACAAACCCAGGGCTGCCCAGCAGGGCTCCAAGGAACTGAGAATCCAGCAGCAACCGCGTGACTGCAGCGGCCAGGCACCAATGGGTGTCAGTCGCAAACAGGGGCCTCTCCCCACCCACCCACCCACCCTACAGGCTCCCGAGACAGATGCTCTGATGCGATTAAAAACATGGAGAATGTTACAAAAGTTTTCTTTTTCCAAGGTTTGCCGATTTTTATTTCACTCCAGATCTGAAATTCTGTTCGGTATCCCTGAGGGGCCTTGGGAATCTCCTTGGGTCTCAGCCAGACCTCCTCAATAGACCCCAGTGCCAAAAAGCAACTCGAGGTCTTGTGGGCCTGAAAAAGGAAGAGAAACGGAGCAATTCCCCCGATGCCACACATGATCCCATGAACCTGAAAGGCAGGACCAGAGAGGTATGACTTTGCCTAACGCCACACAGCAGTCTGATGTCGGCTCTGCCTGAACCCCACTTCACCTTCCTTACTGGACCTCCTTAAGTGGTGGCAAATATCACACCAGCCCGTTCCAGAAAGCCCCACAGTCACGGAAACACAGCTCCTACCCTTGACCGTTTCTAGCCAGGGCTGGTCCTTTGGGGGTCTGCTTCCGAATGGGTGTTCAGGGTGGCAGCTGATGAAAAACATTCTCGGGCAGCATTTTCCGAAGCCTCTTACCTGAAACATGTCCAGAATTGTTTATGAAACCACAGTCTCCGTGAGCCAATGGTTCGGGAAATTCAGGACTGAACGCAGTTCAGCCAGACCGGCTGTGTTTTTCTGCAGGCCATTCTGGGACCTTAGTGTGTACCCAGGTGGGGGTCGCTCCACACACTGGGTGGGAGTGAGAAGCATTCTGAAAATTGGAAAATATTTTTGTTTCGCTTTGTTTTGGGGTCACACCCAGCGGTGCTCAGGACCTACTCCTGGCTCTGCCTCCAGGGCTCCTTTCTGGAGGTGCTCAATGGGCCTATGCTGGGTGCTGGGGATAGAACCTGTGGTGCCGTGCGCAAGGAAAGGCAAGTGCCCTACCCACCATGCTATCACTCTGACCCAGAACATTTGTATTTATGTATTTATTTATTTTGTTATGGAAATCTGTGTGGTGCTGGGGTTCCCCGATCCACTCAGGAAAAGAATTTTGCATATTCTGAAACTCACCTTCCAAACTCCATTCTGTAGGTGACGCTCAGCCTCCATCTGACCCCTGGCATTTCCTTTGTTTGAAGAGCGATAGCCCAGCCGGTAGGGCGTTTGCCTTGCATGCAGCCGGCCTGTGCCGCCCAGGTTTGATCCCCGGCATCCCATATGGTGCCTCAGAGACCTGGGCCCTACGAAAGCAGGATGAGAATGCTATTAGGGTTTCCCAGAGAGGAATCGAAAGAGCTATGCTTGGAATATCACACCTCACTCAAGTGAGAGAAGGAATCCGGAGTTCTGACCTCCGTCGCTATTCCAGAATCAGGGACTCTGTCTCGCTTGCCAAGGCATCGAAAATCAGATGGGCTGGACATGTAATGCAATTTGGAGACAACCGCTGGACTAGAGCCATTACCGACTGGATCCCACGGGATGTCAAAAGATCACGTGGCGCCCACCTACAAGATGGTCAGACTTCCTTGTCAAGACCCTGAAGGAACGGTTTGAGGCTCTTCATATTCCTGAATCAACCAGATGCTATTGGGCTACATTGGCACGTGATAGGGTCCAATGGAAATGTTACTGGCCCCCGCTCGAGCAAATCGATGAATAACGGGATTCAAGTGATCAAGTGATCATCCCATATGGTCCCCGAGCACCGCCAGAAGTAATTCCTGAGTGCAGAGCCAGGCGTAACCCCTGAGCATCGCTGGGTGTGACCCAAAAAGCAAAAAAGAAAAAAAAAGCAAGTCCTGTCTTGTCAGAAAGTGTTCACGGTTAGAAAACGGTCCTGGACTGCCGATTTTCTCCAAAGCTGCCAACGACGCTCCCATCCCATGTCTTTGGGGTCCGTCCACCTCTCAGATCATCAGAGGGGAAACCAATGGTAAGTGAAACTCGTCCAGGCTTCCTTAGGGCAGAGGGAGGCCTCAGCTGATGGTGGAGTTAGTGCTGGGTTTCTGGTGGCAGGTGGTGCTCTGAGCCCCTGTCCCTGTCCACCTGGGCCTCACAGTCTGGTTAAAGAAATAAAGCGTGCGCATCCAACATGATAACTAGCACTTGGGCTACCATCTGTGACACGGCCCAACTACAAATATTATGTAAGCAAAGCTGTTCCTGTCCCCAAGCCCAACAAAAAAAATCTTTATTAGTTTCTTTTCCATTGTGAAATTAATGCAATGCCCCATGGGGGGACAAAAATAAATACTTTAAAAAAGCAAAAAATCTAAAAGGACTCTACTCCACTGCCCCCAGACTCTAGAAGTGGAGACTGTTAATAAACCCTTCCACCTTTTTCTTTGCATAAGCAAACATGAAAATATGAGATTTTATTTTCATAAAAAAAAAATGGGCCAGGGGCCAGAGAGATAGCACAGTGGGTAGGGTTCTTGCCTTGCACATGGCCAACCTGGGATTGATCTCAGGTGCCTGAGATTGAGCGGCTCCTGGTGGTGCTGGAGGGGCCACGTGTTACCAGAGGTGGAGCCCGGGGGCCACGTATGCTTCACGTGTGCTTCACGTGTGCTCCGGCTCTTGGCATCATCTTTTGGGACCCCCTTTTCAGTCCGGTTCTATGGGCCGGATGAATCCCCCTCCGGGTTACCCCCTTCATTTTGCAGGGGAGCCCTGGAACACACAGCCCCAGCAGGCGGCTCCCTCTGGCTTGGGTCCAGCATCTCCCATTTCTGGGCTCATTATCCCAGGCAGGGCTGGACCAATTTGGTAACTGGAGGAGCTTTGAACCGCTGTCCCCTGGATTTTTACTTAAAAGTGCAAGAATGGGGGAATGCAGCCACATAGTGGAGTGACTTGAGCATGTCACCAGCCTCTTGTCGGGCTCATTCACACACTCCAGGGGTCAGTGGGAGCTGCCATTAGCTGGCTAACGAGCATTTGGCTTTCAGGAGTGGTGAAGTGGTAACAACAGTGGCAGAAGGACCGAGACCACAGCAAGGGCACAAATATCGGCCCTTTGGCCCCCTCCCCCCCCCCCCAAGGCAAAGGGAAGAGGGGAGACGGGGGGGGGTTGAGGGGTTTGGTGGGAAGGGGGCTCCAAGGGTTCCCAGGAGGCGGGAGGAATCAGAAAGCGGCTGTGGTTATGCACTTGAAAGGCCCGGCTGCTGCTGCCAGGCTCCTGCCTGCGCTCGCTCTCTGCCGTGTGTTTTCTCCTTGCTCCCCGCGCCGTTTCTTGCGAGGAGGCTCCGAGACTCTATTACAAAAAAAGCCCCAAATCCTGGCGATTCTCTGGGATCAGCACATCCGCCCAGAAGCCCTGAAATCAGCAGAATCGGGCGTCTGCGCGTTTCAGTTGTCTCCGTTCCGTTCCTGGAGTGGATCTCACAGGCCCAGTGAGATCTTTATCACGGCTCGCTGGGCCTGTCCCAGAGGAGTCAATCCCAGCGCATAAAGACATCAGCCGCTCGACAAGCCGCCACCACCTCCGGGACACATTGTCCCAGCCCCGGATGCCAGTGCCCTGCCCCGCCTTCCCCAGGCAGCTACTGCAGCTTTCCCCGAGCCAGGGTCGGAACCACCCGGCCATGAAAAGCCAGCTAGCTGACCGCTGGGGACGGGCAGGGGCAGTTCCTTGAGTTTGGCGGTTTGCGGGGCCTAAGGCCCCTGCTTGCTGGGTGCCCATGGGCACATCTCGAGCCTCCTGCACCCAGGGCAGGGAAATGATTGTGGCCAACAAGACTTAGATGCCAAGTCCTGTCTAACGAAAGTCACACCACTCTTTTCTGACCTTGTCACAGCAGTGAGGGCCTGTGGGGGAACCTCAACCCTGTGTTCCTGTAAAGGCCAGTCTTTGAAGGAGGGGGTGTTTGGGCCACACCCAGTGGTGCTCAGGGCTTACTCCTGGCTCTGCACTCCGGGCAGTACTCTGCAGACCCTACGGGATGCCGAGGATAGAACCGAGGTCAGCTGCACGCAAGGCAAGCACCCTGCGATGTCCTAATGCCACAGAACCACACACTTCAAACCCGTCTCCAATACCTGCTGGGCGGCTCTGGGCTGAGTGCTCCATTTGGGCTTCTGGGGTCTGAAGCCAAGATCGACACCAGCAGGGCAAAGGATGGCATGGTCCTCAGCAAGGGCGAGTCAAGTCTTTTCTTTGTTGGCTTGTTTTAGGGCACACCTGGTCCTCCATGCTCACTGCTCGGGGTCACGCCCAGGGGTGCTCAGGGGGCATGTGATGTCAGAGATGGAACCTCAAAGAGCAGAGCCTGTGCGCCGACCTTTCGAGGCCCTCTCCCTGGCTCCAAGCCCAGGCTCCTAGTCCTTTTGATGTTTTGTTTGCTAAGGGCTGGGCTTGGCCAGGGCCCGAAAGTCGAGCGGAATCTGCCGCCTTGCTCTCCACGGGTCTGCTTACGTGGGAATGGACAAATGAACGTGAAGGTATCTGGGCGCTGGGGCGAGCGAAGGGGTCAGGAGCACACACGCATGTGCCTACTACTGAGTTTGATCCCGGGACCACATGGCCCCTTGAGCTCAGGTGGGGATAGAGCTGGTCACCCCAGGAGCACCCCTAAGCCTACACATTGAACCATCCGACCCAAGTGGACAAGAATCTCCTGGAATGGCTCCAGGGCCATGAGTTCTGCTAGCCTGCACACACACACACACACACACACACACACACACACACAAACACACACAGAGCAAAGGATATTTTGAGAGACAGATAGACCATGACTTTATTACAGTATCTTGTTATAATTGTTCTATTTTGTCAGTTACTATTGTTGACCTTTCAGTGGGTCTAACTATGCAAACGAAGCCATCATCGGTCTGTAAGTGGGGAGGAGAGAGCACGCAGAGGCGCAGTTAGCCACGCTTTCAAGCATCCGTTGGGGATCCTTGGGATGTTTTCCCAGCGCAGGAGAGGGGCCAGGGGCTGCTGAGTGGCCGTGGAGCTCGAGCTCCTTCCTACAATCAATCTGACTTGGGCGGGTGCCCAGTGAGTTCTAAGGACTCTGGTAGATACCAGGGAGGCAAAGACGAATGAGACCCCAGGGGCATTGCTATCACAGGCCCGAGCAGGGAAACAGGGAGCGGGATAAACAAAATAATGAGTCCTTTAGCGGCTTGTCAACCGAGGGGCCACAACAAGGGGAGGCTTTGCAAAGGAAGGAACAACGGAGCTGAATTTTTGCAGAGCTGGGTGACTTTCCAGGAAGTGGGGGGGAACCGGCATTGGCCAAGGCACCGAGGCTGAAGGGCGCTTGGCTGAGATGCTGAACCGAGACTGACAGGCTCAGAGCAGGGCTTTTAAACATGGTCTGGAGAGATGGTGATGGGCTGCCGGGGTAAGCACAGGAAGTCTTTTGGGAGGGCTTGGGAAGCCCCAAAAGATGTTTGGAGCAAGGGAATGACGGGGAGATCTTAATTCCCCATAAGGGGGCATGATGAAAAAGCAGCAGAAATGAGAGCGGGAGGCGACAGCACAGCGGGGGCATTTGTCTTGCACTGGGCTGACCCAAGTTCAATCCCCCGGCATCCCATATGGTCCCCAAAGCACTGCCAGGAATAATTCCTGAGTACAGAGCCAGGAGCTTTGAGTACGACCCAAATAAAATCAAAAGGAAAAAAAAGCAATAGAAATAAAACAAACCCAGAGGCTTCGATGGTGGACAGACCAGCGAGAGGTGGTCAAGCCAGGAAAGACATTTAACAAAGGACGGGCTCCAGCTCTGAGGAGGAAGGAAGGTGGTTGAGGTGCGTCGTGGATGAGGATGGAAACGCTGGTGCGCAGAGAACAAGGCAGACACAAGCGGCGCCATCTTATACCGCTTAGAGGAACGGTCCGGCGGGGCACACCCACCCTCATGGCCAGCAGCCTGAAGCTGGGGTAAGTGGGGAGGAATGGTTGTGTGTGTGTGTGGGGGGAGGTGTATCAAAATGTTCTGGAATTAGATCTAGGTAGACATTGGAGAATAAATTAAACTCCACGGACTCTTTCTTAGGGAGCACGTCTCGCGAGATGACTCATGGACCCTGAGATTGTCACTAACCAACAAGGTATGGAAAAATCCCAGGAGACCCCCTTAGTCCTGGCCCTGCTTTGTGCCCGGGTGCCTCCCAGCCCCCAGGTGCCATCCGTCCACCCACGCTGGACACACTCATCCTCTCAGCCAGCATTTAGTCACTGACATCAGCGCAAGTCCCCAGGTCTCCGTGACTTTTCTGATCTGAGATTCAGGAGGAGGAATGCATTCTTCCTGGGAATAGCTTCAGAGTCTGCCTCTCTCCTGTGCCAGGAACTGTTTAAGGCCTGGGACAAAATTCCCTGTACTATGGACTATGTTTTCTGGTCCGCCAGAGCGACCTCAACTGACTGAAACGGGGAGTGAGTGAGATAGGGAAGCGCAGAGAAGACGGGAACTGCTAACCATGGCAGTTGCTGTACAGAGGGCCCAGGGGTCACTGTAGGGACGGGGTGACCTTGCCACTGAGAGCTGAAGGGCGATAAGAAGATGCCAACTCTAGTACCGGGAGGGGGCGTCCGAGGGCACAGCAGGAGCAAAGGCCCTGGGGCAGCGCATGTGAGGTCTGGGCAGGCTTGCGGGAGGAAAGGAGGGGATGGAATCTGACTGAATGCCACACTGGCCCAGAGCGGGGACGCGGTGCAAGCCCAGTCTTGGGGAACTGGCCCAGGACTCCAGGGGAACTGGCTCCCTTCCCGCCTGGGCCGGAAACTCAAGGGAGGCCTGGGTCAGGGCCGGCCGGCCCCAGGCCAGGTGCTCCAGCTTCTCAGGGAGCCCAGGTGGTTTCCAACAGACCCACCTGCAGCCACACCCAAGCCCTGGGGCCTCTGGAGCCAGGCGAGTGCGTAGGCAGAGTCAGCGAGTGCCAACCTGACAGCTGATGGCCCTCTCTGCCGCCTCACCATCTGCACATTAAAGAAGCCGCCACTTAGCACTGGGCACCGGCTACCTGGTTTCTCTGGCCACGCCCCCAACGATGCAACCACGGCCCAGGGCTGCGGCCACGCCCCCTGAAAGGAGCCACGCCTCCAGACCTGAAGCCACACCCAGGGAAACTTTCAGGCCACCCCAGTTCTGCAATACTCATTCCTGAATTAGTCATTCCAGCACCCTCCTCTTTAGACTGGAGGCTCCAGGGAGGCAGGAAGGAATCCCTGGTATCTGCTCAGTCCTGTGTCAGAAGCACTAGAAAGCTGGCTGCCCCCGCAGTCGCCCTCAGAAAGCACAACCAGGGCTGGTGCAACGGGGAGGGGCGCTTGCCTTATGCGTAGGCGACCGGGGTTCGCTCCTCAGCACCCCATATGATCTCTCGAGCCCACCAGGAGTTCTCCCTGAGCCCAGAAGCAGGAGTAAGCCCTGAACACCATCGGTGTGCCCCCACCCGGCCCCCAGAAAAAGAATCAGAAAGCAGAAGCAAGCGGCTGAGCGGCTGCGGCAGCACAGTGGGCAGGAGGCTCGCCTTGTGCCCACTGGCGAGCCAGGTCCCTGGCACCTCCAAGGGTCCCCATATGACCTGGCACCTCCAGGAATGGCCCAAAGCAAACAAAAGAACCGCATGGAGGCGGCTTGTTTGCTCAATTTTATATTTAGCGGGTTCCCTACCCCTTCCCTCGGGGCTGTCGCCACTGCTGCTGCGATGACTTTGGGCATTGCTGGCGCATCCCTGGCTGTGGGACATGCACGTCTCGAGGTGCGGGGCTCACACCAGGTTGCGGTGCAAGCTGAGACACCTGCCTGGTGCTGGCGAGGGCTCGCACCCTGCAGTGCTTCTGATGTGGTCTCTGCACATCGCTGGCAGTGGCGCTGGGACATTTTTTCTTGCTGGCAGTGGGCCTTACCCCTTTTTATGGTGCTTCTACACAGCTGGCTATGGTGGGGCCAGAAATTGCAGGACCTGGGATCACAGGGAGTAAAGGTGCCAGCTTCAGGCTTGGCACATGTGGGACCCCAGGGACTTGAACTTAAGCCCGTATGCTTGCAGGGCAGGTGTTTCCAATCCCTGCACTGTTCCTCCAGGCCCCAAGATGAATTTTAATCATTTCCTTTCTTTATCCCCACATATCCTAGATAGCATTTCAATATGTGATCTACATACAAAATACGGTTATGTTTCCCTCATCTGACACCTCGATCATGCAGTGCGGGTTTCCCACTACAGCTCTGCCCGGTGCAGAGGATAACTTCCCGGAAGTGCTGAATCTTAGTGAGCTTTTTACACCTTGAACATCTGCTTGCTTGCGTTTGTTCCCGCATACACATACACCACGTTTTTCAGTGGCTGGATAAACATTTTTTTTTTTTTTTGCTTTTTTGGATCACACCCGCGATACTCAGGGGTTACTCCTGGCTCTGCACTCCGGAACTACTCCTGGCGGTGCTCGGGGGGACCATATGGGATGCTGGGGATCGAACCGGGTCCGCTGTGTGCAAGGCAAGCGTCCTCCCCGCTGGATTATCACTCCGGCCCCTGGATAAATAGTTTTAAATTCAAGTAGGATGAAACGAAAGCAAATATGCAATTCTTCAGACGTTAGGGGTAGGGAACCGCTAAACAGACTTTTGCCCAGTGCTCACTAGCCTGGCAAGTGGCCACCACATTCCAAGCAAAGGGATGGGAAGGTGTCTGGCTGGCAGTGGGAATGATAGATAGTCCTGCTCCACGCTGACCAGTCATAGGAATGGGGGCTGAGGGGAATTTGTTTTTCCTCACAGACAGACAGACACACACACACACACACACACACACACTCATACTCACACACTCACACAAACACACACACACATGCGCTCACAATATGCCTCAATTCAAAGGTGACACCTCAGTCAAGTGGACCAGGCTTAATGACTTACATGTGGCCAGGCCTCATGGCTCACTGGGCAGGAACGGAATGTGGCTAAGTGACAGTACCAAGACTGGGTCATCCCACATATGGCGGCTCCTTCCAGTCTTGACCCAGCTCCTAAGCCCCTCAGTGATAAACTGTGGAGAGAAAGTCTAAAGGGAACTCCCTGCTCACTGTGCCATGGAGGGCACCTCTCGGGTGCGGTGGCACCACTCACCCAGGGCTACCTCTGAGTTGTCCTGGTTCCTGGATCAGGCCCATGTTGGCCCAGCTGGCTGTGAGGCGGGTGGCGGAGTGATGAGCCCATAAAGTCAAGTCTCCCAGAAGATGACCGTGGAAGTCCCACTAAGGAACTCGGACTTCAGTTTGTTGTACCTGTCAAGAGATTAGTCCTGGGACTATGCTGGGAACTGGGAGGCTCCATGGGAAAGTCCTTTCCAAGATCACTGAGGCAACAGAAGCAGGGAGAGGAGTCAGGTGGAAATGCATCAGGATGTGCCGTGTAAGATATCCAGAGACTTAAGGAGATGAAGGCAGGTTTTGAGAGAGAGAGAGAGAGAGAGAGAGAGAGAGAGAGAAAGACAGAAAGAAAGAAGAGAGGGAGACAGAGAGAAGAGAGGATAGAGAGAAGAGAGAAGAGAGAGCAGAGAGGAGAGAGAGAGAGAGAGGGAACGAAGAAAGGAGAGAGAGAGAAGAGGAGAGCAGAGAGAGAGAGAGGAGAGAGGGAGAGAGAGAACGAGGGAGCTGTTTCTTGCCGGGGGCATTCTTAGCTTATGAATATTATCCCTGTAATATTTCTTCTTCCTTTTTTGTTAATGGCTTGGGGCTTTGAACACTGTTTTGTTCAGCCACACGGGAAATGTTTAATGAATCCTTGTGAATATTCATTAAATGCTGTTAATATTTTCTGGCGGGGGTGGCCCTGCTGCCCGGGCGGGTCTCTGAACGCGGCGGGGAAACAGCCCACCACTCCATCCATGCTATTTGTTTTCCATTTCAATTGCCCTATTTTCCGAGAGACCTCGGAGTGGTTTGCAGGGGCCAAGGGTGGAGGGCGGGGGCTCCTCGGCTCGCCTCCTCTCCCCGGATGACAAAGGGCATGGTGTGTGAAGTTGACATGGGCAGCCTTCACCCCCAGCCACCTCCCTCTGGGCTGGGCTCCAAGGAGCCCGCAGGCTGGGCAGCGGAGCGGGTGGGGGAGCTCTCGGAGCCACAAAAGGAGCTAAGCCGTGATGATTGCGGACGAGACGCTGGCTATGCAGGGAGAGAAGATGAAAGGCTCTAACTGTGCATCAACCATTTTGGATTGCGGAGAGCGCCCTGGTGATAAAATCCACCATTTCACACAAGGTTTCCATCACTATCGCCATCATCAAACTCCAGAAGAGCCCGTTACCTCCACAGGAAATTCTCCCCCCGAGCAGCCACTCACTGTTCTCTTCTTCCTTAGCCCCGGGAGCCCCAATCTGCCTTCCGTCGCATGAGATCTGTCTGTACTGGACATTTCTTCCAGGGAGTGGGCTTTCTATCTTTCACGGGGGTGGTCTCTGTGAGGGGCTGGCTTCTATCATGGAGCATCGTGTTTCTGAGGTTCATCCATGAGGGAGCATCGAGAGTGTTTCGTTCCTTTCTACAGCTGAATACTATTCCGGGTGTGGCCAGACATTTAAATATTAGTTATCAGTGTGGGTGGTTTCCACAATTTTTTTTTTTTTGCTGTTCTGACTCAAGCTGCTATGAACAGTCATGGAGGAGTGTTTGTGTGGACATACCTCATTAAACCCAAGTCTGCCCCTCAGGAATGGAATTGAGGCATCACGTGGTGACTCGATGCTTAATTTGTAAACCTTCCCAACTGCTTCCCAAAGGGTTGCACTAATTTACATTTTTACCAGCAGTGTACGAGGGCTCTCGTTTCTACACACATTCTAGCAGGCTTTGGGCGGGTAAACCTAATCAGAGAAAATATTACATAGATTATACTGTGGACATATAACACATAAATACCACGTGCTGCTAAAGTATAAAGAAATATAGGAGGGGCTGGAGCGATAGTCCAGTGGGTAGGGCATTTGCCTTGCATGCAGCCGACCCGGGTTCAATTCTCAGGCACCCCATATGGTCCCCCAAGCACCGCCAGGAGTAATTCCTGAGTGCAAAGCCAGGGAATAACCCCTGAGCATTGCTGGGTGTGACCCAAAAAGAGAAAAAGGGACGGGAAGGAAAACACTGCTATATGGACCTGCGTTTCTTGGTTTTGTTTTTTGGGTCACACTTGGCGATGTTCAGGGGTTGCTCCTGGCTCTGCACTCAGGGATCACTTCCTGGAGGTGCTCAGGGGACTGAATGGGATGTTGGGGATAGAAACCTGGTGGGCCATGTGCAAAAGGCAAATAAATGTCCTCCCCACTGTACTATCGCTCCAGTCCCTGGACCGTGGTTTCTACAGTGTGATAACAATGTGGCCATCACAGGTGAATACCAGAGGCTTCCATGCCATGAACAATTACTTTTATTTTGTAAGCTGCTTGTGGTTCATGGGTCGAATTGTTAGGTTGTTCATTACCCTTTGCTATATATACCAACTATTGCCTAAAAGTGAGCAAGTTTGATTTTATTTTTAGGTACAACCTGCTTATTCAGGTGGGCTGATCTTTCAGCAGGACATTTTGTGATCATCATTAGGGTTGGAGAGTTTCTAAGTTGCAAAGTCTCAAGGGTCTTGGGTCTGCCTTAAACTCAAGTGCCCACAGGAAGCAGTGTTGTGTCTTATAAAGAATATTGGCTTGGATACCATTCCGGGGAATATACCCTGGAGACCCCAAAATACATAGCAGAAACACTACCTGTACTTCTTTATTCATTGCAGTGCTATTCGTAACAGCCAAAATCTGGAAACAATCTAAGTGCCCAAGAACAGAGGACTGGCTAAAGAAACTGTGGTACATCTACACAATAGAATACTATGCAACTGTCAGAAAAGACAAAATTATGAAATTTATCTGCGAATGGATGGACATGGAGACTATCATGCTGAGTATAATTAGAATGAAAAGGGGAGATACAGAGTGACTGCATTCATTAATGGGATATAAATATATACCAGTGTTTTACTAAGTGTGGGAAATGGCAATTCAGACTAGAACTCACCATTGAATATACACAAAGAGACTTACATGATTAACCCTAAATGTCTGTAGGGCAAGTCACAATGTGTAAAAAGAAGAGAGATACAGAGACAGAGACAAAGACAGAGAGAGTGAGAAAGAGAGGAAAAGAAAAGGTGCCTGCTATAGAGGCAGTCTGGGAGTGAGTGGGTGGGAATATGGGGACATTGGTGGTGGGAATGGGGGCACTGGTGGAGGGATGGGTGCTGGAACACTGTACGACTGAGACCCTATTATGAATACCTTCATAATTGTATATCTCACAGTGATATAAAAAAAATTAAAAATAAAAGAATATTGGCTTGGGGAGTTGTAGGTAACGAAGAACCAAGGAAACCTGGGGCTGGAGATATAGTACAGTGGAGAAGGTGTTATAGTCTTGCAAGCAGCTGACCTGCGTTCAATCCCTGGCACGGCAGAGGGTCCCTGAGTATAAAGACAGGGAGTGACTCCTGAGCACTCAATCAGGAGTAAGCCCTGAGAAGAGCCAGGTATAACCCACTCCCAATTTATTTATTTTCACCTGTAGTGGTTCTAATTTTTAAAAATCATTTGCTACTTCTCCCTTTAAGAACTTAATTTATCACGCTTGAGCACAGCATAAGCTGTGCAGCTGTTTTATTTTTTTTTCTGGGGGTCCACTCCCAGGGGGTTCTCAGGGTTCACTCCTGGTGGGCTTAGAGGACTCTCAGGGATCAAACCCAGGTTGGTTAGAGTGCAAGGCAAGAGCCCTACCCACTATCCTTTCGCTCTGGTCTCTGCACCTTTCTGTGAATGAGCAGGATGGAGGTGACAATGTGTGATTGACTCAAAAAGACCGGGTCACTTAAAAATTGTGACTTCTTCCCTTCTTTTCCAAGAGAAATAAGCTCCCCCAAAAAATTCACTCCAGGGAGAGCTAGTTGCCATGTGTGAAGTGTATGGACACCTCAGCTGCCCCACGGCTCCAGACAAGTGCCACGTGACAAGGCCATCTCGAGGGACGACCCCTCCATGAAGCCAACTTGACAGCCCCCGGAAAGAGTCCGAGCCAGAACCTCCCTCCTATATGCTGTTGCTGGGTTGTTCATTACCCTTGGCTATATATATCCTGACTTCCCCAAACTGGGTGAGATAATAAATATTATCTGGGTATATCCTGACTTCCCCCAAACTACATGAGATAATAAATATTTGTTGTTTTATGCAGCTCTGTTATGGGGGAATTTGGTTCCATAACTGTAGCTTAAGTGGTAAGGGATTTACAAGCTCATAGAACAAGCTTTTTTGGCAGAGGCTATTCCAGCCTGTTAATTGAGTAATTCTTGTTGATGTCATCAAGGACGAATGTTCTTCCCATCTCCCCTGTTTGCCTTCTGGAGCCCAACGCCTTTTGTCATTATGGTCTTCATGACCTCAGGGAGGCTGCCATGGCTCCAGACAACACATCCTGCTGTCTTGAGCAGATGAGGAAAAGAACAAGAACTCCAGCAGACGTTCCCATATGTCTCATTGGTCTGGCACCTGGCCTACTCCCTCCCACCCAAATCAGGTGCTGCCAAGGAGAGGAGAATCACTTTGATTGGGTGAAAGACACGCGCCTGGGTAGCCCTAGTGGCGTCCCACTGAGATCTCTCTTGAGGAGCCTCTGGCGCAGAGAAGGCAGGCAGTTATCCGCAGTCTCCTGGGACCTCGCCTTGGGATGTGTGGTCCTGTTCACGCCTACATCTGCTGTCCTGGCCGCTCCTCCCTGACCGCAGTGCTCAGTCCAGCTGCTGCCAGCTCTCCCTTCTTCCACTCTCCTCCGGGTTCCCTGAAGCACTGCGGCCTCCCCTGCCTCCCTTCCACCGCCCCGCCCTTCACAAGCACCTCCTCAATAAGTCTGTGCACATGTCTCGTGGTCTCGGTGTCTGCTCCCCAGAGACCTGCCTTACCACCCAACCGTTAGGTCTAGGGGCAGATTTCATTACCCACATAGGAAGTGACGACACAAATACTGTTGGGTGACTGGAGGCTGACGGGGATAGGGGCACTCCCCAATGTTCTATGTATAGAACCAGGTGAGTTACTAACATGGTTAGCCTAGTTTGGAGGTGTAAACACCCATGTCCTTGGATTGGAAAAGCACATGTTAAAAGCACATGGAGGTCAGACATGTGGCTTATAGGGGGTGGCTTGTGTTTCCTGGGAGGGGCCCTGGCTTCCATCCCAGGTCCGGAAAAAAAAAAAAAAAGAAAAGAAAAAGCCTTAGAAACTCATCCTGGGGCCTGAGATAGCTCAGTGGTCTGGAGCACGTGCTTTGCATGCCACAAGTCTGGGTTCAATCCTAAATTATCGCCAGGAATGATCGTCCAGTACTCAGTCAGGTGGCCCCTGGGCAGAGCCAGGTGTGACACCCCCAATAAATGAAAATAAAAGCACAAGGAGAGTTCCTAGCGCATAATAATAAAATAGCCACCACATGTTGGGACATTACATGACTGAAACCCAATCATGAACAACTTTGTGACTGCGTATCATGGTAATTCAATAAAAGAAACTTGGGGCTGGAGTGATAGCACAGTGGGGAGTGATAGCACAGCGTTTGCCTTGCACGGGGCCGACCTGGGTTTGATCCCCGGCATCCCATATGGTCCCCCAAGCACCACCAGGAGTAATTCCTGAGTGCAGAGCCAGGAGTAAACCCTGAGCATTGCTGGTGTGACCCAAAAAAGCAAACAAACAAACAAAAAAGAAAATAGAAGATTAGAGAAAAAGAAAAGAAAAAATTGCCACCACAATCCCTTAAACCAGCGACCCTTCCATTACGTCTGAGGGTCCAGCTCCGCCGGCTCCATCAAGCTCTCCAATCCTTTGAGGCCTCAACACAGCTCTTTGCAGTGTCTGCCTTGATAGAATCATCCATGTCACATGTCCAGGGCTCCTGGAGCCGATTTCTTGGATCCAAATGGAAAACAAGACGTGATCGTTGTCCCTGAGGAGGGTCGGTGTACCGTCAAGAGACGTTTTATTCCAAACAGCAGTATTTCCTCCGACTTGGTTAAACTGTGCCTTTTTATTTTTTACATCCACTCAACTGCAGCTTATTCTCATGTTGTTTGAAATTTTGAAATAAACGAAACACAGCTGGGGGAAAAGAAAGCATTAAAAACAGTGAATGTGGCACAGGAAAAAAATGAAAATAGTATAAATAGTAATACTCTAATTATAGTCATAATAGTAACAGTAGTAAATAATAATAGTATAACTACCAGACGAATAAAAAAATAAAATGTACGCCTAAATATTCATAGCTGCATTATTCTTAATAACCCAAAGGTGGACAGGATCCAAAAAGCCCATCAATGGCTCAGTGGGAACCACAGCGGGGTCTAACCAGACAGTGAGATGTGATTCCGGCAGCCAGAGGGTTGGGGTACACTGGACTCATGCCATTGAACCCTGAAAACATCCCGAATGATAGACGCCGGCATCCAGAGACCACAGACTGCCCGAGTCCATTCTCTGGCAAGTCCAGGAGAGGGAAACGTGGAGAGACGGAAGTTGTGAGTGGATGTAACAGCTGGGGGAGCAGAAATGCTGGACACGGAAGCTTCAGTCTGTTGCTCTGCCTGGTTGTAACCACCACAGAGTTGAAACACGTGCCGCCAACACGTGAGTGCTATCAGACGTGGCTGGAGAAGCCTTAGAAAAGAGGCAGGAAGGAGAGATCTTGGGGGTCGGGACTAACAAGGTGCGTTGGCAGGGTTTCAGGAGACCACTGGGCTGAAGCCATAGGCCCACAGTAGAAACCCTGTAGATAGGTGACAAGTGCTAAAGGTGCGGGGTGCGGGGACAGGCAGGTGTTGGGGTACCATGACCGCATCTTGTGTTGTTGAGTAGGAACCTGACATAGGAAGAAGACAGACCTCCTGGAAGGGACTTTTGGGGTGAGCGCAATGCCACACAGAGCAACGCCTGGTGCAGTGTCAGAAAGCCCGGGGTTGAGCCCTGACACTGCCAGGCCCCTGAGTCACAAGCCAGGAACAGCCCCCTGAGCTCTGCAGGGTGTGACCCTAACCCCAAACATAAGGTGAGGGGGCTGGAGCGATAGCCCAGAGGGAGGGCGTTGCCTTTGGTGCAGCTGACCCAGGTTCGATCCCCCGCATCCCATATGGTCCCCTGAGCACTGCCAGGAGTGATTCCTGGGTGCAGAGCCAGGAGTAACCCCTGAGCATCGCCGGATGTAATCCAAAAAAAAGCAAAAAAAAAAAAAAAAACCCATAAGGTGAAACCCAAAATCATCCATCTATTCTCCCAGCAAGCCAGCCCACCACCAAGTGGAGGGAGACCCCCTAAACGGGGAGTCCTGAGCCGACAGCATTGGGAGGGGAGTGACCAAGCAGGAGGGGCTGCGGGAAGAACAGGACAAGTGGGGCAGAGATTGCGTGGAGCCACCCCGAGAGACAGGGCAGTGGAGGGGCTCAGGCCACTGCAGGCGGATGAATTTACTCGCTTCCGGGGACCCCGGGGGCAGCTCTGAGCCTCCCATTCTAAGCAGGTCACTGCTCTCCTTAGAGGGTTTAATGTTCCATCCTGCAGAGTGGACCCGCCCCAGGTGGCCCGTAGGAGCTGATTTCTCTCTGGCCCTCAGATCTGGTCCACAGGGCCCTGGCCTGTGTGTGTGTGGGGGGGTGGGGGGGCTGTCCCATCTTTTTCCGCTGCGCTTCCCTGCCTGGGAAATATCCTCCTAAGGACTGGCACCTCCGGTCACCCTGGTGCAAACCCCAAACCTCCCTGTGGGCACTCAAACCCGCCTGTCCAACGTCCATGGCCACTCACATGCTGACCTCTGCGTCCGCTGGTACCTTCCTGTGGGCTCTGATGCATACGGGTGCTGTCTCCTAGGCATGTACTCTTGGGCTGAACCTGCACAATTGCCCCTCGGGACAATCCGAAGATCTCCAGATACCCCTACATGCCCGGGAACCCAGATCAAGCCCGATTTGAGTCTGGGCGAGTGGAGAGAAGCAAGAAAGTCCCTTTGTCTCCGCAGCGGCGCCCTTGGGGTTAGGGTCTGCACCCAGCACCTACATTGCCGCTCAGGGTGGGTTGCGATGGGAAGGGAACGCTGTGGGTCCGTCCCAGGTTAGGTGCAGGGGGGCCAGGGGGCTACCCAGAGGGCAGGAGACCCCAGGCCCTAGATCTCGGCTGCTCAAGGCGGTCATGAAGCTGGCGCACCTCAGCCTCTGGCCTCCAGCTCCACGTCTGTGGCCACCTGAGTCCAATGACTCGGAGAAGCTCAGCTTTCCCGGCTGGGCCATGGTGATGCTCACACCCGCAGGGTGGCTTTGCACACGGACGGAAGCAGCAGATGCAGGGAG
Organism: Cryptotis parvus; assembly: GCA_021461705.1. NCBI lineage: Eukaryota > Metazoa > Chordata > Mammalia > Eulipotyphla > Soricidae > Cryptotis > Cryptotis parvus. The sequence goes on along the minus strand of JAJIBD010022897.1, from coordinate 253,202 downwards.
CCGATTGCCAGTGATGGACGCCAAGAGCTCGGGCGCAGGCGCACGCGCAGGCGCAAAACCCCGCTTTCTTGCCTCATTGGTGCAGACGGGTCCATGGTGGACGGTTTGCTCTCCGCAGCGTCCCTGTCCTTTGTTTGCCGTCTCTATTTAGGAGACGGATGGGCTACGCAGTGTCTTTTTCCCTGTTGAGATGTACAGAAAGGTGTTCGTGTCCTCGAAGGAGAGAAGCAAAGGAAAAACTACTTAAATCCTAGCAGCCGATATCTAGCTTGGAATCCAGGAAGAATTAATTGATAACAAGGGTCATTAATCCCCAGAGCAGGATGCCACCAGCACAGATAATAGAATTTCAATTACTGGAGGGTTTCTTGTCTATTAAAGCCCTCCTGTTTCTACAAGGCACTGTTTAACAGCCGCAGCCCCAGGATGACTTTCCTGACACCACTGCATGCAAGGTGCATCCTCCTTGACCTCTAGAAACACTTCTTGCCTGTGTCCTGAGTGTGTGTGTGTGTGTGTTGTGTGTGTGTGTGTGGAGAGAGAGAGAGAGAGAGAGAGAGAGAGAGAGAGAGAGAGAGAGAGAGAGAGAGAGAGAGAGAGAGAGGAGGGGCACCAACTAGCTAGCATTGAATCCTTGAAGATAGAAAGCTATGTTCTATTTTTTTCCACTTTATCAACAAAAATTTGCCTGGGCAATATAGCACCAAGGGCTAGGTGCAGGCTTTGAGAGCCAGAGGCCTGGGCCCTAGGAGAGCCCTTGTACCATGTACTGCATCACGGGGAACCACCTCCAAGCACCCAGTTGGGACTGATTCCCTTAACGCTGCTGCCATTCACCCTCCACACACACACACACACACACACACACACACACACACACACACACACACACACACTAAAAGAAACTATAAAACATGCCTCTGTAAGATTCTTCAGATACTGGCATTCCTCTTAACAGTACTAAGAACTTTACCCCTAAGGTTTTTTTTGTAGTTTTTTTTTTCAATTGCACAGGTAATACCTGTTTGTTTCGGGACAAATCAGAAAAAAGCCCAACAAGTTCCAAAGGAACTAAAATTAAAAACAAAACAAAAAGCAACAACAAAACAACCACCCAGCAGAACCCCATCCACCCAGCCAGGCCCAGTCCCAGAGTTAGTCTCTTTGTTTTGAAATACCGCCAAAGATTAGAGGAATGCAGGCGAACTCTTGAGACAGAGGCAGGCACCAAAGAGAAGGTGCCTCCCTCCTGCCTCTCCCCTCCCTCCTGAGGGAGCTGCCGACCACCAAACACTCAAATCCCTCGGTGTCCTGCCTTGGGACACACACAGCAGCCGTTCTCTTCCATGTAGCTTCCCCTCCACACACTCACCCAAGTGGTGTGTGTGTGTGTGTGTGTGTGTGTGTGTGTGTGTGTTGGGTTGGTGGATGGCATCAGTGTTGAGGAATCAGTCCCAACTGGGTGCTTAGTACTTAGTACTGAGAAGTCTTATACCAACCGGGTCGCATGCCAACGCCTCAACAAATCCCACTCTATGTGCCTGTTCCTGACTCCTGACTGCAAGGTTGTTTGCAATGTAACGCAAAGACAAAGAGTACAAAGCTGTGTTCCCTCTGAGCTAGGTTCTTGGTGGGAGTAAAGGCCAAACTTTGTAGAGTCCCATTCTTTTCATGTTAATGCACATGGTCAGATTTTTTTTAATGGGTGGTAGCAGGGATTAGGGTGATAGGACAGTGTTAGGGTGCTTGCCTTGTACACGGACAACCGGTTCAATGCCTACCACCCTAATTTGGCTCTGAGCCCTGCCAGGGGTGATCCCTGAGAGAAGAAGCAGGAGCAAGCCCTGAGCACAGAGCATTGCTGGATGTGACCCAAAACACAAAACAAAAGAGTGTGGAAAATTATCCTTCTTAGAGTCTGTGGCAAAGTTCAATCCTCTGTGTCTTTGATCACACCGGAAACAGTCACTATTTAATCGGGGGAGCATTTCGTGGGTAAACTCATCATCTTAATCTGCTTTCCCCTGGTTTCGGGAAGCAGGGCACCTTGGCCTGGGGGCATTGCCCTTGGCCTCTATTTGCTGTATCTGCGCACGGTTGGCTCCTTAACCGTGTTGTGTCACTGTGTGGAGTCAGCCTTTCTTACCCCTGGTACATCAAGGACAACTTTCTCTGCCAGCACGTGCGTACAGGAAGACTTGTACTTGTACGCGCTTGTCTATGTACAGGAAGACAAATCATTTGCATGATTCTTAACGGTGGGATCCTCTGTCAATATCACACCATTCAATTAGTTCCTTCCTGTTGCCATTTCAGTTGGTTCCCATTTGTTGTTGCTTTTGCCAATACCATGGGGAAGATTATTAGAGCATAGCAAATGGAATATGGTCTCATTTGCGGGGGATGGGTTTCTAGGAGTGGTCAAGGAACAGGGATGTTTTGGGGTTGAAGTACTCTGCAGAACAGTGGGCTGACAGTTTTGTCTCCCCAGAGCTGTGCCGTGATGAACCGTTAGCCCCACTGCTGAACCCCTCCAAGAAGGCCAAGTGCTACTGAGATAAAACACTTCATAAATATTTCTTTTATTCCCTCCTAAGGTCTGACTCAGTGGTTCTCAAACCTAAGCGGGGTTTTTACTATACTATACACAATAGTATATACCCAACTTTGTGAGTAAGAACTTTCCCAAGATAATGTGACTCTATTTTTGCCTTAAGTGCTGATATGGAAACCTAACACCTCCCTTAAAAAGTGACACCATAGGCCTCGTCAAGAGCCCTACGAACTTACTGCGAGTCCTAAGAGTCTTCTTGGGAATCTTTCCCACCCAGGCTGCTTCTGAGAGGCCCGGGAGAGCAACCATTTTTTGGATAGTTCACCTTTTATAGGCTGAAGAGTCTCTCTGCTTCCTCACTTTATCTGGGGGAAGGCACCCAACAGTGCTCAGGGCATTAGTCTTGGCTCTGTGATTGGGAATCACTCCTGTTGGTGCTCAGGGGACCAGATGTGGAGCCTGGGCACAAAGATGAGTTGGCCACTGTGCTATCTCTCCAGACTCCTACATCGCTGCCCCATTTCAGAGAGGAGACACCAAAGGCTTACAGAAGTACTGTCATTTGGGAGTCAAATGGGGGCCCATTTGCTCCCAAGTTGTAACACATTTCATTGGAAGTACGAGCTGGGAACAAGCATGCTTGTAACCAGCTCCTCTTTATCAATGGGTCTTTCTACCTTTGGATCGAAACCAAGTAAGCTGAAAATGTGAAGGGCAGTCTCCATGATGTCTTAAGCCACCTACCTCCAGGGCACAGAGGCTGGCTGCCATATGCTATGGGCAGTAGAGGGCACCCATCTTTTCTGGGTGGAAGAGGCTTTGAGTGCTGAGACACGGCCCCCAGCCCCTGAGAGTCGGGGCATTGTTCCCAGTGTAGGGCTGTGTTAAGTGCTTAGCCTGAAGTCTGCCCAGCACGGTTGCTGGGAATCACCACGCTCCCTTATAACTTCCAGGAATGAATATTTGCTAGAGGAAACCAGTTGAGTTGAGGAAACCACTTCTTGCCCTCCTTCTTCACCTCTAAAACAACTCTTGACCCTAATAATAGGGAAGTCCTCTGAGTTCCTGGGAGGAAGGTGTGCCCAAATGCCACGGCACGATTAGATCAGCAAGACCTTCCTGTACAAACCAAGGAACCAATTAGATGACCTAATGGGTAGCTTGTGTCATCCAGAAATTTATGGATGCTGCCTCCTGTGCTGTGCCTTCGCTGATAAAACACCGCCTCCTTGCAGGGGTCACATACCAAAGTGGATAAACTCTTCCTAGCCTCAGCATCAGTCACCTGCGCCCATTTTGCTGCGGAGTAAAGCACAGGAAGGAAGCCCAGGGGCCAGGCTCACCTTCTCTCAGTGGCTCCACATGCCCCTAAAAGCACGTGGTGCTGCCAATCCGAAAGTCTAGGTATCAGGAGGCTTCCCTCAACATGAACCAAGGCCGCCTGCCTCTCTGTCTCTGTCTCTGTCTCTGTCTCTGTCTCTGTCTCTCTGTCTCTGTCTCTGTCTCTCTCTCTCTCTCTCTCTCTCTCTCTCTCTCTCTCTCTCTCCTCTCTCTCTGTCTCTCTCGAGCCTCTGGTCACACATTCACCACCAAGGCAAGGCTCAGTACATACTCGGGTGGTGCATACAGCAGACCCTCCAGTTCCAGATGCAGAATCCCCAGGCACCAGGGACCAGCCGGGGAATGGGGAATGCCAGGAGTCGATGTTTCCTACCAGCAGCCTTGTCTGATAACCACTGACGTAGAACTCACTTCTTAAGGCTTAGGCCGTTCCACCGACATGTATTCCATAGAGTAGATCAAAACTGGAGCTGCCCCGCTTGGAGCAGGAAGTGGCAGGGGAGACCCCGTGGAAGCGGCTGGCGTTCCACCCACTTCTTCCTCCTGCAGCAGCGCCAAACTACATTTCCCAGCGTCCTTTGCAGGCAGGTACCGTCACGTGACTGAGCCCCTTCCAATGAACGCCGGTGCAAGTGATGGGCCCTTTCCAGGCTCGGCTCGTAAAGCCCCGCCCCATCTGTGGGCTCAATGCCGCAAACGCCGAAGCTGAGAGGTGAGCGTGGTCATAAACCAGAAGGCACGGAGCTTCCCAGAGGATCGCGTTGGCATCGTGCCAACCAGACACACCCATGCAGGATTTCACAGAGCGAGAAATAAATGTCTGTGGTGTTAAGTCATGGACATCTGGGGGTCAGTTTGTTAGGAGCAGCTGGCAGTGCCTCGGCCCATCTCTGCAGGTTTCCAGCCTCCACCCGCCCTCCCCCCGCCCGCGGGGTATCGCCGTGGAATTTTTGGTCCGCAGTGAAACCCACAGGAAAATCACAGGTGCGGATGGAATGACACAGCCCATGCAGCCGAGCCCACCCTCCCTCTGCCTCCGTGAGGATTTAATGAGATAATATATTTGGAAAACACTCTGGGTGCAGTCAAAGGCGCTTCAGATGTGAGTTATATTTAGTTATCGATACTGCGTTTCTGCATGTGTTTCTCCCCTGCGCCCCCGCTCCAGCCGCAGCCAAGCCTCTCTCCAGTGGCTACTGCGCAGAAACTGGAGAAGCATTAATGCAGTAAATCTAAAAACTCGGCCCCTCGTTCTCTGTTCCAGGCAGGGCTGGGCCTTCGTCCCTGGAGCAGCTGACCTGAAGCATAATGCAAATTCTGCTGCTGTCAGGCTATTTTTTAAGACAGGCAAGAAATAAAACTCCCTCTCTCCCTATAAGAAATGGGCATCACCCCCTGTACTTTAATTTCCTTTTGATTAAAAAAAAAATCACACTATCTGAAAAATATCTGCTATCTCTCCTCTATGCTGAGAGATGAGAATTGAAAAAAAAAAAGGATAAAAGAGAAAGAAAAAATATGTTTTCTGGCCCTTCAGAGCCCTGGGACCGCTTAGGACTTTTTGCTGTGAGAGTTAAGTGGATTTTTTGGTGAGTGATGAGGGTGTGGGAATCTGATTTTAATAGGCTGACACTTCAAATGATCTGGACTCTGGGCGGGAGAAAGAGGAAGGTTTGAGTTATGAACCGTGATGGAGGGCACAGTTCTCTGAAGGAGCAGACCCCTCTCTGATGGCTGAGAAGGAAAAATGGGGGAGTGATAGTCCAGCGGGGAAGGCGTTTGCCTTGCATGCAGTTGACCCAGGTTCGATCTCCGGCATCCCATATGGTCCCCCAAGCACCATCAGGAGTAATTCCTGAGCCAGGAGTAATGCCAGAGCATTGCTGGGTGTGAACTAAAAAGCAAAATAAGATGATGATGATGATAATAATAATAATAATAATAATAAAAAAAAAGGAGAGAGATGGCCCAGTCCCCACTTTTCCTCCTGGCCTCCAAACCTTGACCAGAGCCCTTAAGCTTCTCACACTCTCCTCCTTTCACTCCATCCATCTCCAAGGTCATGCCAAGCCTTGCCAAGCTGCAGTCATAGGACTGGCACTGGCACAGCTACTTCCCCACTGCGTACACAGAGGGTGTGGGCTCGGGGTGCCCCTTTTCACTGACTCATTACAGCTTCTCTGAGGTTTGATCTCCAATCCCAGCTTCCCTCTGCCCTGGCAAAGCAGGGAAGAGAAGGTCCTGGCATCGCCATCCCTCATGGCCTCTTCTCTCCAGGAGCAAAATGCCGGCAACTTCCCAGGTACTCACATAACAAATGGGCACAAATCTGGTGTCTTGAAACCACAGAAACATCTTCTCTCCTCGTTCTGGAGTCTGGAGACCAAGGACCAAGGAGTCAGCAGGCTCGGTTCCTTCTGGGCACTCTGTTGCTCTCTCTCTCTCGCTGTCTCATTCTCTCTCACTCTCTCACTTGCTCTCTCGCTTGCTCTCCTGTGCTCTTCTCCCAGTGTGTTGTGCCAATCCTGGGCATCCTTCAAGACTGTCTCTCTGGTCTCTCCTCCACTGGCTGCGTCACCTTCCCCTCCTTTTGAGTCTGTGATCCCCCTCTTGGGAGGGCGTATCACTGAGTTCAGGACACCCTCTAATCCAGGATGGAGGCCATTGAGCTCTGGACCCACTTTCATCTATGATAACTTTCCGGCATCCTGAACCAGCTCCATTATCAACCAAAGATCTATGAATAAGACTGCAGAGCATATCCAGATGAACATGAGTTTGAAGGGAAACTATTTAGTTCAGGGTCTGGGGCTCTCTTTTTATTTGTGTTTGCACCCTGCAGTGCTCAGGACTTGGCCCCTGGTTCTGGGCTCAGGATCACCACTGTATCCACGACTAGAAGGATCAGACTGGGGTCAGCTACGGGCAAGGCAAGAGCCTTAACCCCTAGAAGATCTCTCTTGCCCCTGGGTGGGTATACCCAGTGCTGTCTACTCCCAGGCATCCTCAAATTCTCAACCAACCCACATGTGAATTATAGTTATCACACACCACCTGGGAGTGGAGAGTGGGAAATGGGAGCGATTATCCATCCTCCTAGCAAGTGTGACTTGGATAATAAAGGGGAGGCATTTCTGGGCACCTGCTTGGCACCTGGCTGACAGAGAGGAAGGCAGCGGTGAAGGGTGGCCATAGAGACCCGATCTACATCTCTATGGGTGATCTGATCATGGACTACCAGATCCAGTTTCTAGGACACACACTTCTTGGCACTTTCTTCCTTAAGGACTCCCCTCCCCCAACTGCCCACAGCTGTTGGAAGGAACCGGAATGCAATCACTAGTAATGGCTCTGCCATTGGGCATCCACTTAGTACCGGCTCTGCCTTCGGGCCTCCACAAACTCCTTTCTCTCTCTCACCTCCAGCCCCACCTGGCCCTTGAATTCTGCTTTTTCTTTCTTTTTTAATTTTTTTAAAATTCTATTGAATTAACATAAGAAACACAGTTTCGAAGCTGTTCGTGGTTGGGTTTCTGTCATACAATGCCCCAGCACCCGTCCCTCCACGGTGCACATTTCCCACCACCAGTGTCCCCAGTTTCCCTCCCTCCCCACACACTGCCTCTCTGGCAGACACTTTTCTTCTTCCTCTCTCCCCCTTTGCGCATTATGGTTATAAGGGACCACTGTGACAGAGAGAGCTGGAAATGATCATTGTGGATAGGAACTGCGTGCAGAAAGTAGGTAAAGCACAAACATGATAATCTCTCGGGCGTCTGCATCGTTCTCCTATGTTTTCCTTTCTATGCACGAGATGGGAGGCTACTACAGAGTATCCCACCCGCACGGCAGAGCCTGGCAAGCTACCGTGTCGTATTTGATATGCCAAAAACCAGTAACAATTTTAGACCTCATTCCCATGACCTGAAGGAATGGTTGGAGGCTCTTCATGTTCCTGGAGTGAGCAGATGCCCTTGGGCTACACTAGCATGTGACGGACATATGGAGATGTTCCTGGTGCCCACTCGAGCAAATCAATGATCAACAGGAAGGCAGTGATACAGTGATACAAGTGATACAAGTGCATGGTCTGTGCCTGGCCTCCCAAGACCGTGTGAGTGTGTGTGTGGGCGGAATTCTGGGAGCCTATAGAAAGTCAGCCCCCTGTGCCCAGCCTCCCGGGGGCTTATTTGGGGTTGCTGACCCCATGACATGCGTTGCCTTGATCTGTAAATTCATTCATGTCCTCCCTAGCTGGGGCTTCCTGAAGGCAGGAATCGTGTATCTGCAGGAGCGGCTTTGAGCCCTACACCTGAATTTCAGAATCAGCAGGAAGCGTACCTGCCCCCTCTCGGTGTGCGGGGAGTGGTCAAGCAAAGCAATACGGCACAAGTAGCCGGAGCAAGGCAGGCAGACGGTGCGGTCCGGCACCCCATCCCCAGCTGGGGTTATTGACGCTCGGTCATCTGACATGCGGGTGTGCGAGGGGCCTTGGCTCATGTTGGCGGGTGATGAGGGCCGAGGGAGACATCAGGACGCCTTTGGGCGTAAGTCATTAGCCAAGGGGACAACACAAGTGACCCCCTGCCGGGGTGGCGCGATGCATCCGATGGCTGGCGATCTCATGCCCATGGAACCAAGGACAGACGTCCCATGCCACACGATGCCCAGTAGAGATGCTGCCTCTCCACTGCAGTCAAGCCAGGCATAGGAACATCCAGGCCAAGGCTGCCCGGGGCTCTCTGCCCACTGGCTGCTTCTATGCTTAGTGGTCACCAGTCCAAGCCTGCCCCCACTCTTCCTTGCCCCCATTCCTCCCCTCCCACCTGCCGGTGCCTGGCCTTGGTACCCAGGGCCACTGTTCTGACCCAGGGCATGGTGGGCACACATGGGGGCCAGGGCGCTGCAGAACCGGGTGGGTCGATTCCGCCGCCAGCTTGAAGGCTGGGGAAACAGATGCTGCGAATGCCCCCTCCCCACCCCGCACCTTAGTGCTGGGGGCCACGTGATCAGGGAGCCCCGTGAGCGTAAATGGAGGAGTCATTCCCTTCCATTCCTCTGGGGCTGGCTAATTGCACAAAGTGCTTTCCGGGGAGAGCGGGAGGCGGACGCTCTGGCTCTGGCGGCCCGGAGCAGGGAGCCTGCCAGCCTCTGGGCTCCCAAAAGTGGAATGTGGGCGGGGCCCTTTGCTGAACTCATCCCAGCTGCCAGCCAGGCCAGGCCAGGCCCTGCCTGGGAACCAGGCGTTTTCCTAGCAGCCTGGGAGCCCGGTCGGGTCAAAGATGGGGATTCCCAGTCACAGAAGGGACTTCGGGGCGACCGAGGGGCCGCGGCGCCCGCCTCAGAAGGCCTCGCCCTGTGTCCAGCTGGAGCTTGGGCCCACCGTGTTGACTAGAGTCCAGCTACAACTCTCTGTGTTCACGTTTACAGGGCCAGAGTCAGCACAGTTGGCACGGCGCACCTGGCTGTGTGTGCCTGCGCAGGGGAAGGTGCTCTGGCCTCGGCCTGCTCCCCTCAGCCGGAGGGTAAAGACGGAACCAGTCCCATTTCAACCAGCCTTTACAGGGGTACAGAAACGCAGTTGTTAGCAGACTCCCCTAGCTAATTAGAGGGTTGAGGGAAGATTTTCAGTTACTGCTGGTGACCTGAAGGCGGGCGGACACCTCTTGGGGGTCGGAGCACCTAGGGAAGGGGTGCATCACAGCACCCGAGGGCCCCTCTCCGCGGGGGTTTTCAGGGGGCGACCCTGGGCTGAGGCTTCTCTGCTGGGAGGTGACTGCCCTCCCCAATTGATGTTCCTTTCAGCCAGGGTGTGTCCCTTGCTCCCTCCTTAGCAAACCTATGATGAAACCAGCCTGCTCAGACCCACAGCTTGGGAGGGTGTGCGGACCTGAGGTGTGTGGAGAGCAGGAGCAAGACCCAGCACAGAGCCCCACACTGGGGTGGCGCTGGCTCTGCCGCCACCGTCCTGAGCCCTTCCGAGTTTCACTCCTGAGTGTCTCCTGGCTGCAGGTCTGTGGGAGGACGCCCGGGGTGGGGGTGCTGGTCTCCACCGTGCCCCTCCCTGGCTGCCTGCCTAGGAGCTGCCAACCTCTGCGGCCCGCCTACAGGTAGTTCCGGTGGAGTTGGGCGTCAAGGTGAGTGTCCTCAAGGTGCTTCAGGAAGCCAGAGGGGACGGTCACTCGCACCGGGCTGGCAGTGTCTTGGTGCCTTCTAGGACCTTCAGGTAGCCACGCCCAGCCGCAGGTGGACATTGCAATACTTAGGGGGGGGGAGATGTTACCGGGCAGTGGGCCCACAGGAAGGGAGGATGCCCAGATCAATTCTGTCCCTGACTCAGGGCACCTCACATTGCTCTTGGGGGTGGGGGGAGGAGAGGAGGGGGGAGCCTCAGCAGCTAGTGGACCAGGGCCAGGCCTGCATCTGGAAGCAGCTGGACTTGCCACCCATGTGGCTCCTGCAGATGAAGACATGGCGGGTGGGTGGAGAGAGAGAGAGAGAAGACGTTTAATTCTTTAGTCCTTTTATTTATTTATTTATTTATTTATTTATTGCTTTTTGGGTCACACCCGGCGATGCTCAGGGGTTACTCCTGGCTCTGCTCTCAGGAATTACTCTTGGCGGTGCTCAGGGGACCATATGGGATGCCGGGGATCGAACCCGGACCGGCATAGGCCGGCCGCGTGCAAGGCAAACGCCCTCCCGCTGGGCTATCGCCCGCCAATTCTTTAGTCCTTTCTTTTTTTCTTTTTTTTTTTTTTTTTTTGCTTTTTGGGTCACACCCGGCGATGCTCAGGGGTTACTCCCTGGCTCTGCACTCAGGAATTACTCCTGGCGGTGCTCGGGGGACCATATGGGGATGCCAGGGATCGAACCCGGACCGGCATAGGCCGGCCGCGTGCAAGGGCAAACGCCCTACCCGCTGGGCTATCGCTCCGGCCAATTCTTTAGTCCTTTCAACAGTACTTTGCTCTTTGGTTGTTTGGGGCCATACCTGCCGGTGGTCAGGGTGAGCCGGTGACCCTGTGAGATGCCAGGGATGCAACCCAGGTCAGCATGTGCCAGGCAAATGCCCGCTGTGCTACCGCTTTGGCTCCTACTTCTCTTTTGGACAGGGCACGACATCCTCATTTTTACCAACCCCACAAATGAGCAGTTACTGCACCTTGTACCTACCCCGAGGGTCCCCGAGAACCCGGCTCGCTGTTCCTGAGGCTGCAGGGCAGCAGTCTTGAGAGGCGTGTCCTGCCAGCCCTGTTGGCTCCAACCTGAGGCTCCCACCGGCTCTCTGGACTCTTCCAGATCAGTCCAGTCATGGAAGCAGGGGCCATAAGCCGGGAACCTGGGCATCTTCCAACTCACTCCCAACCAGGGTGCCGGAGCGACAGCACAACAGGGAGGGCATTTGCCTTGCACACGGCTGACCCAGGTTCAATTTCCTGCATCCCATATGGTCCCCTAAACACTGCCAGAAGTAGTTCCTGAGTGCAGAGCCAGGAGTAAGCCCTGAGCAGTGTCGGAGTCATCCAAAAGCAAGAAACAAAAAAGGCAACCCAACTCACCCCAACCATGGCAGGCGACTATCTTGAGCAAGCGGAGAGAATGTGATGCTGGGATTCTTGGGTGCCCGCCTGGCAGCCTGGCAGTGCCATAGTGGACCGGGAGGAAGCCCCCCAGGACCAGCGTCCTGGCCAGGCCTCGGGGTCCTTGTTGCCATGACACTGCTCGTAGCCCTCAGGGGGTCATGTGGCCTCACGGCTGAGTTTGCTTCAGCGTCACTTTGGGGGTGTGTTTCCAGGTGCCCGCACAACTGTCAGCGGGCGGGAAGCGTTGGGGGCCAACGGCCGCAGGAGCGTGAGCTTCTGTGGTCCGAGTCAGGACAGAGCGGCCTAGTAAGAGCCCTGGAGCAGGAGGGAGACGAGCTGCTCCTGCCCAACCCAGCAGGCTCCTCGGCTTCAACTCCATAAACTGTGAAGGCGACAAAGCCTGTTCTGTATTTTGCAGAGATCCAGTTTGCAAATGATCTCATTCCCCACAGCCGTGAGCAGAGTTATGGAGGGCCTTCCAACAAGTGGCACTAAAACACTTTATAGGCCCCTCTCTCCCCCGCTCCCCCACCGTGTAATTTGCTCTGTTTGGGGTTCACTTGGTGTTTTCCCTCCTTCCCATCTCTCTCTCCTTGCACTTTCTCTCATGTTAATTATATTAGTTGCCATGGAGACAGTGATGTCATTGGCACAGAGCACTCAATGACATCCAAAAGCACAGTTTATAGCATGGCTCGAAATTTATTCCATGGCTTGCAGCCTTGGGGTGGGGGGTGCTTTATACAGCAATTATACTGCGGGCACCATCTGGGCATGAGGGTGGGAAATGGTCGGAAAGCAGCTGGGGTGTGGGGGTGCTTCCCAGAACCCTGGATTCTGGGGGGCGCTTGCAGCTGGACTGGGGATGGGACCCCTTCACATCATGCAAACTATCCTGGCTCTGACACACATGCCCAGGACCCAGTTCAGGATGGCAGCATCCCGCAGGGATGGCTCTAACATAGGGTGTCTGTGTGTGTCTGTGTGTGTCTGTGTGTGTCTGTGTGTCTGTGTGTGTCTGTGTGTGTCTGTGTTCCCGCGCTCACCCGAGCATGTGCTGACAGCACCCAAACCATGCCGTTAGTGGGAACGCTGGGCTGCAGCCTGCCACGTGGGCTGACTCCTGTGTGCACTCGGATTGTCCATCTGTCCTTCAGCAGGGGCAGCTGCTCGCACCCACAGTCAACTTCAAGGCTCCCCCACCCACCCCACCTGCCCCGCCACTTGTTTATGTTTCTGTTGTTTTGTTTGTTTGTTTGTTTTGGGTCACACTTAGCAATGCTCATGGGTTACTCCTGGCTCTACACTCAGGAATTACTGCTCGTGGTGCGCAGGGACCATGTGGGATGCCGGGATTGGACCGGGTTGGCCTTATGCAAGGCAAACGCCCTCCCTCTGTACTATTGCTCGGGCCCCTGGCCCGATCACTTCTTCAGTGAGTTGCATCCAGAGGTGATGGGGTGGGGCCGGGCCCAGAGATGATGGGGTACTGTGGAAGTGGGAGCCCTGAGCCTCCCTACCAGGAACACACGCGTTTGTGGACCCCTTAAGCTCCTCCTCCACGCCCGCAGGGTCTTGCGTTGTCCTGTGGGAGGCTGGAGTATCTCCAGCAGGCATGGAGCGTGCAGACCCCAGGTGAGAGGCACAGCCCCCTGCGCCCCTGGACACCCATGGGTGCGGTTCGGTTCCTGCTGGCTGAGAGCTGCAAAGGCCTGTGGAGTCGGGGGCCCCCTGCCCCCGCAATTCCGCATCAATCCTGTAACTCTCACGCCGGCCACCATCAGGCTGAAGGGCTCTCGGGGCAGCCCTCCTGCAGGGCGAAGGACACTGGGGCCATCAGGAGAGGGACACTAAGGGACGCCAAGCTCGCCTCAGGCAGAAACACACAGGCTGCAGAGCAGGGAGTGCAGGCTGGAAATGTCTGATAGAACCGTCTACAGTCTCAGCTCTCGGCTCCCGGGGCGCCCTCTCGGCTTCCACATCCTTCCTGGTGCCTCCTAGAGCCCTGCTTGATGCCACGTGGTTTCCCAATTTGTCATTGGAGCAAGCGCAGCCACGTGCCCGCCTGTGAACCAATGACTGGGGCTGGGGCGTGGCATTCTCCCATTGGCCATGGCCGCATGGGTACCACTGGCTCCCAAGAAGGGCGTTGGGACTTGTGCAGCTAGAAGGGGTGCAGAGCTTTGGGGCGGGGTAGGCAGCTGCCAGACAGGCGGGGGCACACCATGGGGCTTCTCTCTGCCCCAATTATTGGTTTCCTACTCAACTACTTGCCCTTTGCCCCACGCCCCAACCACCTGCTTCTACCGACAGGGAGCCAGAACATGAGTCAGTCACGCCTTCACCATCACCTCAGGACCACCGGCACCACCCAAATAGGGCCCAGAGCCTTCAGGAGGAGGCACCCAGGAGTGCCCTTAGGAATGTTAATGCAAAGCAGTCTGATCAGAACCAGATTTGGGGTGGGGGGGTGTAGACGGGGGGGGGCATAATCCAGGTGGGAGCTAGCAGCGGGGCGTCATCTAGTGAAAAGTCACAGGCGTGTCAGGGATGCTTGTGTGTGGGGAACCGAACCCCCCGCCCCATGCACATAAAGATCAATAGCACTTAGTACTGTTTTGTGCTCGACAACCTCCCCCACAGTTGCCTGAAACTGGGGCTTGAGAAAGAGCTGACATCTGTCGAAAGCTCTCAGACCTGTGCCTGGCACGCAGGGACCAGGGTGGGTTACAGTGACAGTAATGTTAGCGCCACCATTAAGAATCGGCCGCGGATGGTTGTAGCAAGGGGGAAAGTGAGTGAGAGTTCCAGTTGGGTACTAGAAAAGGAGCCAAGATGGTTTTGATTTGTGGGCCCGGCCCCCCTCACCACCACATACACCCACATGATTTTACCCCGCCAGGGGCTGTTGTGGCCACATCTGAAGACCTTTTTTTTTTTTTTTTGCTTGTCTCCATGGGGAATGGAGGGGTGTTATTGGCATCTAGCGGGGGTTGGGGGGGGACAGCCTAGGGTGCTTAGTGCAAACCCTCAGCAAACAAAGCAAAGAGGGAAAAAGCCCAACGCAGAGAGAGAGAGAGAGAGAGAGAGAGAGAGAGAGAGAGAGAGAGAGAGAGAGCACGAGAGAGACAGAGATAGGGATGGGAAAGTGGGCTCTGGAGAAACCAGGGGTCTGACACAGACCCTCAGACGCAGTCAGAAGCCAGCCCTAGAGTGATCACTTCCTGTCAAGTGAGCACTGAATGCGGTGGGGGCAGAGACAGCGTCATGAAGACTGCAGCCCTAGCCCGTGGGTGGCCACGCCCCGTCACTGTGGTCCCCTCCTGGACCCCAAGGCTGGTGTCCGGCCTCTGTGCTCCACTTGCCTCTGGGAGCCCCATGCTGGAGGCAGAGCCGCCCCATCACTTGGTTTGCAGATCACAGCCCGGGCCGCGGGCCTGCCCCTCAGATGTGCATGTCAGAAACAATGATTTGTTTCAGTAACATGAGCAGAGGGAAGGAAGAGAGAAAAGTGAGTGAGTGAGTGTGTGTGTGTGTGTGTGTGTGAGAGAGAGAGAGAGAGAGAGAGAGAGAGAGAGAGAGAGAGAGAGAGCTGATTAGGACTAGGAGAGGGACAGTTTGAGATGCAGCAGCAGCGAATCAGAGATAGGAGAGAGGGAAGGGGAAAGAGCCCAGACACACTTTGCTGGCACACCCCAATAGTTTGCTCCCCCGTGGGGAGGGAAAGGGGCGTCTCACACAT
This sequence comes from Cryptotis parvus, assembly GCA_021461705.1. Lineage (NCBI taxonomy): Eukaryota > Metazoa > Chordata > Mammalia > Eulipotyphla > Soricidae > Cryptotis > Cryptotis parvus. The sequence goes on along the minus strand of JAJIBD010022897.1, from coordinate 237,979 downwards.
AAGCGCTGGCATCCCGGCTCGCTACTGGACAATAGCCAACAGGAAATTCCTGGGACCAAACTTTCCACTTGGAGCCTTTCAAAACTTTTATTTATTTATTTTCATGCTCCTTTGGAGGGGAGGATGAGAAAAGAGAGAGGGAACAATCAGGGTGGGGGGGCAGGATGCCGCCATGCTGGCGGGAGCGGGGTGCATGGGGAGTTCCTTTACGTCCGCTCAGTCCCCTTTCTTGCTGGAGAAGGATTTATGACCTCACACGCCCATGACATCACAGTGTGTTGCCATGGCGCCGGCTTTATTATCATAAACAAAGGGCTGTGCCTTGGGCCCCTGGCTGGCTGGGCCGGCCGGATAAAGGCTCTGTGTGGTGTGTTTCCTGGGTTCAGAAGTCGGGGCGCTGTGGCAGTAGCCACACACTTGAGAGGAGCCCCAGGGTCCAGGACTGAACCCAGAGTGGAAGTCGCTCGCTGTGGAGGAAACTGTGCTCTCCAGGTCCTCCAGTCTCTGACTTTCCCACTGCCCAAGCAAGACTTCACTTCGTCAGCAGGCTTAGGGCACCGACCGCATGCTGGGTGCTGGCGGCTGGTGAAGCTGGATGAAAAACATCCAAGTGATGGGTGCTGCGCCCTCATGGTTGACCTCCCTGCTCTGCCCCAAACTTGCAGCGCTCAATTTCTCAAATTCTCAAATCATGCACAACTGTCATCCGGGCTAAGGGTGCCGACGGAAGCAAACAGGAAGTCAGGATGAGGGGAAAAAAGAAGGGACAAAGTGGCTATCCTGGAGGGCCTCTAGGAGAAGGTGAGCTTTTTTTTTTTTTAACACGAGAGCTGAAGTAAGAGGAGTGAGAGTTGGTAGGAACTGAGTAGGGAGAGCAACACCGGACAGAGGGACCCTGGAGACCGAAGTGTCCCTCCGGACCTCTCTAACCTCGGCTGGCCACAGGAGAGCAGCGTAGGGAAGTCAGTGTTGGGGCTTTCAGTTGAGTCCAGCTTCTGGACTGATCACTGCAAAGCCACAAACCTTTCTCAGGGGCACATAGTGGCACATGGGCACACACTGAGGCTCCGGGACAGACTCTAGGAGGTGCTGGAGCTGCTCTCCACGGCTGGGCACGGTGCTTTTCAGTAGACAGAGAGGAGAGGGATGGGTAGAGAATACTAGGGCACTGCCAAGAGCGGGCAAGCGGATGCCCCTTGCCAGGAGCTGGCACTTGAAGCAGGCGCCCAGCAGCTAAACACAGCCAGAGCTTCCTGCCTCTCGGGCTGGGGACACGAGGGGACAAGCAGGCCCAAAGCGGGAGAGGGCCCAAGTGCTTCACATGCTGTGTGACCTCAGAGAGCTCACTTCACATCTCTGAGCCCATCCCCGTTGTAAAATGAGAACGTGCAGCTGTAATGAGAGTTGTGGCTTTGTGCCAAGACACATTCATCAAACGCTTCGTGGTGCTGTGCTTCACTCACCTCATCGAATGCCTAATGGAGTGCGGAGAGCAGACCTGGATCACCCCAGTTTACAGATAAGGAAACCGAGGTTAGGAGAGATTAGGTAATGTGCCCGTGGCCCTAGGGCCTGCTCCAGAGATTAACCTGCCTGACTCAACAGAAGCCCATGGCCTCGGCATCTGATGCTGGACCTGCCAGCAGTGCACGGTGTCGGGAGTGGGGAGCCAACAAAAGCACTCAGAACCCCACAAACTTAACTTTTTGTTTTTGGTTCTTCCCACCAAATTTAAATTTTTTAACTCAAGACCCGTTTTGCCAGGAACAGCCCAGACTCATTACAGGATGGATTGTGAATTAATTTTTTGGTCTTTGCAGGTTCAGAAACCTTTGACTGTTGCCAATTTTTTTTTATGACAACCCTCCCACCCCCACCCCCTCCTCTATCTCCAAATTCAGTTTTGTGACAAAATCTGGTTTAAGAAACTTTGGGGCTGGAGTGATAGCACAGCGGGTAGGGCGTTTGCCTTGCACGCAGCCGACCCCTGTTCGATCCCGGCATCCCATATGGTCCCCCGAGCACCGCCAGGAGTAATTCCTGAGTGCACAGCCAGGAATAACCCCTGAGCATCACCGGGTGTGACCCCCAAAAAAGTTTAAAGAAACTTTGGCATTAAGAACCGGAGCAAAATCACAGTGGGAAGGGCGTTTGCCTTGCACATGGCCAATCTATGTTCAATCCCCAGCATCCATATCATCTCCCGAGCACTGCCAGGAATAATTCCTGAGTGCAAATTCAGGAGTAACCCCTGAGCATCTCTGAATGTGACTTCCCCCAAAAAAAATACCCAAAAAAAAGTAGAAAAAAAAACCCAAAAAACTTGGCATTAGAATAAACACTAAGCATCTCAGAGTCTAAGGAAGTGTTTCATTTAATAATTCTCTACCCCACACTTAGCATCTTTCTGACTTTGCTTAATGCTCACTACATTTTATAAGGTGATATTGCATCCACAGATACACACCTTTGTGTCCACAGATACATGGGGCAGAGCTGCTATCGGCTCTCCCTATGCTCAGCTGATCATGAGGCTTCCGGGAGGGAAGGCAGGCTCTAGCCCTGGCCCGCCTTCCCAATAGAGCCTCACAAGAAGCCAGAGGACCCCCCCCCACACACACACACCAGAGGGCCGCCATTTTCAGCATCTGGACTCCACAGATTGTCAGAGCTTCATCCAAGAGAAAAGCCGATCTCAAGCTCTGCTCTTCAGAGTCCCACCCTACAGCAAAGCCTATTTCAAGCCCAGGTATGCCTGATCCAGAGACTCCGACACGGGGCAGAGCTGCTACCGGCTCTCCCTGTGCTCAACTGATCATGAGGTGCCCTGGAGGGAAGGCAGGTTCTAGCCCTGGCCCGCCATCCCAATAGAGCCTCACAAGAAGCCAGAAGAACCCCACACCATGAAGGCCGCCATTTTTCATATACGAACTCCACAGCTTGTCAGAGCTCCACCCAAAAGAAAAGAAAAGATGATCTCTCCCTGTTGTAGTTCATCAGTGCACGAACTGAGAGACTATACCACCCACATGGCAGAGCCTGGCAAGCTACCCGTGTCGTATTTGATATGCCAAAAACCAGTAACAATTATAGACCTCATTCCCATGGCCTGAACTAATGGTTTGAGGATCTTTGTGTTCCTGGAGAGAGCAGATGCCCTTGGGCTACACTAGCACTCGACAGGACATATGGAGATGTTACTGGTGCCTGCTCAAGCAAATTGATGAACAACGGGAAGACAAGTGATACAAGAGATTGAGTTCTTTATTTGGGGGAAGGAGGGGTTGTTTTGACTAGTTAGTAGTATTCAAGGGAACACACCTGGCTCTGAGCTCATGGGACTTACCTGATTCTGTGCTCAGGATCCATGCAGGGCAGTATTTGGGACATCATATGTCATGCCAGGATTCCAACCAGTGTTGTGGTCTCAGCTGTGTGCTAAGCAAACACTTTAACCTTTGTACCACCTTTCCAGCCCTTGTATCTCATTTGATAGAAGTAGGATTAAGACTCAGGAAGATTTAAGCCCTGGCTGTGTGTCCCTGAGTAGATATATGTCTCTGAACCTCTGATGCCTCTGACAAGAAATCAAAGAATTGGTCTTTAGGGATTGACCAACATTTTCTGCAAAACTGAGATCATAAATTTTCGGGCTTTGTGAGTTCTTTCATCTCCGTCAAAACCAATTGCCTGTGGCAGCATCAAAGCAGTTGGATGGTATGTAAATGACAATGAACGTGACTGCTTTCCAATAAAACTTTATTTACAAAGGCAGGTGGTGGCCTTTCGTATCCACTAGACTGACGATAATAATTTTTTTAAAGGTCAAATAATAGCAAGTGTTGGGTAGGCTGGGGTCAATCAGAATCTTCATGAGAGCATGGAATAGAACAGTGCTTTGGAAAACTGTCAGCAGTACCCCAAAGGGCTAGGATACCCATGTTCCACACAGTGCCTATGACCAGGTATATCCACAAGAGAACCGAGGGCATATGTCCACACCAAAGCTTATGCGTAACTGTTCATTGCAGCATTGTTCATAACAGCAGAGAAATCTAAACAAAGCAAAGGTCCATCACTGATGGATGGTTGGGTAAACTTGATCACTTGATCACTTGAATCCCGTTATTCATCGATTTGCTCGAGCGGCGCCAGTAACATTTCCATTGGACCCTATCACGTGCCAATGTAGCCCAATGGCATCTGGTTGATTCAGGATGGGTAAACAAATGTGGAATATTATTCAGCCACCAAAAGGGAAACACTATATGGATCCTGGCTCCAACACGGACAAACCTTACAATTATGTTCAATGAAAGAAGTCAGACATGACATATCACATACCCACATATCCTACTGCTCCTGGTATAAAGTGTACAGGATAGACAAATCCACAGAGAGCAAGTAGTATGGTGGTTGCATCCAGCAGGAGCAAAGGGTATGGGACGGGGTGATGGTTAGGGCGTCTCTTTTTTTGTAGTGGGTGAAAAGTATTTTTAAGTTGTGCCATGGCATATATCTGTGTTTGCTCTACAGACACTTTAAATAAGAGTTTCTTAAACTTTTTCCACTTGCCCGAGAAATTTGTATGCAATCTTCTTTATGGCAAATAGGTATAAAAATCACACATATATATCAAATTTATTTTATAACAAAAGTCTGTGCCCTCACACTTGTTTACATGACCCTGTAAGGCGTTAAAAGCCACAGAGGGTGAATTTGGTGGCATGAAATCTTTTTTTTTAATCGAGCTCCTGTTTGAAAGAATCATTTACTGCTAAAGCAAAAAGGGGACTATGGAAAATTTGGAGGGTATATTAAGTGTTGTAAAATCAGAACTGGTTACATGCCTATATATTATAAAACGCTTCAAAACACACACTTAAAATGAATGAGTTCATTCACAAACATTCTCAGAGTCCTTAAAGAAGGAGGGACAGGTGACAAGTGGATGTGGCCCATAAGCTGACCTCTAGCCAAAATGAGGATCATATTAGGACTTTTTTGTGTGTAGCGCCAGGGCAGCGCCCAGGTCTTACACATGTGAGCCCTGTCCTCTACACTGAGCTATTCCGAGCTAGGATTCTCTAGGTTCCAAGTAGGCACTGACCCAAGTCAAGATGGTACTAGCCAAAGAAGAATTTAATGATGTACGCAACTGGAAAGTCTAGATAATTAAGTGGGCTTCAGGCACCGTGGGATCTAGGCATACATGTATCACTAGAATTCATCACTGCTTCTGTTTTCAAACTCACAAAAGAGCTGCCAGCAACTGCCACATTTTCCCAGGTTCAAATCTAGAAGAAAAGAGCAAGTTGCTTTTGAAAGGCCAGAGAAAACAAAACAACACATGAATGCATCCTATTGGTTCTGACTGAGTCACATGCCTGCCTCTTAGCCAATCCCTGTAGCCAAAAGAATGACATGCTCTGATTGGCCAGGCCTGAGTCACATGGGGTCCAGCCCTGACGGATGCTTGTACTATTACCCAAAAGCCCAGGGCCATGCAGAAGTGGGAGATGGGAAGAAGCTTCCTTGAGAAAAATTGGGGGGGTTAGGTGGGGGAGGCCCAACAGCCGAGCTCAGGAAGCATTGCTTCCGCCAGATATGTTTGCTTAAGCAGCTCCCCACACCAACGGAGTTAAATCAACATTGTTAGTCATGTTCTGCCACTGACAAATAGAAGCCCCCAAGAGTGGAGGCAGCCTGCAGGTCACTGGCAAAGCAAACCCCCTCCGCAGCCCCCCACTCTCAGCGTGAGGCTTAACTACCTGCAAACCAAGACAGAAGGGGTCATTTATTCCGAAGATGGTCATTACTGCCAGCCAGGCACACCGCGTCTGTAAAATTCTCCTAGATCAGGAAACGCAAAGGCCTGGAAATGAAGGGGCAGACAGACAGACTCTGAGCAGAGGTTTTGGCTGCTGAGACAACCAACCTTTCCAGGGAGTAGCAGAAGCTGTGAGTGTGTGTGGTGGTGGGGGTGGGGTGGGAAACACCCTCCCTGGTGCTGTGGGGTGGGGTCTGTCTTCACATTTCCCAGATGGGGAAATGGCCCACACAGAGGCAATTAGGGAGTCAGGGTCTGACATTAACAGACTGTGGCACCCTGGGAAAGGGGTGGGGACAGGGCCACTGGTGACTCTGGGCCTCTTGGCAAATGGCACATTTCCACTCTCTTGTCCACCTCAGCAAGCCTGACCTGACCCTCACCTGAATGGCCTCCCGGCCCCGTTCTCCCTGCCCGCTGTTCCTTGTGTATAAACGAGGCTTCCACCGCAGGACACTTGCACATGCTCTCCCCTCCGCCCAGAACAAGCTCTTTTCCCTGGGTCTTCCCAAGCGCCCCTTTCGGGATCACGATGAGGGGAAGCTGTCGGCTCAGGAAGACCGTCCAGACCCCCACATCCTCAGAGTCCCAGAGATGCTCACATTAGCTTTCGTGTTCTCTCGGGCCTGAACCCCATGGGAGTGGAGGGCGTCTGATTTTAGGCTTCATGTATCTTGAGCCTGAAGAATTCACAGCTTTGTGAGAGCAGAGAGGGGCCCTGTCATTCTTTCTGTCTGAGAGAGAAGGCCCGCCATCGCCCACAAGGCCTGCCAGCGTGACTGACCCCGGGCACCCGCCTCACACCCCTTCCCCAGCCCCCTGCCACCCTGCCAGGCTGCTGGAAGGCTGACAGCTCCCTGACAAGGCCCGTGCAGACCTGTGGAATCCCAGCAGGGAGAGGGAGCGGGAAAGTGCTGACTTAGAGCTGAACCGTCACAGCTGTAGCGCTCCCTGACTCTGCCGCGGCCTGTTGATGCTTGTCAGATGGCCGTGCGCGTGGGCTAGTGTACATGTTCGTCCACGGGAACGCGCCGGCCCTGCCCTTTCCTACTTCCTTGGCCCGTGGGTCCTGCCGGCTCCCCAGACCTTTGACCCTTCCCTTTGTTACCGTCCTGCCCCCCCCAAGCCCTCCCTTTTTTTTCTGTCTCTTCTTACCACCCCTTATTCCCCTCTCTCCAAAAACCTTGTTCCCCCCCATTTTTCCTGGCCTGTTTCTTCCTTTTAGTTCTGCAAGACAAACATTGTCTGTTCTCTGTTTCCCTTTCGGCTCTCCTGTCCTTCCCCGCTGTCCCCATTTCTACACCCCCTGGCTTTAGGCCAGTTAAATCGAGTTTTGTTGCTTTGCACCAGCCACCGCATTTGGCGTAGGGGGCAGCGCAGTCCAGGAGCAAACCAGCCCCCTTGGCCTCGACGTGTCCTCTGTGTGTGTGTCTCCTCTGTGTGTGTTTCTGCCACTGTGTGTGTCTCCTCTGTGTGTGTGCTGCCGCTGTGTGTGTCTGTCTCCCTCTTCTGTGTGTGTCTGCCGTCCCTCCTCAAGCTCCACGTCTTCCTTGCCATGTCCGTCCCCTCCCTAACCTCGGCCTGAACCAGAAAAGTTCATGGCTACTATATCTGGCTTCTGCCCAGCCGGCCTAGACACGTGGGGGCCTGGAACAGCTGATGCCTCGGGGACAGAGCCGGTTCCAATAGGCCAAGCTGCCCCTGCGGCCCCTCCCCCCGCCCGGCCCCCACAACTGCTGATCAGCCGATATGTCTGATGGAGCCGGAACAGATCTGAGAGTCCTCCGCCCTGCGGGCGGCCAGGAGAAGCTGATGCGGGTGGACACATGATCAGGGCCGGAGGACTGGGCGCGGCCTGGAGACAGGTTAGCTGATTGGAATGGACACGCAGGGTCACTGGCTGGCCAGACTCAGGGGGTGGGGCAGGGGGTGGAAACTTGTGGTCAAGGTGGACGAGGGGGCTTTGAAGGGAGGTCTCCTGGCAGCGAGGAGAGACCTGGTCAGCAGAGCCTTCCAGAAACTCTGGGCAGTCAGAAGTACCTGGTCACTGTGCTTGACCCCTCCCATGCCAGCGTCCCCTGTTCACTGCACCCACAGGCCAGTCTGGGGGCTGGGGAGACAGGACAGCAGGGAGGACACTTGCCTTGTGCCTGGCAAACCTGGCTTCAATCCCTGGCACCCCATATGATATGCCAAACCTCACCAGGAGTGATCCCTGAGCACAGAGGCAGGAGTAAGCACCACTGGGGGTAATCCCTACTCCCCAAAAAATAAACCCCAAATACCTCGGGTCAAAGAGATAGCACAGTGGGTAAAGCACTTCACTGCACTTGGCCAACCTGGATTCAATTCCCAGCATCTCTTGTGCCAGGAGTGATTCCTGAGTGCACAGCCAGGAATAACCCCTGAGCAATGTCAAGTGTGACTCTAAAACAAAACCGAAACCCCCGAACCAATCATGGGAACCCCTCCCCACACCCTGTACCAGGGGTGAGCTCCCCCCTGTCCATGGAGGGTCATGGGATCCAGCGACAGATAAAAAGAAACATGAGAAAGTCCATTGAGACTTCTGGGAAGTTCCCCCATGCTAAGGAGAAGCGTGGAGCGCGTCTCTTTGCCCTAACAAGCACCTGTAAGTTCTGCAGCCAGAGCTGAAGTGGCCGCCCAGGGCTCACATCCGAGAGGGGCATCTCAGGAGTCCAGTCCAGCCCAGAGCACCCGTCTCCGTCCCTGACTGCAGGCCCGCAGAGCCCATCTGTGTGAGCGGTGGCTCAGGCACCCTAAGTAACAGATAGGCCGAAGGGCACAGCTTGAACGTGGTGCACAGGCCTTGTGTGCGTGAGCCCTGGTTTGATCCCTCGAACCGCACGCTTTGCTCTCACCACCGTTCAAATGCCGAACATGTGACCGTTTAACAGGCAAGCACAGTGTTTCCTTCTCTGTTATTCCGACCTTAATGCTGGACCCGGGGTAGTGGGCGGGCGGGGCGGGGTGGGACTCAGAGTGAAGTGAGTGGCAGGGGAGAACTCGGGAGCTCTTGCATTGAGCAAGGAGGCTCCAGCCCAGAGGAGGAGCCCCCGTGACCTCACCTGCTCCCCTTCCATGGAGAAGCTGCCCCCTGCCGCCTGAGCTGCTGATCTCGACGCCCTGTGCCAAGTGTTTCTGCTTCCCGTCTCCTCCGAGCCTAGTGCCCTGGGACTTTGCACATGGCACAAGCCTTGGTCTAATGGCCACAGCTGGTCCTGCTCCTCTTCTTCCTCCTCCTCCCTGTCCTCGGGGACTCCTTCCTGGCAGCGTTGCCTTCTGCCAGCTCAATCATCAGTGCTCAGGCAGAGTTGGGGAAAGTGGCCCCTATCAGGGAAAGCGCAGACAGAGCTGGCCACGAGGCTTGGACTCGGCGGGCTCAGGTCAGCAGTAATTTCTCTCCAGCCTGGACAGCTTGTGATTCGACCCTTTAAGACGAAGCTGGAACTGTTCTTTCTGGCTGCCGGAGGGCAGAATTCTGTCAAGGGGTTATCAAGTCCCCCACCCCCAATCTGGCTTTGGTATCAGAGTTCTTCATGGAAGACAGGAGTTTTCCTTGGCCCCACAAAAACCCTTAATGACAAAAAAAATAAAGGGGTGGCTAGGGGATGTTGGAAGTGGACCCTCGGGGTGGAAGGCTGTATGAGTACAGAGGGATTCTCCTGACGGTGGAATAGTATTTAGCGCTCAAAAGGAGGGAAGCCTCGTGGAATAGTATTTAGCGCTCAAAAGGAGGGAAGCCTCAGCAAGCACCGCCCTGTGGAGGAACTTCAAAAGCAAGAGGCTAAGAGAAAAAATATGGCAGGGGCCCAGAGGTCACATATGGCAACGTTGTGTGTCTGTGGAACGTCCAGAAGACAGTATCTCTAGAGACAGAGAACAGACCAGCGGGGCCGGGCTGGGAAAGGGGCCGGGGGAGAGCAGGCGGGAGCAAGACGGAGTTGGGATGAGGAGAAAAAGCTTCCTCTCCAGATGGCGAACTGCTCGGAAACTTGATCTAGATGGTCTTTGCCCAGGGTTGTTGGGAACCACTGGATTGGACACTTTGACCCAGTTAATTTCATGTTTTGTTAATTTTGCCTGGATGTTACACAACATTATAGGTCTGCACAGGTGGGCAGCGGAGAGGAGGGACTTGCAAGTCACCCCTGAAGCACCCTCACCCCTCCCTGACCCTGAGCCCTGCCCCCAGGAGTTCAGCAGAGAGGCTGGCACAGAGCGTGTGTACTCTGTGGGTGCTCGGAAACCACCCCTCCCTCTTCAGCTCTCACCTGCTCCCCCAGGTAAAGGGGGGCACGCCCCCAAGCCCGGCTCCTGCTCTTTGCACCTCTGGCCTGAATCGCTCTGCCCTCGGGAAGGTCTGTTTACCTTGGTGCCCTGACTGCAGCCTGCACTTTGGCACCAACTTCTCAGGCTTGAGAAAAGTCTTCCCAGCGCCAGCTCCGCGGGCATAATTACCCTGTTCTCAGGTCTCACCCTCCACCGCTCACAGAGCCAGCGCCATCATTAAGTGTTTACGAGGTCTTTCAGGCCAGGCTGGGAGTCCCACTTGCAGTGAGGGGCGACTCCATCCCTGCCCCCAGACCACCCTGGAAAGCAAGACCAGATTTTAGGAGGGTGGGGGCCACTCGAAGCTCGCAGGTAATCTTGGTGTTCTGGGGAGGTGGCGGTTGGGGGCCGCAGAAGACCTTCACCACCTTTGTCTCCTTCTGCCCCAAGCTGCCCACGTGCCTGTGCTGTGGCTCTCACCGAGGTTGGGTGCAGTGGTTAGGCACCTGCACGGACCCTAGATTCCGATTCTGGGGGAGAGGAAGAGAGAGACGCCAGTGTCATGACTCCTGTGGTATCCATAGCAAAACCTGCACCATCATTTTTGGGGTCCAGTGCAAAATGAAAATAGGGGGGATGCATGTTTGAAACAAGAATATCAAGGCAAGCAATAGTTTGGGGGTTCACTCCGGGTCCAGGGCCGCCACACAGATCAATACTCATGAAGGTGCATGTGAAGGGGACCCAGGCGTTAGGGAAGAAATGCCCGGCTCCAACTGCAGCTTCTCCTGGTGTTCCCTCTGTGACCTAAGGACGCTGCCTCTGGGCCTTGGCTTGCTCGCCTGCAGAATGGGCTAACACCGAGGTGGAGGAGGCTCCGGGCAGAAGGAGGAGCTGCTCCTTCAGCCTCTGCTGTGCCCCGGCCCTGTCCTCGCGCCTCCTGGCGCTCTGCCCAGACCATGCTCCCGTGACAGCAGTTCCTGAGCCCCCAGAGGTGAGGGAGGGTCTGTGTTGAGAGGGGTGTCCATGGGGGTGGGGCGGGGCTCCTGCTGCCGCTGCGGCCAGTCATCAGGGTGGTGTGGAACTCTGACCCTGAGTGCCCAACATCTGGGGATTGCTCAGCTGAACCCGGCCATGAGTGGATGGGTGCAACCCTCCACACAGCACAGTTCTTCCCATAAAAAAAAAACACACAACAACTGGGGTGAGAGAAAGAAGAAAAGGTTCAGCCATAGAGGCAGGCTGAGGGGCGAGTGGGTTGGCGGGAGGCAAACCGGGACATTGGTAGTAGGAAGGATGGGTGCTGGAACATTCTATGACTGGAACTGATGGTGAGCAGCTCTGTAACTGTGTATCTCATGGCGATTCAATGAAAAAAAAATTTTTTTTTTGTTTTTTGGGTCATACCCGGAAATGCTCAGAGGCTACTCCTGGCTCTTTGCTCAGGAATTACTCCTGGTAGTGCTCGGGGACCATATAGGATGCCGGGATTGAACCCAGGTCCGTCACATGCAAGGCAAATGCCCTCCCTGCTGTACTATTGCTCCAGCCCCTCAATGAAAAATTTTTTAAAAATTTAAATTAGCAGGTGGGAGCACCCAGAGCAATAGCAAGCAGGCAGGGCTCTGTCTTGCATGTGGTGCCCTCTGAGATGATAGATAGATAGATAGATAGATAGATAGATAGATAGATAGATAGATAATAGATAGATAGATAGGTAGATAGATAGATAGATAGATAGATAGAGAGAGAGAGAGAGATAGATGATAGATAGATAGATGGATGGATGGATGGATGGACGGACGGACTGGACAGATAGATAGATGATAGATAGATAGATAGATAGATAGATAGATAGATAGATAGATAGATAGATAGATAGATAGATAGATAGATAGATAGATAGATAGATAGATAGATAGATAGATAGATAGATAGATAGATAGATAGATAGATAGACAGATGGACGGACGGACAGACAGACAGACAGACAGATAGATAGATAGATTGGTAGTTTGATAGAAAGACGAATAAATAAATGAATGAATAAGTGAATGAATGAATGAATGAATGAATTTAAAGCTAGGAATGCAGAGACCAGTGGTGGAGAGCCATGTTCTGTCTGAGTCTCTGGGTTCCATCCCCTGGCACCACACAATTTTTGACCTTTTTTTTTATTAAGACTACAATTTAAAAATTAAATTAAACACGTGTTGATTTTTCTGGCCGAGCCATCTCCCCAGCCCTGAGCAAACGTTCAAACGTGTTGGCTGGATCATTAAAGAGACCTATAGTTTCCCTTTAGGGTCCAATGGAAATGTTACTGGCGCCCGCTCGAGCAAATCGATGAATAATGGGATTCAAGTGATCAAGTGATCAAGTGATAGCTTCCTCCCCTGTCCCTGGAGGGGCAAAGAGGAAATCACCCCCACTCCTCACCCTCCCTGCTCTGAACGCTTCTCTGAGTCTGCATGGACGTAGATTATAAAGCAAATGGGGCAAAACAAGGACATATACCTAGAGCCCAGGAACCAACTAGGGCCTCAGACCTTCAGGAGCAAGCAAGGGAGCTCCTGTAATGAGGTGGGTGTCACCGGACGAAGACCAGAGCCTCCATAATTGCATGTCTGCCTGATCAGATAACCAGGTCTCTCTGCTCTTTTTCCCCAATAAAAATACAAATTCTGAGTCTCACCTTCAGTGTTCATTCTTTTGAACAACACAAAAATTTCTTGTGCATCCTCAGGGCTTTGATTGGTCAAAACAATCCACGACACACATTGGGAAGACCTATCTTGGGATATGTTCCTGCCCTTTACAACAGAACAGGAGGCACAGATTTTTCCTTCTCCTGTGATACTGACTTAGAAACTTTTCAAAGCTGCAAGCAAATGCGTGAAAACAGAGGGCCTGGATTCTAGTAACAGCCACTCCAACTCCCCGCTCAGAAGCCACACAGACCCTTGCAACCAAACATTGGACTCACACAGAAATAAGTTCCTGTATCAGGTATAGATGGCTAGGTAATAAATCTCACTCACCCAGCAGACACACAAACAAGCAAAAATCTACAGCCACGGAAACAGACCAGGTAGGGCTCTGCTGGGTGGTTTATCTGCTTCCAAGGTCTGGTTTATCCCAGCTCTTGCCCTCTGTCCACCTTCCAGGCACTCCACTGGGGCAGCAAGGTCCTGCGGCCCTCACTCCCACGGCTCATCCCCGTAGCTGCGTTGGCTGTCCGCAGGGCTGTTGCGGTGTTTCCAGAAGAGGGCTTGGGCTTCCTTCCCTGGTGACGGGTTTCAAGAAAAGAAAAACAGAAGCCTGCAAGACCTCTTGGTGGGGCTGAGACCAGAAGTCATCCTGCCTTCCCCTAATGGCCTGCAGCATTCCAGCAGCTGGTAAACAGCTCTTCCTGGGGATGAGTGTAACAGTCTCATGGCCAAAGACCATAGGAGAGGGAGTGGTTTGCGGCCCCAGCCGGCGCTCACACATACCAAGGGTTCCTGAGCGCTCGTCCAGAACGTCCCAGAGAGCTGCACGCAACCCGGCCATCAGCCAGGCCGTGTCTTTCCCAGAGAACTATCGGTCCAACAGGGTCCTGCCCCCCCCCCCCACCCCCGAGCTCGCCCTCCACCAGAGAGAAAACTGATTCATGAACATCCCGTAGCAGGCCCGGCCACACGGCTCAAGGGCTGGTGCACATATTTTGCATAAGGTAGCTTGGGATTTAATCTCTGACACCACATGGTCCCCTGAGCACCTCTGAAAATACCCCCTGGGCAGCTTAGGAAGAGAGAAAAGCAAGAGGTGGAGGGTGAGTGTGTGTTTATGTGTGTGTGTGTGGGGGGGGGGCGGGGGTATGTCAGAGGATCCTCCCTGAGCCAGAACGGCTCCCACTCGGGGCTTAGTGGAGGAGTGCCCAGGATTAGCACCCAACGGGGCCATCACAGATCCAAACTACTAATGCCGTTTCTTCTTCCTTTCCTTTCTCCCCAAGTGTCTTGCCCAGCTTAGGCTTAAATCCTTTGCTTCGTGGACGCTACAGAATCCCCACGAAGGCATGGAGTTGAAGAGACACGTGAGAACGATGGGAATGTTTTGTAGGGAAAGGCGTATTTCAGCCAATCGGAGGGGGCCAGGAGGGAAGCAAGAGATTGGGGAAGGGAGGGGACAGTTTCCATCTGGGGGCTCCGACCACATGCAGTGAGACCCTGAGTACTTCTGAGAGCTCAGTTCCAGGCCCTGACGGACCCCTAAAATCCATCAGAAGCGTCACATGGGAACCTGCCCTTTAGACGGGTCACATCTCTGCGCACTCGCACGGGCCACCCTAAGCGGAATCGCGGTTTGCAAGGCGGGTACTCAGAAGATCTTCACAGGATTAAAACTCCCCTATCCTCCGTGCAGCCCTCTAGAAGATCCGCCTGTCAGGACCTTAGAACAGTGGGACACCTGGCCAGAGGGCAGCTCCATCTCCATTTCGTTTGAATCTTTTGGTCTTGAAATGATGTGATCATTTTTTTTTAATTGGGGAGATTTGCATGGGCTCACATTTGTACCTAGAGGGAGGCTTCTCTCTCTACATGTTTCTGCCATACTTTGTACCTATCAGTAGCTGACTTACTTCACAATTCTCTCTCCCTCTGTCTGTCTGTCTGTCTGTCTGTCTGTCTGTCTGTCTGTCTCTGCATCATGGGACCCCAGGAAGCTAAGGCTCAGAAACTGAAAGCAGAGTGTGGGGGGCACAGATCAGTTCCCGTCACCTGGCCTGGCCCTTTGCCCCGACTTTCTGCTTGGGTTTCAGTTCTCCCCCACAAGCCCCCCCACATCCCCCTGCTGTTCCATCTCCACCAGAACAGACCCAGAGAATTCGGGTCCCCTGGGGGGTGTTTCACTTTCTCATTCCAATCCCCAGGGCTTCTGGGGTGGGGAACGCCTCCACTCTTCCCTCTTAGTGGTGTTCGACCCAGATTTCCCTGGGGACCCTCCACTCCAAGCACCAGGAATCAGGTTGATGAAAGTCTCCAACTCTCCCCCACCACCGCACCTGGAACCCCAGGTCAGATTTGCATTTTAAAATACTCGGTGAGAGCAGGGTCTGTGCAAATTTCCAGTGTGTGCTTGTGTGTGTGTGTGGGGGTGGGGGGGTGAGGGGCGGTGAGGGTGAGATGTGGTGAGGGAGGAAGGAAATAAGAATCCTGAATCCTGACCCACTTACTCACCCACAGCTGGGCTGTCTGCTCCGGGTCAGTCTCCAAGACCAGGAAAGAGAAGAGCTTGTGTCTTGCCCACTGTCTCTAACCTCTTGGTTTGCCTCTGCTATGGAGCTCTGCCTGCTGCCTCCATTCTGCAGATTAAGAGCCATCTGCTGGCTCAGAGAGGTTGAGTGACTGGTGGGAGAACACACAGCAGAGAAGCCGTGACTGAACTAGAAGCCAGAGCTGTCGCACTGAGCCCAGCTTGGTGGTTCTTTTGGGAGGCTCTGCCCTTAGGCAGAGGTTAGGAGGCCACTCAGAGGAATGGAATGTCTGACTTTCACAGGCCTCTGAAGAGGCCCTTGGGGATCTTAATTCTTTCACAGGAGAGCAGCCCCCTCTGTCTCCGGCCTCTGGCTTGACCCCTTCCTCCACTATATGCCTAGAGATCTCAGCAGGCACCCCCCACACACACACACACACACACACACACACACACACACACACACACACACACACTGCTTGGTGCTTTGTGACACCACTGTTCCTGCCCTAAACACTTTGAAAACTCCTTCACCTCCTTTATGATCCAGACCATGCTCTGGAAGATACCTCACGCCCTCATTTTCTTTCCCTCCCATCAAACATGGCTAACGGTTGACAGATACTGTTGTGCAGGTTGTACACTGCACACCTCTGGAAATAGCCAGTGCATGTTCTCCTCGTCCCTAAACCCTGGGGGCTTCGTCCATTATTCCAGTCATGCTGAAGATGCTGGGTGTGGCCCCAAACCCCCACCCCTCAAAAAAAAAAAAGTTGGCCACAAAGAAAGTATTTACACCACGGACATTGGCAAGTGCTACAAGTCAGACCCGTCACCTTTGAGGAGTTCATTTATCAGCCGGATCACAGGTTGTTCCAACGATGACTTTGATTGATGGTCACAGAATATCTCATCTCAACCTTGCAGCCAGCTGGTCAGAAACGTTTTATATGCATGGCTCTCCGATGGGGACTCCGAGAGAGAAGAAGCAATTGTTCAAAGTCATACATTTGCGAGGTGATGAATCAGGGACCTGAACCTCCGGTTTCACATGCTTTAAATTAGAACGAGGTTAATGAGAGCAGTTTCTGCAAGCAGGGTTTTGCGAGACAGACTCCAACGAGAAACACACCCGCACCGTCTGCACGGTAGGAAGGGACACTTGTCTGGTCTCAGCTAATCCAGAATCTTGTGAAAGGTGGTAGGGGTGGAGGGTGTGGGCAGCGCTCTCTTCGGGCACACAGTTGACTGGCCAGAACTGGGGTCCATTGAGAGCACAGCAGAAACCCACCCGCTTTTTTTTTTTTCAGCTTAGACTCCCTTGGTGCTTCAGGGAGGAGCCAGGCAGCCCTTCTGCCTTTCTGGGGACGAGGGTGCAGGTATAATTAACAGGCTCGAGGGAGGCGGACAGGCTCACCTTGACGCTCTCGGCACCCAGGGCCGGCGCTGTGGGCACTGACAGATTTACCATTAGCAGGACTTGGGGAGAGCTGCCGTGCCCCGCCCTCCAGGCGCGAGATTGATAATGCTTGCACAGCTGTTTGCTTGCGGCTCTTGCCAGACCCCAGCCTCGCTCCTGCCCGCTTCAGCCTGAGAACAAGGGAAGGAATCCTGCCAGTGCCGGGCGCACATCGGCTCTGGCCCCTCTCCTTGCCTTCCTACGGGTGCTGCCACTCCTTGGTCTCTGCGGCAGGACAGGTCTGCATGCCAGGTATGCCGGGGATGGTGTCTGCTGGCCGCTGGCTGCTGGAGGTCAGAAATTCACCCGGACTTGTGCTCCTGAGGTGTACGTAGGAGACGCTGGGGTACGTCAGTTGGACACTCCGTGGAGCCAGAATCCTTCACAGGCTGCAGGAATCTGAGAGGTGGGCAGCAGAGGTGTGTGTGTGTGGGGGGGACAGAGCCCACAGGGGTCCCAAATACCCCCATAAAGATGAAACCCGAAGCATGTAAGGCCAGATTACATGGACCCAAGAGTTCGAAGCCTTGCAACAGCCCAGAGGGTGGGGGCTCACATCCCCTCTCCCCCAATTATTTTCTCTTTTACCCCCTTTGGTTTTTTGGACCACACCCGGAGTACTGTCGGGCCTATTCCTGGCTCTGCACTCAGGGATCACTCCTGGAGCGCTCAGGGAGACCAGAGAGGGTCCCAGAGACAGACCCCTGCGTTGGCAGCATGCAAAGCAAACATCCTACCCACTGTACTATCGCTCCAGCCCCACCCCCATTTTTCTGAGATGCTTGCCTGGAGCCCTCCCGATTCGAACACAGTCCTCTGTGACTCTGACGCTTGGGGCTGGAGGGAGAAGCACAGCCTCCCTCCCCACAAAGCTGGACCCCCTGAGTTGGAGCAGTGACCGACCTCATCTGGAAAGTGGGCTGTGCCCACGTCGTCGGCTGAGCGCTCATGCGGGGGCGTGGTCAGATGTGGACATAGAGGCCAGGCTGGGGATATGGAATGAGGGACGCCAAAGAGCACCAAGGCTGGCCAGCAACTTGCAGAAGTTTGGGAAGACGATGGACACCGCCTCCAGATGCTTTTGGAGAGCCTGTCCCACGGACACCTTTATTCCACGCTCTGGCTTCCACGCATGGACCTGAATCCTGCCTCTGGGCAGTCCCGGAGAATAACCCAGACCCTCAGGCCAGATGGACTTCGGTGCCGGGGGGCTGAGGGAGGCCAGCAGGGCATCTTGCTTGGCCCATGCTCCGCCCCGTCTGCCAGGACCAACCCAGGCAACTCTCTGGCCACAGAGGGCTTGGTAAAGACCCAGGGCCAAACTGACCTGTCCCTTCCCTTTCCTCAGGAACCCAGCCTTCCTGAGAGGCAGGGAGAGAAAAGACCCCTTTCCGTGAGCCAACAACAGTCGAGGGTTCTGGGGCTGGTGACCCTCACAGACACATCTCTGTGCTTCTGTGTGTTTTTACCTCAGAGACCCAGTACCTCAGCCTGTTGTCTGCCCGGCCAGCTGCCTCCCCTTGATGCCTCAAGCCATCTTCTCTTTCTGAGCTTTGCCAGGGGGCTGGATTGGACCGGGAAAGGCCCTGCGTCCCCAGGGTTCCCCACAGACATTTCCTCAAGACTCTGGTCAGGAGTTGACTCTAGGCAGCTCCCGGGAGGACAAGAGTCACCCTCTGCCTGAGAATCTCTCAGGAGTTTCCATCATTCAGGCACCTCCACCCCCACAGTCAGGGACACTGTTTCATTTCCTTTAGGGATTTCAGGATCTGGTAGATAATGGATTTATTCAAAAAAAAGGGGCCATGGGGGGCCGGAGTGATAGCACAGCAGTTAGGGCGTTTGCCTTGCACGCGGCCGACCTGGGTTCGATCTCCGGCATCCCATATGGTCCCCCGAGCACTGCCAGGAGTAATTCCTGAGCGAAGAGCCAGGAATAACCCCTGAGCATCACCGAGTGTGACCCAAAAAGCAAAAAAAAAAAATAAAATAAAATAAAAAAGGGGGCCGTGGGGAGAGGGGAGTTTGGGGAAGGTGCTGGGCTTGAACCCCGGGTCTCATGTGTTCAAGGCATGTGCTCTGCACTGAGTGACATCCCTGAGCCCTCACATAAACAGGTCTTCGATTTTGTGTTTGTGGTGTGTGTGTGTGTGTGTGTGTGTATGTAATAAACAAATCCTTGACTCAGCACAAATAATCAATCCATTTATTCTTCAACTAGTAGAGCCGCCATCTTGAATTTCCCAGTCAAACCTATGGAGACCCAGACACTTGACTCAGGCACCATTTGCTCAAGCCCCCACAGCTGAGGCATTCATGGCAGAGCTGAGCACTAAGCCCAGGTCTGCTTACCAAACCAGTCCTTTTCCAGGACACTTAATTCTTTTAAACCAGTGGTGTTTGTGGCAACACGCACAGCCTACATTCTTCCGAGAGTTGCTGATCATGAAGCCAAGCATTTGGGACACTGAGCTGCTTGGATGAACAACTTGTTAAGGTACTTCAGGAAGCCGAGGGCTGGCGCCATCCCACCAAAGAGGCTCTGTGGGGTCCAACTCAACTCAGTGCCACTGATGTGGATTGTGGGAAGGGACAATGGGTGGGCTTCCTTAGCCCCCTCAGATCTTTGAGTTTCAGGTTCTCCATGACCAGGGAAGTCACCCTCCCATGGGGATGCCACAGTGATGACGATGGCAGCTGGTGTAACCCAGCAATGCCCATCTCTCAGTCTGGCTTGTTGCAAGGCTCTGCTGGGCTGGCGGGCCAGGGCTAGAACCCGCCATTTCTCCTGGGCTCCTTGTGAGCGGCTGGGCACAGGTAGAACAAGTAGCAGCTCTGCCCCCATGTCTGTCTCTGGATCAGCATACCTGGGCCGGATTAAAAGACTGCAGCAGGGTGGATTTCGATGAGCCAGACTGTGATAGGCTGGTCTGCTGGGTGGAGTTCTGATGAGAGAGAAGTCCGGATGTGGAAAATGGAGGCCCTCATGGAGTAGGGGGTCATCTGGCTTGTTGCAAGGCTCTGCTGGGCTGGTGGACCAGGGCTAGAACCCGCCATTTCTCCTGGGCTCCTTGTGAGCGGCTGGGCACAGGGAGAGCAAGTAGCAGCTCTGCCCCATGTCTGTCTCTGGATCAGCATACCTGGGCGGTAAGCAAGAAAAAATAAAAATAAAATAAAAAAAGGGGGCTGTGGGGAGAGGGGAGACATTTAGCATGCCCAAGACTGCTAAATTTGTCACATTGATCCTGCCCTCACCCATGGCTCTGGGCATGGAAGGACCTGACCCCCATTTCTCAGAGAAGAAAACTGAGGTTGCTCCTCAGGGCCTGGACCCCCAGGCAAGGTTGGCTACAGAAGAGTCTTCCGGAATGTTCTAACTGAAGCTGGTCTCCAGGCGTTCACACCCACAGGAGGCTCCATTTACTGCTGTATGGAAACCAGCAGGGCTCCGTGTGCCGTCCGTGAGGGGCCCAGTGTGGGGCAGAGGCCCCGTGACCTCCAGAGGCTCCTTGGCGGGAGGTCCCCCGCCTCCCCTTTGACCTGTCAGTGGAATTCCTTCAAGTCACCCCAGTTTCCCTGTGTTTAAAAGGAGACTAATCACGGCTCACGGGGGTTTGAAGTCCTGGTCTGAAAAGCATCACCATTACTCGCCTGAGGGTCTGGGCATCTCGGGGCCTCACACACACAAAACAGAAGCCCACATTGATTTCTAATGCAAATTGGGGCTGAAGAGGATGGGGGGGCGCTCTGAGTTCCCAGTCACCCACAGAGGAGGGCGCACCCCAGGGGACGGTTGCCTTGGGCAAGGAATTTCCTCTCTTCAAGACAAAACCCAGATCTGCTGTTCCTCTGCTTTCAGAGCCTGCCCTCCCCCCGCCCCCACCCCATGCAGCTGGAATGCGCAGTCTCCCTTTCAACATAACGTCCACCTCTGTGTTCACAGGCCACAGAGCCACAAACTCACACCCACACAAGATACACACACAAGCAGATGCACACACACCCACCCACACAAACACACACAGATATATACTAACTCAGACATACACCCATACATACACACAGACACACTAACTCAGACACACTCACAGACACGTACTCACACATATATACACTGACACACACCAAGTCACACACACACACTCCAGGTACTCATACGGACACACACTGTCACACACCCTCAGACACACCTGCCCACATGCTCACACACTCACACATGGGCGCACATACTCATATAGACAAGTCAAGGTGCATACATGCTCCCACACAGTTCTCTTGTACACAGCAGTCACACAAACACCCAGGAACAGAGCAACCACGACACACACGTGCTCACAGACTCTCACCCTTGCCACCATTCTCCTGGTGACCCTCTCTATTTTCCTTTTGTTTGGTTTTTCAATCACACAGAGGGCCTCCCCACGCATGGGGCAAGAATACCACCACTGATCTACATGGGCAATTCTGGATCCTTTTTATTCATTCATTCATTCATTCATTCATTCATTTTGGTTTTGGGACCACGCCCAGGAATGTTCACACAGGCATCACTCTTGGCAGAGTTCAGGGATTGAACCCTAGTCAGCTGCGCAAGGCAAGCACCCTGCTGGCTGTACTCTCTCTCTATGGGTCACTTTTTTATCATATGTACTATCTATCTATGGGTATTTTATAGCACATGACTCTCACCTTGGTTTTGTAAAACAAGACAAAAGTCAGTGAGGCCTGAGGTGGCCCTGGGCCATGCACCCTGCAGCTGGCCGGAGTGCCCCTCCCTGGGTCCACGCACCTCCCTCCCCACCCAGCTGCCTCCAGTCCTATCTCTTCCCTTGGACTTTTGCTGAGAGTCTGTAGCTGGCGGGCTTGACCACAGCTGGCAACCCCAGGCAGTCTGGCGATGACTCTTCGAGGGTCCCTGCGGTGTCCGTGGGAATTCCCTTGAGTGACCCGTATTTCAAAACCGAAAGACTTAATGTGGGACACGCCGATTCCCAGCTTCTCCTGAGCACTTCAGAGACACTGACCAACGTAGGTCCTCCTTTAGCAAGACTGCGGACCCGGGCCTGGTGGGCCACAGCCCCCACCTTGCCACACAGTCAGGGATTCCTGCGATCTATAAGGGTCTTTTTGGATATCACCCACCCAGTGGGACTACAATCAGCAAAGCCAGCTGCCTCCCACCCCCACGTTGGCCAGGGTTGGCTCCCATGGAGGCAGGTGCTCTACCATTTGTGGTATCTCCTCTTTTCCCTAGGCTGATGGCCACACCCAGTAGTGCTCAGGAATCACCCCTGGTAGGGCTCAGAGGACCCTACAGGGTGCCCAGGATCAACTGGGTAACGGTGTGCAAGGCAAGTACCCTCCCTGCTGGGCTTCTCTTTGGCACCTACCCTGTAATTCTTGACTCTAAACTTGATTTCTCCCTTTACAGTTGGGCCTTGGAGCCTACAGATGGCAAAAATCTGGGTTGGAGAATGAGGTGTGTTCCCAAGATGATAGACATTGGCTGAGAACCCCTTTACAGAGTTTCTAAGTACTCCTCTGGCTGGGAGTGGTGGCTGATTATGTCTGTCAGCTAACACAGCCAATCCGAGGTGATGCCTGGTCTGCCCCACCCCACAGAGCAGCCACAGCCAATGACTGTGGCTGGTGGTAGGGAGCATGACTGACGCCTGAGTAGCAGGGGTGCAGGCTGGGACTTCCTCTGTGCCTTCTTAGTCTGTGCTACGTGACCCCTCTCATGGAAGAGGGACGCAGAGCCCCTACTTGCCTCCCTCTTCCGCGAGAGGTCACCCTAGCAGTCACATTTCCCAACACAAAACTGTGTCCCTAGAGATTGACTTTCCCTTGCCTTGGAGGCCCGGAGCACGGATGGCTCCAGACACTCCCGCAGGTGCCTGCAATAAGGTGCCCTTGTCTCCTGGGGCACAGACCACCAGGGATCACTGTCCCTCCCTCCCTCAGAGCTTCTCGAGGACAAGAACCCTGAGTGCGAAGCCCTAATGGAATCCCAGCACTGAGCTCAGTACCTGACCCTTTGGGGCATGAAGCTTTGTTTCATGGAGCTGAATAAGGAGTGTGTGTTGGGGGGTGGGGGCCGGCTGTAAGTGAATACCACCTCCCTCGAGATTAGTATAAACAATTCACACTAATATCTTTTCTTTCTTTTTTTTTTTTTTTCTTTTGGGTCACGCCTGGCGATTCTCAGGAGTTTCTCCTGGCTCTGCACTCAGGAATTACTCCTGGTGGTGCCTGAGGACAGTATGGGATGCCAGGGATCAAATCTGGGCCAGCCAAGTGCAAGGCAGACACCCTCCCCACTGTGCTGTGGCTCCAGCCTCCCATACTCTGGTACTAACTTCTTTACGATTTACATCAGACAATGCAGAGCCTCCGGTCGTGACCTTCCTTCTAACCCTCTGACAACTCTCCTCAGGAATGGCTGTGGCTTATCCCAGAGAGATAAAGGTAATGCGTGATGTTGGCTGTCAGGAAGATGGGGTTCAGGGGTGCGGCTGAGTGATCCCGTACCTTGGAGGTGTAAGTCTGTGAGTTGGATCCCCACCCCATGTGCCCAGTGCAACCCGCGCAACCCTGTGGCGCTGCCCTCGGAATCCTCGGCACTGCAGGATGCTCCCTGTAGATGGCACAGCCGGGACAACGGGAACAAAGGGTCAAATCCGTACTTCTGGCGCCCAGCTCATGAGCTTTGCAAAGTTAAGAGCCAGGAAGAGTAGCTTTGACCCTCAATTCCGAGGTAGCTCTAGAGCAACAAAAGGGTGCCCCAGAATAAAGTGTCTTTGCTCTGGAAGTTGCCTCTTTCCACCTTGCCTAGGTGTATGCTAAGGCACTCAGGGAGGGGCTCCTGCGAGCCTCAAACTGGGGCAGGTCTCCCAAAAGATGATTTGGGGGCTGGAACCTTCAGTCTGTCCACAAGACTTGGGCAGGGGGCGTCATGGGGAAGCTAAGGCGTCAAGTGAATTTTTCCCCATGCTGGTGGGTTCTTGAGAATTGCAGGAAAGATCAGCACATAGGCGCAGAAGGGGCGAAGTTTATTGTGCAGTTTAAGTAGATGGGTGTGGGCCCTTCCCCAAATGACCAGGCCTCTCCTTTCACCCACGTATGACATCACTTGTTCTGTCCCTGGTGCTGTGCCGTCCCATGTACCACTTCCTGGGCCTGACCCTAGCTGTCTGCTGGCCTCCAGCGCACCATGGCCTGATCTTACCCCTGTGTAGTTCTTACAGTGTCTGTTTCCCTAGTCTGAAAGTTGCTGGGCTTTTCTCAGACTCTTCCCAACTTTCCTGGAGTTCCTAGTCTGTCCACTACCATGTGCCTATAGGGGAGACTCCTGTGTCCAGTACTGCTACTAGGCCTCCGAGCACCAACATAGTGCTACTACTATGCCCAGGCACCAAGCCCCTACCTGATCCTGCAGCCTGCCTGAGTGTAGGTGAGCAAAGAGTCCGGCTGGCCTCTGCGGGTTAGAAACAGACTGGAGGCGGTCTTCTGTGTGCTGCTATCTCCCGCCCCAGCCGGGCCTTATCTATTCCGACTGGATACCTTCTTGATGGGCAAGATTTCAACTGACCGACTAACTTCCCCTGGCGCTCACGCCCCACTCCTGTTGTATCAGTGAGAAGCAGACCCAAAGCAGGGGCCCTCCGGATCGATGCCTGGAGTAGGGCGTTCTTGTGGGGCTGAGCTCATCAGGAAGGTGGCCTCAGAAGGGAAAGGGCTGGAGCTCCTGCTGGCTCGTTCAGAGCCAGGAAATTGGTCGGTGGTGCAGGCGAGCATTCCAGGAACATGACCACGGTGGGCTCGGAGCCTGCTCTTCACATCTTTCGATCCCGTGAGCCCTACTACTGAGTGGCTAGGTCGAAGGCTACTCACTCTATACAAGATGCTGTCCCCCTGGCTCCCGTTTCATTTAGAGTGGAGTGTTGCTTTATCTGCTTTTTTTTTTTTTTTTTGGAGGACTAGGGCAGGAATCCAGGTCTTCCCGCTAGTAAGCTGTGACCTTTGCCACTGAATCTCACACCCCAACTCACTTCCTATGGATTGTCATGTCTTCTGGTCTTCTGGTCACTCATTGATGCGTCCACTCTACTCTCCTGCCGCCACTCCCAGCTTGGAGCCATTTATTTCGCACATGGCCTTCGATCAGCCCAACCTGTGTGTCCAGAGCAACCCTTGTGCATCCATTTACCCAGAGAGAAGCTGCATGGCTTGGCGGCCCTTGGATTGCATAAGCGCTTCTAAACAATAAGCCCCATTCTCTGGCTTTTTGGGACACCACCACACTCTGGAGATGCCATTCCACTGCCCCTCCCCGGGGTCACCAGATTTGGGGGGCGGGGGAAGGATTTCAGAGGAACGATGACTACTTTAAGAAAAGTCTTGGGGGCCAGAGAGGTAACACAGCGGGTAAGGCGTGTGACTTGCCACAGCCAACCCGGGTTCGATCTCCGGCATCCCATATGGTCCCCCGAGCACTGCCAGGAGTAATTCCTGAGTGCAGAGCCAGAAGTGACCCCTGAGCATTGTCGGGTGTGATCCAAAAAGAAAAGAAAACGAAAAAAGAAAGAAAAGGTCTTAGAACTACCCAGAAATGGGGAGAGATAAATAGATGCTTCCCCAAAGAAGACAGAAGGATGGCCCACAGGTGTATGAGAAAGCCCTCTTCACTCACTCAGGGAAGCGTAAACCAGAACTCGTGTCAGTGAGGGCACCAAGCAAAAAGTCTGGAAACAGGCAGTGTAGTGCAGGGGTGGGGAGGGAGGAGCCCTGCTCCGTTCCTGGGACTGTCTGGTTGAGCCCCTCTGGAAGCAACGTGGAGATACCCAGGGAGCGGCCTGGCTGCTAGAGTAGCGTCTGCTTCAGGAGTGTTTGGTGAGTGAGTGACCACTCTCAAAGGACCACCTTGCAGCAGGAGTCTCGGTGGCACCCCATGGCCCACACACACACACACACACACACACACACACACACACACACACACACCCCCTCATCCCGCTCCGGCCGGGCACCCACAATCTTCTCCTCTGGAACTTGCTCATAATCAGGCGGAAAGCAACAAGGTCCCGATTTCCATATTATTAGAAAGAGGTGGGCGCCCAGAAATGATTCAAGACGTGTCAATCAAATGACAATACAAATGAGGCATTTATTTATTCTCCCCTCTCCCTGCTGCCTGGCTTTGTTCCCGCCTATCTCCTGGGGGCATCTCGAGGCCTCCTTGTCTCTTTGAAGCAATGTGACTATTTTATTCATTCCTGGATTGAACAAAGCCTGTGAAGGAAAAGAATCCAGGTTGGTGTCTCCAAGTGAGGAGTCTGCAGAGTTATAGGGAGAGCTGAGGACTTCAGGGAGGCCCCAGAAGATTCTGACTCTCCTCAGCGGGTTCCGTCCTGGGGATGCGACAGTGACCAGGACAAACCTGCCTTTGCCCTCAGGGAACTGCCATTCTAATAGGGACAATGACCCACTTTCTGTGTGTATGCGTGTGCTCGGATGCCTTCCTAGGCCTCCTTCCTTTCTGTGACTGCTCAGGGAGTCAGTTCTTACCCGGACAGAAGGCCCAGGGGCCTTCATTTAATCAGTTCCCTATGGCGAGACAGTTCAACGCCCAGAGCGCGGACCTGCATGCGCCAGGAGGTCCAGGTTTGATCCCTGAGCACCTCCAAGTATGAGCCCCGAAGAAAATAAAACCTAAAGAAAGAGCTTTGCTTTAAGGCAGGATATAGCTCAGTGCTAAAATGCTGGTCTTGTGGGTGTGAGGTCCTGGATTTGATTCCTAGGCACTGCCAAGGAAAGTTAAAAGTCTCATCAATTTCATGGAAAGACTTGAGAATACGCTACTGGGAAAATCTGAAGTTGGTGCTGTGCTCTCTTTCGGTTGGACTATAAGTGATTTGGACTCTTTGCCTTTGACTAGCTATTATTTCTCTACCCGCCCCAATAAAAGGTCAAAAAAACAACAAAACAAACAAACAAAAAAATGGGGGGTTGGATACTGTGAGATAATACAGTAGTTAAGATGCTTGCTTTGACTGGTAGAACTTTACAAGAAGAAAACAAACAACCCCATCAAAAAATGGGGAGAAGAAATGAACAGAAACTTCAGCAAGGAAGAAATTCGAATGGCCAAAAAAACATATGAAAAAATGCTCATCATCACTAATCATCAGAGAGATGCAAATCAAAACAACAATGAGATACCACTTTACACCACAGAGACTGGCACATATTCAAAAGAGCAAGAACAACAAGTGCTGGCGTGGATGTGGGGAAAAGGGGACACTCATCCATTGTTGGTGGGAATGCCGGCTGGTACAGCCTTTCTGGAAAACAATATGGACTTTCCTCCAAAGACTAGAAATTGAACTCCCATTTGACTCAGCCATACCACTCCTGGGAATCTACTCTGGGAAACCAAAAATACGCAGCGGAAACACCATCCCTACTTTTATGTTCATAGCAGCATTATTCACAATAGCCAGAATCTGGAAGCAACCAGAGTGCCCGAAAATCGATGACTGGATAAAGAAGCTCTGGTACATCTACACAATGGAATACTATGCAGCTGTTAGGAAAAATGAAGTTATAAAATTTGCCTATAAATGGATGGACATGGAGAAGATTATGTTGAGCGAAATTAGCCAGAAGGAGAGAGACAGATACAGAATGACTGCATTTATTTGCATGGCATAAATATATATGTACATATTATGATACCAATATCCAAAGTCAAGTGAAGCATATATCGGGAGGTCTTGTCAAAGGTAGAAATTATCACAAGCGTGTGGGAGTCAGAGTTTAGGAAAGACAGAAAATGGAACAGGGTGCTAATAATAGTCGAGGGTACTAATGCCAACCTAGAACTGAGCATGAAATAGAGTCAAAAGGATTCACATGACAACCTTTTAATGTATGTTCTGTAATCCATAGTCTAGAAGGGAAGGAAAAGAGAAAGAGAGAGAAAGGCAAAGAAATAAAGAACCTGCCATGGAGCAGGGCTGGGGAAGGGGGAGGGAACCGGGGATGTTGTTGGTGGGAGATGGGCACTGGTGGAGGGACGGGTGCTGAAACACTGTATGACCAAAACCCAAACATGAACTTTTTAATTGTATATCTTTTTTATTTGTATGGAGATGGGCACTGGTGGAGGGACGCGGTGCTGAAACACTGTATGACCAAAACCCAAACATGAACTTTTTAATTGTATATCTTTTTTATTTGTATATCTCACGGTGGTATAATAAAATACTTAAAAAAATTGTGAATTTGAAAAAAAAAGATGCTTGCTTTGTACACAGCTGACCTGAGTTCAAACCCCAGCACCTCGATGGTCCCCAAGCCCACCGGGAAGGATTTCTGATCTCAGAGCCAAGAGCAAGCCTTGAACACCACCAGGTGTAGCCCCAAAACAAAACAAAACAAAAATTAACTGAAAGGATTATCACATATTGGAAGCCAATCAATACCACTAGACCATGCTGTTTCCATGCATCTTCACTTGTGAATTAGCCACATCACAGCCAAAGTCGCAGGTCCCCAGACATTAGGGCCAGGGGAGCCCTCACCCTGTGGTGTCAGCCGGGGCGTCCACTCACCCCACGGTGCCGTGTGGGCTTGTGAAATCTGGGCAGGTTGTGTAAGAGCAGCTAGCCCTGGAGACTCCGCTGTTTCTCAGCCCTGAGTTATTTTTATGGGTGTGTAAACTCAGCTCTCTGCCTTGGCAACTTCCTGGGCTGCAGAGAATCCTGTGGCTCAGGCCCAGGGAAGGCTGGCTGGGGTTTTGCCAGGGACCCCTCATCCAGCATCCTACAAAGGTAGCAAAAGGAGCCTGAAGCCCGGCCTGGCCTTCTGCATGTTAGCCAGAGCAGCGGGTGGCGTGAGAAGGGCACCTACCTCGCACTGGCACCGTAAGCCTGTGCACTGTGGAAGCCCCCTTGAAAGCCAGGCTAAATCAGGCTGTGCCATTTCTCAAAACACTCCTTTTGTTGCGACTGGGAGGTCTTAGGGGTGGGGAGGTTTGGGCACACCTGGCAGTACTCAGGGGCTGCTCCCAGCTCTGTGCTCTGGTGTCTCTCCCGGGGGTGCTCGGGATCTCGCCCCACCCTCCTGCCTGCACCACCCTTTCTTCATCTAGCAGTTGCACATGTTTAAGGAATGAAAGAGGAAAACTAGTCTGTGTTTCAAACTTGCTCTTGTTCTGGTTCCTCCCGGCTCGTTTTCTTTCTGCCTGTGTCCTCTGCCCCAGTGAAGCTCTTGAAAGCCAGGTGTGACCCCGACTTTCTGGCTCTCTCCTCCTGGGACCTAGGGAAGAAGCTCACATGCATCAGTGGGGTAGTAAATCTCCCGTCTTTTTTCCTCTTCACAGTCGGCTTCGTGCGCATCTAATGGCTTGTCCAACCTCCGAGGAACCCAGAGGATGCAGGCTTAGTTCTTTAGTTCTTTGCACCCCACTGTCAAAGACTGCTGTTTGTCTGCCTGTCCAGCTCTCTCTCTCTCTCTCTCTCTCTCTCTCTCTCTCTCTCTCTCTCTCTCTCTCTCTCTCTCTCTCTCTCTCTCCTCCCACTCCAGCATTCCCAGCACCATGGTCTGGGTTGGCCCAGCAGCTCCTTTGTTCGTCTCATCATGTAAAATATCATGAGGGTAGGTGCCACTGAGCTGAGAAAGTGCCACAACCCCATACCTGACTGTGTGTGAATGAAACCGAAGATGCTTGGTGATACCCCTGCATAGACTACAAGCAAAAGGGAGGCGCTCAGTCACCAATCACAAGGCACATGGATTATTTATGTGATGGTTTGGGCCTGGGAGAACTGGCGGCCCAGTTCACACAGGTAGAGGCCACCAAGACTAAATGGGCAAGTCACTGAGATCAGAACCAATTGTTGGGAGTCGGGGGTGTCAGTGAAGGTGGTTGTCTTTGAAGGTGGTTGTCTTTGGAACTTGGTACCTGAAGTGAACACTGCCAGCCAGAATGGCTGAAATAATACGTGACAAGCTGATGCCCTGGAGGAACCGACTTGGGGCCAGACAGGAAACCCCAACTCACCAAATTCCATTCCTGGGAGCTGGTTACCCATTTGGCCAACCCTGACTCCAAGTCTGAGTTCAAAGGCCAGATTCGCTGCCATTGGCCACACGAACTTGGGCGTAATCTCTGAGCCTTTCACTGGCTTGGGCTTCTGCTGTGGAGTCAGCCTTCCCTGAGAAGACTCAGAGAGAGAAGCATGTGTCAGTGCCCCAGCCGGAGGGCGAGGGGCTCCCCAGCGCCATGTTGTTAGCAAGCGCCCTCTGCTTCGTGCCCAGGTTCTCTCTGCTCTTAGCTTCACTGAGGCGTCCCCAGTTGTCTGCGAGCTACTTAAGGAAAATGAACTTTGCAATCTCTGGCCTTGTCTCCCTGTACAGCGCCTGGCACAGAAGTAGGTACCCATTAAAGGCTCATTAAACGAGTGAATAAGACCCAAGAAGAGTTTTGTTGCCAGCCTGCCCAGGCTGAATGGAGCTGGAGCAAAGAGCCAATAACATTTATTGAGAACTTCCCATGTGCCAGGAGCGGATGGTGCCAGGCCCTTTATGGGCATTATCGAGCTCCACGAGCCAAGTAGCCCCATCAGGTGGACATAAACGGTGATAGAGGAGGCAGGAGGGGTGGCACCCTTGGCATCAACCTGTTGGGCCAGCTGGTCTCCGGAGGCACCGAGTCGAGAGGGTGTGTATGTCCTTCGGCAAAGGTGGGTTCTCTCCTCTCGGGTGCCAGTGTGGAGGGAGCCGGCTGGGTGCTGTTCTCTCTCCATAGCCTCCCCACCTCCTTTCCTTCCTGTCTCTCCCTGTCCAGACTTGCCCAGCCCAGGTTTCATCGCTCCGGGCTCCGGTTCGCACTACACAGGCGGCTGAAACAACAGATCACACGTTCCCAGGACCTCCCAGCTCCCTGCTGCAGCCCTTCCCCAGGGAACCAGATGCGGGTATGGGCTGAGCCATCACTGAGAGAGAGGCCTGAGCAGGACCCCCGTGGGTGGGTTTCACCAGTTCCTTGGCCCTTCCTTGGTGGAACATGCTCCCCCACCGTGCGGGGCTCCGCCTCCACAGCATGTTGAAGATTTGTTTGTGTTGACTGCTGTTGATCAGACACTTTGTACCTCTGAAAGGGAAGAAGCGCTAGTGACGTGGGGAGCCCAATGCCAAGCACCACTGCCCTCTGGCACCCATAAGCACCCAGGAAACAGGTACTTTGCAAAGGGTCTGGGCACTTTCCTCCACCAGGTCGGTTTGCTGGCAAACACGGAGAATTGGAGTCATTAAACCCCACTGAATTTTATTTTTTATCTTTTTTGGGTCACACCGGGATTAATCCTGGCTCTACACTTAGGAACTTTTCCTGGTGGGCTCGAGGCATCATATGGGATGGCGAGGATTGAACCTGAGTCTGCCGCAAATGCCCTACAAGCTGTACTATCGCTCCATCGCCCCCACACACATGCCCGCTGGAATGACAGTGAACCCTCAGCCTTCCAAGGCCTCGGTTTCCTGAGTTCCCTGCACAGAGCACTGGGAATACAGGCATGGTCCCAGCATGCAGGAGAGGCGACAGGGGGAAGGCCTTAGTAGATGACAGACCTCCTGGGACCCGCCCTCCTCTCTTCCTGGACCCAAACACAAAGAATCGCAGAGCTTGGCACATTGCTTCTCTCAGGACTGTAGTAGCGGAATAGAGGCAAGCGGCTTCCCGTGTCACAAAGGTGTCACTCAATCTCTGCGGGCAGAGTCGAGGCAAGGCTTAGCTGGGTCCTCTGCTCAGCCACTCTCTCCCTCAGCTAGACCTCCTAGGTCTGGCCCCAGACCTAGCCCCCAGCCCT
The DNA here is from genome assembly GCA_021461705.1 of Cryptotis parvus. Classification (NCBI taxonomy): domain Eukaryota; kingdom Metazoa; phylum Chordata; class Mammalia; order Eulipotyphla; family Soricidae; genus Cryptotis; species Cryptotis parvus. The sequence continues at coordinate 206,286 of JAJIBD010022897.1, read as the reverse complement.
AGGTCTGGGGCTGCCTTTTGTAACAAGCTTGCAGGCATGCAGGAGGGTTTGGCTGCAGGGGAGAGCTGAAAGAGACACTTTGCACTGTGTAAATGAACAGTGTCCATGCATGGCTCAGTGGCAGAGCAATGCCTTGAAGCCCCTAAGACCTTGAGTTCAATTCCCACCCCACTGAACAACCAAGGATCAACCTGGCGCATTAATATTTAGGATGCTGATGCATCGCCCCTATGAGGTGTGCACACGATGAAAGTGTGCTGAGACCCACGTGTCGGAACACTGAAACCATAAATATGTGACCCCCTGCTCCCAAATCATTACTTTAAAAGGAAATGGGGGTGAGGAAAAGCCCCAAGCCCTGACTTACTTCCTCCCAATGCAAACTAAAAAGCAATGGAGTATATCATCTCGTACCTACTCAGTTGTCAAAGTTAAGCAAAGTTAGGGGTTTGGGAGAGGCTCAACAGGCTGCCAGAAGTTTGGGTTCAATTCCCCTGCACCTCAATGGCTCCGAATATTGAGTATTGTTTCCCCAAACAAAAACCAAAATTAACAAAAAGGGATGATCCAAGAGTTATTAAGCACTTGCTGAATTAATTCTTATTCCTTGCCTATGGTTCTCAATTGCTGGTGGACCTGAAATTCAGAATATCGAGTAATACTAAAGAGGCACCAGAGCCATGGTACAACAGGTAAGTGCTTGCTTTGCACACGGCCCACCCAGGTTCCATCTCCAGCATCCCATATCCCACCAAGAGTGATTCCTGAGTGCAGAGCCAGGAGTAAGCCCTGAGCACCGTCACGGGTGGTTCAAAACCAAATAAACAAAAAAGTAATAGTAAAAACATACATACTCTCTCCTCAGCAAACACTTCAGAGATCCCTGCCCTCTAGCACCTCCCTGTAATACACAGAGACTCACGAACATGTTTGTTACTGCTAAGAACACGAATCAGAGAACGCCAGTTACTACAACAGTAGATGCAAAAGCGAGTTTATTTACAAATTAGGAATATGACTTACTAGCTAATGTGAATAAATTAGGTCTCAGCATACAGGAAAATGACAACTCTAAGAAAGTACAGCAAGTGGCAAACTCTTGTGTTCCCACATAGAAAAGTGTTGCAGTACCTTCAGAGTTGGGAGAGGAGGTCCCTGGAGAGCCAGTCCTTCAGGAAAGCAAAACATGGTAGCCTGAAAGCAAACAGTCCTGTGGCTACTACTAGGGGGGTGGGGGGGGGGGGAGCTGGGAAGGGTCTCCAAAGCTCTGCAGAAGCCCCATCCTCAGAGAACTATCTCTATTATCTCTATTGGACCCATCTGGCATCTTTCTGGAATTCTCCAGCTTGGCTATCTGTGTGTGTGTGTGCCCTCATGCACACACACACCTACACATGTGCATACATGTATGTGCAGTTGTGTGGCTATTGTGTCCAGGCTGGATGTGGAACTCTCTGAGACTCACCTCCATAAGCCCTACACCCACCTCCCTCAGTTCCCTGGCCCCACTTGACCCACTTATCTGGTCCTAGAAAGCTCCATTCTTCCAACTTGTCTTTATCTGACTTGATGCCAAATTCACCCAGTTCTATCCCCAGGGCCTTTGGGACAAAACAATCAGCAGCTGAATCTTTCACACTAAAACTTCCTATAGGTTTTATCAGTGGAGGAGCAAAGAAGGAGGAGCAAGGTACTGAGCTATCAGTACCTTGAAGGGGGCTTTGTAGAACTCTGATAACCCTCCTGGGAACCTAGAGGTTGACACACATGCAAGGCTGTGTGTCTGCCCAAAAATGCCCAAGAAGGCCCTTATTGCTCAACCCCTGGCTGACGGTGAGGGCTGCACAAGCAGAAGCACAGACTAAGGTGTATATAAACCGTTACTGCGTAGGGAGCAATGGCCTAACACATAGGCCTTCGACTAAGGCTTGTAGACTAACAGGTTAAAGGCATCAAAGAAAATCTATACTTCAGAAACAGCTGTCTTGAAGCTAACTGCTTAGAGACTACAGAACTCATCAAGGCAAAGAAAATAAAATACCACACTAGTCTAGGAAGGTCATTTAAAAAAATCTGGGGCGGAGGCGATAGCACAGCAGGTAGAGTGTTTGCCTTGCACAAGGTGGACCTGGGTTCGATCCCCGGCATCCCATATGGTCCCCCTGGCACTGCCGAAGGTAATTCCTAAGTGAGGGAGCCAGGGGTAACCCCCTGAGTGTCACCAGTTGTGACCCAAAAATAAAAATAAAATAAAATAAAATAATAAAAGATCCTTTAGAAGGTTAGAGAGTAGTACAGCAGGTAGAGCACTTGCTTTGCACACAGCTGGCTGACCTGATCCGATCCCTGGTATCCCATGTGGTCTCTGAGCCACACAGGGAGCAAGCCCTGAGTGCAGAGCCAGAGTAAGCTCTGAGCACATCCTGACCACAACCCAAAATAAATGATCACTTGATCACTTGATCACTTGAATCCTGTTATTCATCGATTTGCTCGAGCGGGCGCCAGTAACATTTCCATTGGACCCTATCACGTGCCAATGTAGCCCAATGGCATACAGATACCAAAATAAATGAATAACATAAAAATCCCTTCAGGTGGAGGGAAGCTGATTTCCAGAGCTACCACATTATATTACTAAAAGAGATTCCGTTTCTATTTAACACATGAGATAGGAATAAATCAGAAACAAAAGATCCATACCTAGGCACCTAGTTCTGCAATATTTTGTATTTACTAGACAAAGACTTTTAAATAGACTTTAAATCTTTGACTATATTAAACATATAGTCAAAGAATTAAAGGAAATCATTTCTAAAAGAATGAAGGGAAACTATGAGGAGTGTTGCCAAATAGAGATGTCAACAAAAATATATAAATTGTGTCAAAAAAATAACCAAATATAAATTCTGGGATTGAATACAATTATTTGAATGAAAAAATTCAGCAGAGGAGTTTGTACTAAATTTGAGCTGGCAGAAGAAAGAATTAACAAATTTGAAGATAGGTCAAATGAGAGTATTAAAACATCAACTTTGGCAACAGAAAATAAAAAAAAACCAAAGATAAATGAAAAGGCTCCACAGAGAAAATATCCCTTAACCCCCCCACATTCACCCATTAAAGGATTAATATATAACCTATATAAAGCACTGGCAGAACTTTTACAAGAAAAAAACAACCAATCCCATCCAAGTAAAAATGTGAACAGATGAACAGAAACTTCTTCAAAGAAGACATACAGATGGTCAAAGGTGTATGAAAAAAATACATCACCTATCTTCCAGGGAAATCCGAATCAAAAGACAATGAGATAAGATTCATACCAGTGACAACGATACACATCAGTAAAGTACAGAAACAGCCCTGCCAGTGTAGATATGGGAGAAAAGAGACACATTCACCACTGGTGGGATTGTGGCCAGCCCAGACTCTCAGGAAAACTTCTCTAAAAACTAGGAACTGAGTTTCCGTATGTCTCAGAAATTCCACTTCTTGGGACGGAGGCGATAGCCCAGCGGGTAGGGTGTTTGCCTTGCAGGCGGCTGGCCCATGCCGGCCTGGATTCGATCCCGGCATCCCATATGGTCCCCTGAGCACCGCCAGGAATAATTCCTGAGTGCAGAGCCAGGGGTAACCCCTGAGCATCGCTGGGTGTGACCCAAAAAGGAAAAAAAAAAGAAAGAATAAACAGGGCTGGAGAGATGGTACAGGTGCTAAAGGGCTAGCTACATTGTCTATGACCTGGGTTCAAACCCCCAGCACCACATTTGGTTCTCTGAGCACTGCCAAAGGTCACTCCTGAGCCCAGAAGCAGAACTGGGCTCTGTGCCACCAGTATGACCATAACATGCCTCAATAAATATTTTTAATTACTATAAAAGAATCTAAATGATTCGAGCTTTGAGCCCGTTGGGATATCCCCAATACACAAATATGCTTAATAGGATTCACAAAAGGAAAGGGGGACTAATTAAGAGTAATGGCTGAGAATATCACACATTTGACTTTAAAAAAAAAAAAAAAGATCAACCTGCATAGCCAAGATGCTCAACAAATTCCAAGTAGGAAACTCCAAAAGATCTGTTTTCTTGCCACAGTTGGGGTCACGATCACGATCACGATCTTCCCATTGATCATCTATTTGCTAGAGCGGGCACCAGTAATATCTCCATATGTCCTGTCTCATGCCAGTAGAGCCAGGGGCATCGGCTTGCTACAGGAACATAAAGAGCCTCAAACCATTATATTAGGTCATGGGAATGACCTAATGTAAGTGTTACTGGAATTTGGCATATCAAATACAACACGAGAAGCTTGCCAGGCTTGCCGGGCGGGAGGCAAACTCTTTTAAACACCTCCAAATAAAGCATTTACTGATGAACCCCGGGCCGCTTGCGGTTGCCGCAATGACTGGGCTGTGATGGGCTGGTCTGCTGGGTGGAGTTCTGACGAGGGAAGTCCAAATGTGGAAAATGGTGGCGCCCGTGGAGTGAGAGGGTGGTGGTCTGGCTTGTTGTGAGGCTCTGCCGAGGTGGTGGGCCAGGGCTAGAACCTGCCATGCCTCCCGACTGCCTCATGAGCGGCTGTGCACAGGGAGAGCAAGGAACCCCCTTGCCACAGTTAGGTATCATGGAAAATGTGTTTTGTCTTTTGTTTTTCATATAGGTATTACACAAAGAGAGGTGTTAGGGAAACAGAATGATGTGAAAGAGAAAATTTTGTGTGTTGTCAAAATTAAGTTTGTGTTAGGGGCCCTCGAGATAATACAACTGGTAAGGTATTTACCTTGAGCGTGACTGATGTGGGTTCAGTCCCCAGCATCCTATAGTGTGTCCTGAGCAACACCAGGTGTTATTTCTGAGTCTGGAGCTAGGAGTAAACTCTGAGCATCACTGGGTGTGGCCCCCTGTTTGGTTTTAAACAGCAATGAGTAAACTAAATAAATTTTAAGTTAGTATTAATTTGAACTAGATTGTTTTAGTTAAGATGTTATTTGTAATCTCTAGGGTAACCACTAATAAAATAAGTAGGAACTGTATAGTAAAATAAATAACCAGGACATTAAAATAAGAAACTAATACAAGGAGACAGTAATGAGGAAGAGAACATATATATAGAAAGCACATAGCAAGTTTATAGATATCAATAATTACATTAAGCTTAAGTGACCTGGGGGGTGTAGCTGAGAAATAAAGCACTGGCTTTGCTGTGTCGGGCTCTGGGTTCCATCCTGGCACCACACAGATGCAAAAGAAAATGAATTAAACCCTTCAGTCAAAAGGTAGAAATCAGGGGCTGGAGGCGATAGCTCAGCGGGTAGGGCGTTTGCCTTGCACACGGCTGGCCCATGCCGGCCTGGGTTCGATCCCGGCATCCCATATGGTCCCCGAGCACTGCCAGGAGTGATTCCTGAGTGCAGAGCCAGGAATAACCCCTGAGCATTGCCAGGTGTGACCCAAAAAGCAAAAAAAAAGCTAGAAATCAGAATCAAGTCAAAATCGGTGGAAGAATACGCAATACCTAATACGAACTTCCTCTAGAGGCAAAGACACAAACGTACAGCAAGTCAAATACAGAAAGACACACCACACAGAGTGGAGGCGAAAGGGAACTGCAGCGTCCCGACAAGCGTCAGACAAAGAGGACAGGAAGACAAAGAAAGGACGCCTCGTTATGGTCAAAGTGTCACCCGGGCAGACACAGTCACGGCAAACACAGAGAGAGGACCTAGACAGGAGCAAAGCAGAAACGCAAACAGAGCGAAGGTTCAGAGGCGAGTGGGCGACTTCAGCATAACACTGCCAAGCAGGCCGACGGGGACAGAGGGGCACTGCAGCCCCCAGTCCTGCAGGCACACAGGGCCACTTCCACCGGGCAGCTGAAGTGTTCTTGTGGGGGCCGGAGTTAGAGGACAGCGGGTGAGGGCATTTGCTTTTGCACTACCCAGGTTTGATTCCTCCCCCCCCGCCACCGTCCCCCATCCCATATGGTCCCCCACCCCCAGCACCACCAGGAGTAATTCCTGAGAGCAGAGCCAGGAGTAGCCCCTGAGTATGGCCAGGTACAACCCAAAAAGCCAAAAAAAAAGTCTCTGGGATACTTCCCTGTGGCCGCTCCTCCCAGGTCCCTCCAGGTCACTCCCTGAAGACCTACTGCGTGCCAGCCTTGCTCCTGACCCAGACATCTCCCGCATCTTTATGTAGCTTGTAGCCTTTTTTCCCAGGAAAACCAAAAAACTTGGGGCCAGAGAGATAACACAACCAGGAGGGACGTTGGCCTTGCACAGGGCCCACCCAGGTGAGATTCCCTGCATCCCGTATGGTCCCCTGAGCACCGCCAGGAATAACCTCTGAGCATTGCTGATCACAGTGGGGAGAAAGAAGCCCAGAAACCAGAATTTCTGTTTCACTGAACCCATCTCAGTTCCATAGGCTAAAAGCCCCATTGCCAGCAAGCTGCCTGGCCACATCCGAGCCTCAGGGGCTGCCCCAGGAAATGTAGGTGCACGCAGGGTGGGGGAAGCAAGGTTGGGGAAGGGTTTGATTCCCAGCAGTTTCCGAGGGGCCCAGGCCGCTCGCTTTCAAGGGTTCTATTGCCTCCAGGGTCCCAGGCTATCCGACGTCTGGCCAGGGTGATTACATTTGGGGCTGGGAGAATGGGAAGCGTAGTCTTGGTCCTGACTAGGAGCTTCCGACTGGGCCTCCCTGTTGGCGTCATGAAGGGTCCAAGTGACCTGGGGAGTGAGAGACGTGGAATGGAAACCTGGCGAGACCCCAAAGCGAGTGGCGAGAGGTTACTGACTGCGTGGGAGGCTGTAGGGAGGAGTCGCAGACCCCAATCAGGCGCTTGGCTCACCCATGGGGGGTCAGCCTGGAGGCTCTCTCCCGTCACCCTGGAGAACAGCCACTGGCGGGACGCCTCTGTCCCCCAACAAAGGGTCCGTCCAGGTGGAGAGAAGCAAGTTCTGAGCTCTGAGCCTGCAGCGCCTGCACGCCCCATGCGGATGTCGGAGAAGCTGTGTCTGGGGTGGAGTAAAGAGAGGCTTAGGTGGCGTGAGTGCCAGCGAGCAAGCGTTGGGGAGCAGCGCTCGGAGATGGAGGCTTGCGACAGCGCAGGCCGCAGGCCGAAAGCTGCATTGTGGAGCCTGCCGCCCAGTGCGCAGCTCCGGGAGGGGGCTCTGGTGTAAAGGCTTCTTCTGCGCGTCACCCCCCCGCCCCCAGCTCTGCTTGGAGGGCTGGGGGAGGGAGCCCACGCGTCTGCTAAAGGACAGGCTCTGAGGATGAATGAATGCAGCGAGGAATGAATGAATCATCGTATCCACGGGCTCTCCATTTCTCGGAGCAACTGGTGAAGTCTGCCAAAATAAATTAACTTCCCCACATCAGTGACTCATTTGGCAGGAATAACCGCCTTTGCCGAACAGATAATGGGGAAGGAGGAGGCCCCCCAACAGCGGGAAGGATTGGAGAGGAGCTTTGTAATGACTCAAGACAGAAAAAATCAGTCTGTCTCTCTGTCGCTGTCTCTGTCTCTGTCTCTGTCTGTCTGTCTGTCTGTCTGTCTGTCTCTCTCTGTCGCTGTCTCTGTCTCTGTCTGTCTGTCTGTCTGTCTGTCTGTCTGTCTCTCTCTCTCTCTCTCTCTCTCTCTCTCTCTCTCTCTCTCTCTCTCTCTCTCTCTCTCTCCATGGCCCTGAGTATACACTTAACCTTTAAAGTGGGAAAAGCCGGGGCTTGAATCCGTTAAATCACTTGGGCCGCCGGGCCTTCAGCTATAGGACCTCCAGCCCTGACCAGTGGCCCCGGGTCCATGGTGCATCTTGGCTGGCAGGGGACACGCCAGGACCATCCGGCAGGGCTCCTGCCTTACGCCACGGCTGTGCACCCAGTGTGGTGGGCACCTTGCTCATGCCTCCTTCAGGGACTGGGGAAGCTTCATGGCAGAGGGAGATCAAAGCCGGAGACGGCGGTCCTAGGAAGGAGCTTAATAACCTGTTTCTCTGGGGCAGGTTTTACAAGGAGGTTCTGCTTGTCTCCTGGACACCAGGCCAGAGGTGGCCAACAGAATAAAAGAAGTCTGCGGAAAGGGCAAGGGTTTGTTGTTGTTGCTGTTGTTGCTGTTGTTGTTGGTGGTGGTGGTGGTGGTGGCTTTTTTGGATCACACCGCAATGCTCAGGAGTTACTCCTGGCTGTGCACTCAGGAATCACTCCTGGCGGTGCTCCAGGGACCATATGGGATGCTGGGGATCGAACCCTGGTAGACCGCAGACAAGGCAAACGCCTCCCCACTGGACTTTCGCTCTGGCCTGGCAGAAAGGACAGGCTTGATCCCTGAACCACAGCCTGGCTGGGCTTGCTCCCACTCAGGTGCTCCTCAGCTCCCAAGCCTGCAGGACACAGGTCCATTTAGAATGGCCTCCAGGCATGGGTGCTGGGCCCGGGGATCTGGACATGGAGAATGGACCCAACCGACTGTCCCAGAGACTGTGCCTCTCCTCCTCGCTCTTGCCACTTGCCACCTTCTGGCATTTACCATCTCCTCCCCTTCTCCATTCATCACCTCTTCTCCCTCTCCCATTTATCACCCTCCTCCCCCTCTCTTCCCCTCCCCTCTCCTCCATTTGTCACCTTCCCTCTCACTCAGCTGTTTATCACCTCCTCCTCTTCCTCCCCCTCCCTGGCTTCCTAGCATCTCTTCCAATCTCTTCCTGACACGGGCCCGTGTCTGTTTACTAAGTCTCTCTTTTGGATAATGGCGTGGAGTTCTATTGGGGAGGGTCCACCCGAAGGACTTCATCGGAGCCAGTGACATCAGCAATGATCCTTATACGGTCACATCGGCAGGTCCAGCTCATTGAAGCCTGGGGCCAGCTGGGTCCTATCTCACTGGGTAACTGCAAAGATCAGATGAGCAGAGACCTATGGGAACGGTGCTGCCGTCTAGAGCATGGTGGGTCGTGAGTGTACAGGAAATGCAAAAGCAAGACCATCGCCCTCAGGGCCACGGACACTCACTCATCACTCATGAAATGAGCTGACGGCAGTGGCCATGTGAGTGTGTGCCTGAGGACAAGCCTGTGAGATGGGAAATGAAGTTAGCCCGGGGGCCTGGGAGAGATTCTCCTTCCTACGGCAGCAGATCTGAGACAAGCTTCATTGCCTCCTTTCTCTCAGTCCTGTGTGTAGCACAACTGGCGTGATGACTGGGGCTATGGCAGCTCTCTTGCACCCATGAGGACAAACATCATTGATAACCAGAGGTTAAAGAATAAAAAGGTAGAAATAGTTAAGGGGCCTCTGTTAAATGTATATTTGTTTGTTGGATCTCCCAGGTGGTACTCGGAGACCAGGGACCCCTCCTGGTCATTCTCAGCTAGCCAGGCAGAAGTTCAATGCAAGGCCCGTGAATAAGTGCTGCTTGGGCCGCGATGGTAGTGCTCAGGGTATTTGGGGCCATGCCTGGCTGGCAGTGTTTGGGGCTACAGCTTTTGATTCAGACCTACAGTGTTTGATGCTCAGGGGACGATGTGATGCGGGGGACTGAGCCAGAGTTGGCTGCATACAGTTCTGCTCCGTAAGCTGCACTCTCTCTCTCCAGCGCTGTCAGATTGAGCCAGAGTTGGCTGCATACAGTCCTGCTCCGTAAGCCCTGCACTCTCTCCAGCGCTGTCAGGTGATATTTTTGGGCCTTGGCAGCTCTGAGATCGTGCGTCCTTCTACCCTTGTGAACCAAACAGTGAAGGGTTTCAAGCTTAGGTGACTCACAGCAGGATCTTCTTTGCTGGGTAGCCACATACTTAACTCTTAGGCACATCCAATCTCCAAGACGGCCCCTCACCCCTGCCACCTGGCAGTGGGCAATGCCCCCTTCTCTGTGTCTTCCTCTGCCACGCTAGCATCATGGCCAATGGCATGGTATGGAAATAAGGGGGTGTTGCATCAGAAGATGGGTTCCTAAATGACACGGTGGCTTCTGATCGGTATTCTCTCACGGAACTGCAGGGAAACCAGACTTGGTGTCTCTGGCATGTCTTTGACCATCCAAGTGTAAGTCCCAGGGACACCCAGCTCTCCTGAAGAGCCTGGAGAACGGAAGAAGGAACTAGAACCTGGACTGCGTCGAGGAGGACAAAGGGCAAAGACCTCTGCGAAGCCACTGGGGAGAGTCAGTAGTAAACACAAGGTGAGTATGGCATTAACACGTTGTATCTAAAAGTTTGTACTGTTTACCCTGAGTGAAAACGCCTGGCCCACCAATTCACACAAGCCATCGAATGTCACTGGCTTTGTGTGTGTGTGTGTGTGTGTGTGTGTGTGTGTGTGTGTGTGTTTCATTATTGGAGATTCTGCTTATTTGAACCTTTGTTTGTAAATGTTGTGTAAGCTTACATCTCTCTAGGAACAGTTGTCGGACAGCCCTCCCGTATTGGTTTAATGCCATTATGTATACGCTTACTTTTGAATCCCCAGTAAGATGGTAAAACTCCCTGGAGCAAGGATCACGTGTCCCCGGGGTACCATGCCCAGGCCAGGACACCCCCAGCCTCTGAGAGGCTGAACAAATGATATTTACCAACCCCTAAGTTTTGGGCATTTTTGATATTTGCTGAGCTCATGATTCTTTCACAAGAGGGACTTTGTATCTACATAAAAATACATGTGGAACCGAAAGAAGCAACAAATTGTACTGGGTCCACTGAGTTCAGGAATTGAACAGCTTGGATGAGCAATTAATAAGGTTAATTTAACACCACACCTCATCATTCTGAGCAGAGCGACTGGGTTTGAGGGGGGGAGGAGGGAATGTTGTTTTATTCTTGGGATAAATGAAAGATTGATTTTAAGTCTTCTTTAAATAACCTCAAGGAGGCACGCAAGAGATGAAATTACTTTTAATTGGCCGACTTAGCACATTCGCTCCCTGAATGCTCCAGTGAGTGTAGCAAGATTTTCAGTCTGTTCAGAGCTTGACATTTTTGTTCTCTCTTTCCTGCCGTCTTTCTTTCTCCTCCTTTCTATTTTTTTATTTGTCTTGTGGGTCACTTGGCAGAGCTCAGGGCTTACTCCTGGCTCTGTGCTTGGGGATCACTGGCAGGGTTCTGGGGACCATCAGCACCTTGAACCCAGGTCAGCTGCTTGCAAGGCAAGTGCCCTGCCCACTGAGCTATCTCTCTGGCCCATATATTTCTTTTTTCTTTCTCTCTTTTATTTTCTCTTTCTTTTTTATTTTGGTGGAGAGGGGTCTGCAGAGAGGGGTCTCACCTTCTTTTCTTCCTCGGCCAAAGACTCAGCCCTCCCCTCTCGAATCAAAATCAGAATTGTGCAAGGCTGGAGTGTCAGAGCATGAGGGAGCAACCGGGGGCCAGGGAAGGCTGGGAGGATGGGAACTTCCACCACAGTCAAGGCCATCACAGCCGTGAATATGGAGGAGCAAAGCCTGCCACCCCCTGCCCTACCTAGCACTTGACCTTGGGCAGATCACTTAGCATTCCTGAGCCTGAATCGCTTCATCTGTTCCCAGGGATTATACTATCTAGCATAAAGGCTGTAATTAGTGGTGTACAGGTAAATGTTTGATAACCAGCTCTCTGGAGGAAAACCCTGACTTGTAGCCTTGGCCAATTACCTTGGTGTAAATACTTCCACAGAGGCCAATTTCATGTGAGGTCACTGCCCCCTGGGTTAGGAAGAGATGCCCAGGAGGACAGACTACTATAGTTTTCACCATATGTACCTAATGGATAGAAATAATTCCAGGAACACAGAGAGAGGAGGGGAGAGAGTAATAAATCTATTAAGTGAGGACTTTTGATGACTTATTTCCTTTCCTTTTAAGATGACTTTATACACACACCAATGATGCTCAGGGCTTACTCCTGGCTCTGAGCTCAGGGATCACTCCTGGCGGGGCTCAGGAGATCCCTGAGCCAGGGATTGAACCAGGGTTGGCCGCATTCAAAATCAGCACCTTACCCATTGTACTATCTCTCTGGTCCTTATATAAGTTTTAAAAATAATAGCTGGTAGTGGGCGGGCAGAGCGCGAATCCAGTGGGCAGGGTGTTTGCCTTGCACAGAGCCTACCCAGCTTTGATCTCTGACACCCATATGATCCCCTAAGCACTGCCAAGACTGATGTCTGAGGACAGAGCCAGGAGTAACCTCTGAGCACTGCTGGGTGTGACCCGAAAGCAAAAACAAACAAACAAATAAATAAAAGCTGGGCCTCGTGTTCTTTTTCATATTCTATATTCTGTGGCATGTAAAGGAGAGGGGGAGGGCCAGAGCTAGAATGACCCCAAGCCTGACCAGGAAGTTTCAGGCTCCGAACGTGAAGTGGAAGAGATTTGTTTTCCAACTGCGGTGCCCAGCTGGGTGGGCTTGCTCGGGGCATTCACCTTGCCTACAGACAATCCTCCGGCATCAAAGAATTACTTTATGTTAGTCCATAAAATAATTGTCTTCTTGGGATGCTTGCCAGGTTTCCGTGAGGCGGGTGAGGAGGGTTGCCGGCGCCGCACCTGGCACTCAGTACCAGTTCAGCAACTGCTCGCCGCTCTCGTTATTAACGTGATCCTTGTGTTAATGGAGAAGCGGGAAGTTGCAGGGGGCCTTGGCAGAGGGACAGAGTCAATTGCTGGGCTTGAGCCAAGCACCAGGAAACAGGCCGAGGCGACTGTCTGAGTTGGAACCTTGGGAAGGGCTCTCAAAAGAGCCCCCCCCAGCACGGGAATTCCGCCCTGACTTGTGGGGCTGGGGGGCGTGTCAGCAGAGCCAAGTGATGTGCTTAGAAAGTAAAAAGAAGGGGCTGTAGGATAGCCCAGAGGGGAGGGCGTTGCCTTGCACGCGGCCAATCCAGGTTCGATCCCCGCATCCCGCAGGGCATGTCTTCCCAGCACCACCAGGAGTAATTCCTGAGTGTAGAGTCAGGAGGAACCCCTGAGCATCGCTGGGTGTGACCCAAAAAAGCTAAAAAGAAAAGAAAGAGTGAAGAAGCCAAAGGGATACTCTGGCAGGGGGGGGGGGGGGGGCACACTTGTTTTGCACACAGTCGACCAGATTCATTTCCCTGGCATCACCCCATATGATCCCAGGAGCCCCACCAAGAATGATCCCTGAGCACAGAACCAGAAGTAAACTCTGAGCTCCTCTGGATAATGGTCCCAAACCATCTAAGTAGAGTGAGAAGCTTCACTACTAGGAGCACTGTCGGAGGAGCAGAATTTCGTTGGGGCCGGGCAGGAAACTGAGCTGTTCTGTAGCAAGATCGATTGCTCCCTTAGGGAACAGACAAGGTTGTTAACCCTCGGGTCCTTATGGCCAAAGGCTCAGCGTCACCACACAAGCCAGCAGAGCCCTCGTCAGAGAAGGGGGTACCGTTCGTCTCCTCACTGTAAAATTGGGGAAACTTCCTCCACTCCCCAACACACTGAGAATCTCCTGACCTCGATTTTCCATCCCAGACCCTGCAAAAGAAGATGGGGGGGTGTTAGGGAGCCTCACCTTGTCAACTTCCATCAATAAAGTACATTGCACCCCACCATAAAAGAAAGATCAGGGGGGTGGGCCCAGGGGCACTAGCAGACCCACCCACAGCCCAGTATCAGCAGCTGCATTCCAAGAACGCATTTGACCCCCATTGCCCAGCGCCCCCAAATCCTCAGCTGGGCTCTTGATGTCCCCAAGCTCAGTCTCAGGTGACCAGGCACTGCCCAATGTCTCCTTAGATTTCTCCTGCCCAGACACACTCTGGGGGACTCAGCATTCCCTCGGGTCCAGAGCTCAGGACTGCTCCAAGTTCAGAGCACCCAGGTCAAAGGCAAGTTCACATTAGAGCAGAGAAGGTGACCCGAGTGTTTCTCTCCCACACCCCCGCCCCTTCCTTGGGGAACTGAAGACTTGAGGAAGCGCACTCAGGAATTGAAATTGGGAGTAACTGCAGGGGCGTTTCCCAGCGTCCTCACTCCTCGGCTCAGGGACTTGTGGCCTTGGGGATTGTCTCTGGGCCCCTCCCCACAATTCCTTGACAGCCTGTTGGCTGGCAGCAAGGGGCCAGTATTTGCCTTCCTGCTCCTTCTGTCTTTCACTGTGTTTCCCGGCACAAATGTCCCTGATCTGTAGACTTGGGGCTCCAGGACCTCAGACACTGGAGTCAGGCGCCCCCTGGGCTGGAGGGGGAGACATCCTGACTCATCTGTCCCGATGAAAACCCAGCTTGGCACTGCACCTTCTCCCAGGAGATGTACTTTGTGATTGCTCTAATAAATTGGCAGGAGCAGAGAGGATGAAAACAGAAATTGTCCACTTGGGGATGTTGGGGCCAGAAGCTCAATGTCAAGTCATTGATAGGAAAGGTGGGTGGGTAAATGGATGGATGGGTAGGTGGGTGGATGGGTGGGTAGGTGGGTGGATGGGTGGGTGGGTGGGTAGATGGAAGGGTGGGTGGGTGGGTGGGTGGGTAGATGGATGGGTGGGTGGATGAATGGATGGGTGGGTAGATGGATAGGTGGATGGGTGGATGTGTTGGGTGGGTGGATGGATGGATGGGTGGGTGCATGGGTAGATGTGGGGGGGGGTAGATGGATGGTGGGTGGGTAGATGGATGGATGGATGAGTAGGTGATGGATGCATGGATGGGTGGGTAGATGGATGGGTGGGTGGATGGATGAATGGATGGGTGGGTGGATGAATGGATAGGTGGGTGGATGAATGGGTGGATGGGTAGATGGATAGATGGATGGGTGGACGTGTGATGGGTGGTGGATGGGTGGGTGGGTGAGTGGATGGATGGATAGATGAATGGATGGATAGATGGGTGGATGGATAGATGGGTGGATGGATGGACGGATCGCTAGATGGGTAGCTAGATAGGTAGATGGCTAGATGGATAAATAGGTGGATGGATGGATGGATGGATGGATGATTGGTTGATGGATGATAGCGAGGTGAGAGACAGATAGCAAACATAGATAATTGATTGGTGGATGGATGGATGACAGAGATAGAGACATGATAAATAAATGGATAGATGGTAGAAGACAGACAGCCGTGGACAGCCTTGTTTCTCTGGAGCTAGCCTGGAGTTTTCCTGAGTGTAGAGAGCCTGCTCCAAGGGCTGTGTGCTTGCAGGTGTGGGTCCGTGTCCTCACTCCCCCTGCCCCAGCCCCAGGCTCTTCCCTCTGAGTAATAGTGGGGAGGATGAGTCAGGGCATCTCCCCCTCTGAGCACCACTTTCCATGGAATCAACTTTCCCTAGGAAACTGCCTCCTTCCCTTACTTGTCAGATCTGGGTCAGGCCAGCCCGGCCATACTGGGGAAGCCTGTGATCCACTCACCCACTGCGGGGGTGTGTGGGGCAGGTCACGGAGGCCTCCGCACCCACGCACTCGACTGCACAGATGTCAGACATGGCATGTTCTCTGCCCTCCTCTGGCCACGTCGCCAGGCCGGACCTGTCCATGAGCCCCCCGAAGGGCAGGGGGTGCCCTGATCCCACAGCCGTCAGATCTGCCCCCGAGGCCCACCAGCACATCTTTGTCGTCCAGATCCTTCCCAGGTGGCAGAAGACCCTGCCTTCATTCTGTGAGCCCAGAAAGATCCAGTGTGTGTGCTGGGGCAGGGTGAGAGGGTGAACCTGGGTGTTGTGTGTGTGTGTGTCTGTGAGCTTGTGTGGAGAGAGCCTGGATGCTGTGTATGAGAATGTGTTAGTATGTGAGAGTGCAAAGTGTAGGTGTGAGTGTGTGAATGTGTGAGTGAGCATGTGTGTATGTGTCTGAGTGTGTGAGCACACATGTATGTAAGTGAACATGTGTGAGTATATGAGTGTGTGAGTGTATGTGTGACGAGCCTAGGTGCTATGTGAGTGGGTGTGAGCATGAGTGTGGAGTGTATGCGAGTGTGTGATAGTGTGTGAGCATGTGTGGAGTGTGAGCATTCGTGTATGTGAGCATGAGTGAGTGTATGAACGTAAGTGTATGTGAGTGTGTAACAGAGTATGTGAGCGTGTGTGAAGAGCCTCCGGTGCTGTGTGAGTGTGTGTGAGCTTATGTGGAGTGTAAGCATACTGTGTATGTGTTGGTGAGCATGTGTGCCAGCATGTGTGAGCATATGAGTGTGGAGAGTATGTGAGAGCTTGTGTGTGTGGAGAGCCTGGGTGCTCTGAGTGAGCAGGGTGTCTATGTGTGAGCCTGTGTGGGGGGGCCTGTGTGTGTCTGCAGGGACACACACCCCCCGGGGCCTGCCTGGTAGCCTCATCGCCCCCTTCCCTGCCCTCCACCCCCTCTCCTCCCCTCTGGGCTTCCAGAGGATTCCATCGGACACCCCAGGACAAATGAAGGCGCGAAGGGGGCCAGCCCGGCGCTGGGGTCAGCGGCCCGCGCGGGTCAGGGCCTGTCTCTGCCGCCGGGACCCAGCGCCGAGGATTACAGCCCGGACTCGCGCTGTTTAATCAGCTGGTAGCAATTTAACCATTACACCCCGGTGAGAGAATCCAAGACATTTCCTACAGGGGAGGGGGGGAGCCGAGGAATGCGGAGGGGTGGAGACACGCGTTTCATTAAAGAGGAAAGGCAGGGAACTCGAGCTGGCCGCGTATCTCATTCCGAAGTGACCTCCCGGCCCGAGGGGAAGCGGACTGGGGGGTGCGGGGCCGGGAAGCGGGGTGCGAGCGCGCAGAGCTGGACGGGGGAAGTGTTGTCTCCTGGGGGAGGGGCGGTGTCAGGACCCTGAGAAGCCCGGCCTGGAGCTGCCTGGCGCGCCCGGGCTGGGGCCAGGGCCGGGGCGTCCCCCAGGGGGCAAGCCGAGGCCAACGGAGACCGTGTTTCAAATGCATTTAAATTCTCACTTTTGCCTT
Organism: Cryptotis parvus; assembly: GCA_021461705.1. Taxonomy (NCBI): domain Eukaryota; kingdom Metazoa; phylum Chordata; class Mammalia; order Eulipotyphla; family Soricidae; genus Cryptotis; species Cryptotis parvus. The sequence goes on along the minus strand of JAJIBD010022897.1, from coordinate 189,436 downwards.
CATCCTCTCCGTGTTCTTATTTTTGTTTTGTTTCTTGTGTTTCCTTTTTATTTTCTTTTTTTTTTTTTTTGCAGCGCTAAGGAGTCAACCCAGATCCCCTGTATGCAAGAGTATTGCTCCAGTCACACCCCCAGAACTGCATTTTTATTCTTCATCAAAAAAAGAGTCCACAAAAGTCCCAGCCTCACCACCTGCATTTTATTCTTTATCCAGAGAGAGAGGACAGAGAGAGAGAGACAGACCGACAGACAGAGATAGAGGGAGAAAGAGGGAGAGGGAGAGGGAGAGAGAGGGAGAAAGAGAGAGAGAGAGAGAGAGAGAGAGAGAGAGAGAGAGAGAGAGAGAGAGAGAGAGAGAGAGAGAGAGAGAGTTTACCCTCTTCCTCCGGCCCTGTCACTTGCAGCTGTCCCCACCATCTTCCTGGGCTGGCAGTGCTGGAGGCCTTCTCTGAAGTGAGGGGGCTTCAGAGTGGAACCCCAGAGCTGTCTGTGGCTTGCTGTGTTTTCTTCTTTATTTTTCTTTTTGCTTTTTAGGTCACACCTGGCGATGCTCACAGTTACTCCTGGCTGTGCACTCAGGAATCACGCTTGGCGGTGTTCGGGACCATATGGGATGCCTGGGATGGAGCCTGTTTCAGCCACGTGCAAGGCAAACACCCTCCCCGCTGTGCTATCGCTCAGGCCCTTGCTGTGTTTCCTGGGGCGGCTTGCTTGGCCTCTCTGAACTTCAGTCCTTCCCTGGTTCACAGGACTCACACCCGTTCCTGCGCAGGTCCGAGGGGGAAAGAGACCTTTGGAGACCAGGCGTCTTCGTGGCAGCCTTTGTCCCTATAGCCTGCGAGCCATGGTCATCCAAAACTGGGTGGGCACGCCCGTGGACGTGGAGTACTTGCACTCTCTCTTACCAAAAGCTGATTGGCGGCTGCAGTTTGCTGAGGCAGGAGCTGGAGAGTATGCGTGAGGATGCCCGCTCCCCGCCCTGGGGACAGAGTGGGGTGTGCTGACCTCCTCACTCCCTATGACATCCTTTCATGGCTGGCACCGAGCAGCTGCAAGGAGTCAGGGGGCAAAGAAGCCCCCTGGTAGGAGTCCAAGGAAACAGGACCTGGGTGTAGAGAGGTTGGGCTTTGCAGGATGAATAGGAGTCTTCAAGAGTGGTAAAGGGAAGGAACTAGGGCACAACACGTGCACAGATCCAGGCAGAAGGGCTGCGGTATGGAGTGGGGTGGGGAGGAGAAGAGGAAGGGGAAGATGAGCTCTCCAGCCTCTGCCTGGATCAGTAACAGAGCAGGATGTTTCTTGGATGAAGATGTAGGCCAGACAGGGGGTCTTCTGGGCGGTGTGCACTGTCCTTACCCTGCACTGGCTGCTGGCCTCACAGGACCCCCCTAAGCTCCCCCATTGCTCCCAGGGCAGCGTGGTATAATACAGCAGGTATGAAACCATGCAGGGAGGTCCCAGATGTGCCCCTGCCAGCCTTTGCTTTGGGGTGTGACCGTCAGCAAATACACTCAACTCTCTGCGTTCCCCGTTTCCTTCTACAAAGCAGGGCTAGAAACTCACCTCTGGGCATGGGTCCTCCTGGGAGCTTCTGAGGCATGGTAGCAGGCACCCAGAGCCAAAGAAAACACCAAGGGTGCCAACCCCCAAGTGTCTCCATGAAAGGAACCACGGGGTCACAATGGTGTCCCCATCTGGGTGACCGCCAACCCTTCCGTTTGGGCAGGGCCTGGACGTGGAGCACTTACACAGCATGGAGCGCTTGCAAAGCATCCAGTCGGGGCTAGCCTGGGGAATCAGGGAATCGGAGCGCCAGGGGAGAGCTGCGCCACTCACAGCTATTGCCTCCGTGGTTCCAGCACACGGTGCCAGGCCTAGAAGACGCCTTCAGGTCGCATCTCCCTTAGGGCACCTTCTGCCGGGGCGAGTGTTGGCTGCACAATATCCAAGTGAACAGACAGGCTCACTGCCCAAACACACAGGCGGACAGGTTGCAGGGGCTTCCGGCCTTCGGACAGCACATCTGCACTGACCCTCGTGAGGGTCCAAATTGAAACAAGGACACTGCCAGTCTGGAGCTCTTTCTAGGCGTCACGTGGTCACCCACCACCTATTCGGATCCTGGCTAGCCAAGTAGCAAGTCCATCCTCTTGGGGGGGTGACCAACCCTCCGTGCTCTATCCAGGAGACTCAGACCAGTCACTGAGAGGCCACAGATGTGTAGGATTCAACCTGGACACACCCCAGAGCCTTCAGTTGCCTTCCTGGCCAATGCCCGCCAGATTTTCAAAAGTAACCCAGGGTGCAACGGCTTTCTAAGGCACTCAAATTAAAGCATTAGTTAAAATACGTAAACACACCGTGAAAGCAATGGGAACAGCTGAAATCGTATAATAAAACATGTCATTACCGCAGATTAGGATGAAAAATAGTTCTTGCATGCTATGCCGAAGGCTGGCAAACTGGGACTTGGTAAATATGTCAGGAAATGTACACACCAACTCACCCACGTCGAGGTTTCGACATGAAGTCTCAGAAGCCGCACAATGATGGTGTTCTGGGCAGCTGGCGGTGCTGTTCCTGTCGTTGGGCTGGTTTATGTAACATGCTGGGACAGCGGCTCTCAGGCTGCAGAGTGCTGGGCTCTGCGACTTCCCATCAAGGGTTCTCAGGCAAGTTAAAAGCGATCTGTACAAGCTCAGCCTTTGGAGCCCTGTGCATTCACCTCTGCGCCTTCCGCGGGGCCCAGGGGCCCCACGTGACCCTCCCAGCCCTTCTGCTAATGGGTTCACCGGCTGCTTTGCCTTCTGGAGGGGAGGGACGATTTCTGAATGGAAAGTCACCAGCCAACTTGGGCCCACGAGGCCTCCTGGCTGGGTACGTGCAGGGTGACCCCGCAGTTCTGTGTGCCACGGACTGCCCCGGCTGTAGGTTCAAACGGACAGTGGTGTGTGCCAGGCCCTCCGGGGAGTCAATCCTCACCCTGAAGTCCTCATGGCTCACGGCTCTTGGAGCACGTAGATGAAGCCAGTGACAGCACCGGAGCCCTCTCCAAAGTGGTGAAGGGGGCCCTGTAACTCGGGTTGTGAGAATCAGACACACCCGGGTGGCACTGACGCCTTTGAACCTCACTGTCCACCGCTGGTCAGCAAATTAGTAAACTGTGTTTGGGCGGACCTTTCTGGAGGGTCTCAGGTCTGTTTTATTTAACTGCCGCATCTGTCTGGGAGGGCAGTGCTTTGCAGAGATAAAGAGCGACCCGATTTACTCTTCCTCCCAAAGCTAATTGTTGGGGGGTTGTGTTTTAAATACCTTTTGATGTGCTAAGGGCTCCCAGCGAGGTAAATAAACAGACCTTTCGGCTTAGCCTGGAAGTGTCCAGCAGAAGCTCCAGCTCCTAATTCGTGGTAGTTAATGGACATTAACCTCCCTGCCCCCTCTCAGCTCGCGCCCTCATCCTATAATCATCGTCATTACTTATAATAACATTTTACACTTGTAGACTTGCTCTTCTTCCTAAGTGCTCCAGTCTCTCCTAATGAGTAGCTTTTGAATCTAAATAATGAAGTATTTGCCCTTCTCAGGTTTCCACGAGCTTGGGCTGAGGATGCTCTTTGCCTGACCTCTGCTCACGTGTGTGTGATTAGACGTATCGCACAGGCACACACACACGCTCACAGCCACACACAGGCACACGCGCTGCAAAGTCGGCACATTACATGCACGGGGCTTCTCACAGACACCTATGTTCAGAAGCACACACATGCAGACACACATGTGACATATTCAGACTTATACACATGCATGTACACGCTCACATATAATTGCATGCACATTTATATGGGACACATGTGTGCATGCACACACATGTACTTTATGCTCACATGCATGTAAATGCACGCACACGCTCTTCACACTCACATAGATGTGCACATACCCATTGGCACACATGTGTGGTTGCCACTCACACATGTAAACATGCATTTGCATGTGCATGAGCACACATGTCTGCACCTGGGCACACATGTACATGTTTACTCAAACACATGTGCCTTCATACAAGTGCACGTGTGCAAGAAACACTTTCCTGTGGACACACACCTCCATGTGTAGTGACGTATGCACAGTTGTGCATTTGCACACACCAGGCAAGCACTCACAACCATCCATGCTCACAGTCACACGCATGGACACACACTCACACTCATGCCTTCTCCCCAGTGGGGATGAGCACCTGGGCACATCTGTAGGCAGGATGGAATCTTCGTGACAGCTCTTCGTTTGGAAATTAGAACCTGTCTGCCCAGTTACTGTGCTAAACACACACATGCTCTTTGTGCTCAGAGCAGCCCCCAGGGAGCAGAGCTTCTGCCCATTCTCCAGACTGGGAAACTGAGGAGGACGCGAACAGTCTCAGGCTCACACAGCAAATTATAAAGCACTATTCCAACCCGTGCATAGTGTCACGGGATCCAGGCCCTGAGCCAACCCCTGGCCCGAATGATCATCACTGACTGGAGTTTTCCCAGGTGCCCCTTGGGATGGGGAGCTTGCCCTGTCCCCCTGCCAAGGAGCCAGAAGTGACGCTGCCTCTCTGGACCCAGTGTGGCACCAGGGCAGACAGACCGACCCTGAGCTGCACCTCCTCGGCTGAGCCACGGTGGGTCCAGGCTCCGTCCAGGCTGCCCTCGGGCCCTCAGCCCTTTTCACGAAAAACACAGCACTTTGCCTCTTCAGCCAGGAAAGATTGTCACTGGCGGCCTGTGTCGCAGCTGCCGCCACACGCCCAGCTGCTCCTGGGACCCAATTCCTGTCCCTTCCACCCTAAGAAGACGAGACGGTGGTGAAGCAAGGAGACACCCCCTCCCCCATTTCTGCTGGCAGCTTGAAGCTATTTGAGGCATCAAACGCCCCCCATTTGGTTTCAAGGCAAATGCCTCTTGGCTGGGGAGGGACCCCATTTCAGCAAGTGTTTTAGTAGAATGCCAGAGACCAAAATTATATGCCTTCCCTCCTCGGCTTAAAAAAGCAGCCTTCAAGGGGTTTTGCCCATGTATAATTCAAGAAGCGAAGCTGGAAACTGCAAACTCGGTTGGATTTTCCTTCCCCTGGAGGATCTTTGTCTCAAGCCACAATTGTTTAAAATTGCAGTGTCGCGTGCGTGGTGTGGAATGGCTTTCACCCTTGCTCAGGTGACACTTGTCAGGCCTTTCTCAATGAGGAGCCTGCGAGGGGGGACACAGAGTTGAAAAAACCCAAGAGGTTTGGGCCGGTGGCCAAAGTTCTTTATCTCGCTTTTCCTTTGTCCTTTGCAAAAACGCAGACGCTCTGTGGAAGCAAATAACAGCACAGCCCTGCGGGAGCCGAGCCGGCAGCCCTGCGGCTCAGAGGACGGTCTGGCTGGCGGGGCCTGGTGCCTCTGCTCCCAGGGATGCTCCAGGAACTGACCTGCACGTGGCACCAGCCCCTGCCCACAGCAGTAGGAGATCAAGAGGGCAGGACCCCCGGTTCCTGCTGAGCCACGGAAACAAGTGTTACATCCGTTCGGGCTGGCTGCTGTCACAGTTATGGCCCTTCTCCCGAATGATCTGGGTTCCAGTGTCCGCCGACACTCACCAGCTGTGTGATCTCGAGCCAGTTGCTGAACCTCTCTGGACCCTCTCGGCATCCATGCATCCACACACATTCACAGGGGCCCATGCAGAGGAGTGTGGGCTTCCTGGTCATGCCGGGCCTATGTGTCTGTGAACACACAGGGGCACACACACGTGTGTAAGTGCTCACACGTTTGCACTCTCGGGCAGATGCGGCTGTGTCTACATGTCTACCGTCACACACAGGCACGGTGCTCACACTCCACGCACACACACAGCCACTCTCTCGTTGGCAGCTGCCCCTGACACTGCAGTGGAGAGAGACTCAGAGGGACACTGGCAGTTCGCAGCACCAGCCTCTTCTTGCTCAGTGCTGCAAGCACATGGCCTGTGTCTGGGGCACTCCTCAGGAGCCCATAGGTGAGTTAGCTCCCGTCTGTGCCACCCGGAAGCTGCATGGCCTCATGGGTAGTTCGGGGCCCAGCTGGCTCTCACTCTGCTCACCATGACGTCATAGAATACAATTGCCTTTCTGCATCTTATCTGGGCACGATGATCCAGGAGAAACGTGATGTGGCTGGGTGACATGCCCTCCGGGCATTGCCAGCACAGTCTCCCTGCCCACCTCGCCACCCTCTGTGGCAGAGAGATAGCAAGTGCCGCATGGGGGTGAAGAATTGCAACCAGCTCAGAGCGCCCCGGGTCTGCCAAGGTGCCGTGCTTCAAGAAGCCCTTGAGTTTCTTGTGACAAAACACTTTATTTTTTAAAGCAATTTTTGGGGGTCACACCCGGCAATGCTCAGGGGTTACTCCCTGGCTCTGCACTCAGGAATTACTCCTGGCAGTGCTCAGGGGACCATATGGGATGCTGGAAATCAAACCCAGGTCGGTTGCGTGCAAAGCAAACGCCCTACCCTCTGTGCTGTCTGTCTGGCCCCATGACATACACACTTTAATTGGAAGAGAACTTTGACTTTTTCTGGGGGACAGGAGGGTCACCCCGGCAATGCTCAGGGATATTCCGGGCTGCACTCAGAAATTATTCTGGGCAGTGTTCAGGGGACCCTATGGGATGCCGGGGTTGAACCTGGGTCTGGAAGAGAACTCTGCATTCATTCTTATTTGGGGGCCACACCTGGCATGATTTAGGGACTGCTCACAGCTTGCTTCTTGGGGTTGCTCCAGGAGGTACTGGTGGAACCGGGGCCTCCTACCTGATGTGAAGAACTGGAACGACAGTACAGTGAGTGGAGCACTGGCACTGTCCCTGACTGTCCATGATGTCGTTTGATCCCCATCATCTCTTAGGACCCCCAGGGCCAACCCCCCCAGGAGTGATCCCTGAGTGAAGAGCCAGGACTAAGCCCTGAGCACCACTAGGTATAACAAAAACAAAAGAAAACCCAGAAAACATACACTCCTGCATTTGCGTTATCTCAGCAGTCCTGAGGGATTTTTCTCCCCCTAATCACAAATTTACATTTGAACAAGATGATAGATGGGTGTCATGCAAAAGAAAGAACAAATCCATGACATGCTTTTTCATTCAAGACTTGAAGCAAAAATAACCTGTGTGATGCGCCATGACCTTAGGGAGTGGGCGGAGAGGCAGGGGAAGGGCTGCTGCAGCCCCAACCCTGAGCCTGGGAAAGTCAGTATTTGCTCACATCTGTGCTTAGAACCATGTTTAAAAGAATAAGGACAACAGCACAGCGGGGAGGGCATCTGCCTTGCACACAGCCAGCCCGGCTCGATCCCCGGCATCCCATAGGGTCCCCAGCACCACCAGGAATAATTCCTGAGCGCAGAGCCAGGAGTGACCCCTGAGTATGCTGGGTGTGACGCAAACATGAAAATAAAAAGAAGTCAGGTCACATGTAAGGCCCTATTGTCTGGAGCTGTACCCCAATACACTTTCTGTACTTTTAAGGGCTTTTTTTGCTTATTTTGTTTTATTTAGGGGTCTCGGAAGTGCTGCTCAGGGCTTACTTCTGGCTCTAAATTTAGGAATCACTCCTTGTGGGGCTTGGGGAACCCTAGGGGGTGCCGGGGTCAAACAGAGGTCTGCAGCATGCAAGGGAATGCCTTACCTGCTATCCTATCACCCGGTTCTTGAGCTGATTTTTGGTCACCCTCTGGTGGCCCTCCCCCAAGATCTGGCCTAGGGGCCTCAGACAACGGCAAAGAAGACAACATCCACTTTCCTTCCAGGGCTTGGGGCCGGCCCTGGCCCAAACAGCTACCCACAGGCTCTGCCCACCTGCCCCCCCACAGGCTATCTTTCCTCGCCCCATCAACTTCTCTCAATGTTATTTAAAAAAAATTTATTAATTTAGCTTTTTTTGGATCATACCCAGCAATGCTCAAGGGTTACTCCTGGCTCTGCACTCAGGAATTACTCCTGACAGTGCTGACCATATGGGATGCCATGGATTGAACCTGGGTTGGCCACATGCAAGACAAATGCCCTCCCCGCTGTGCTATCGCTCCAGCCCTCTAACTTCTCTCAATAAACTGGTTCTTTTATTCCAAGTAATATTGGCTACCTCCCACTGTGAATGGAAAATCTGAGCTCTGGCCATGCTAGAGAGCATTCTAGGGAGGGACATACTAGAAGCCCACAGGTGAACCCCCTAAATTCATCCTGCATCTGGGCCAAGACTGCAGTGACAGTGACAAGGGCCGGCGAGTCAAGGTCAGATAGTGTCCTATGAGGTCGGTATCCCTGGCTTGGTTGCCTGCTTTGCTCATTATAGAGGGTTTTTTCACGGATTCATGCTTGGCTTTAACAATTTCGTCTTGATTCCTGTGTCGTTTATTGGTTTTTTTTGACTTCCCTGCCCTGAGACAGGGGCCCTAGGGAAGCACCCTCCTAGCTTTCTCTAGCCCAGGCACTGTTGAGCAGGAAGAGACGCGTCCCCCACTTGAGAACCCCCATCCCAAGGGTGGAGATTGGTGTGTGGACCGTGGAAGGCGTGGCTGTGGCTCGGGGCCCTGAGTGGTCTGCAAATAGATTTTGAGAACTATTTTCAAGGCTGAATTAACTTCCAGGCCTGGAGGGAACATTAACTTCGGCTCTGAGAGGACGCTTAATGGACTGAACTCACTGGTCACCCCAGGTAAACCTGTTACCTCCGCCCCCAAGGCCTGGTGCTTAGAAAGCCATTTGCACTCCCCAGAGAAAGCAGAGAACAAGGACTGCTCCATCATTCAGTTAACCCCTGCGACAGCCCGGCCACCGCTGCAGGGAGCTCCACCTCTGGCTGAGCGGTCCTGCAGTACATCACTCCCACCCTGGGCCAAGACCCGAGGTGCAGGGGGAGCCTGGGTCAGCGGGAGAGAAGCCAGAAAGGCCCCTGGCCTGGACGGGCCCTGCCCTTCCCAGTCCAGATAATTAACTTCCCCTCTCTGGGGGAGCCAGTGCTGAAGAGGCCGAGGAATTATCGGTGACCGAGTTTCTGAAGAGCTGTTGGGTGCAGCAAGCTCCTTGAGGGGGCTGATCTGAAGGTCCAGGACGAAGGGTCCAGGACGAAAGACCACATAAGTGCAATGGCGTCGGGGCCCAATTATCTAAAGGGCATCAGCTTTCGGAAACTCCCGCTTCAGACCCACTCCATTGGGAAGGTGTCCAGGGGCCAGTCCTGAGCCAGGACGGGAGGAGGGGGCCCAGGGGGCACGGGCTGCAAAAACACAGCCCAAAAAGGAGCAGAGCCGAGGGCAATGCAGGCGTCTATGCATCTGTTGGTTCTACTTTGCTGCCTCAAACACGGGCAGGAGCTCAGGGAGGGCAGAGGTGAGGGGCTGCCCTTGGAGCCCACAGTCAAGCCGGAAGCAAACCTCTCCTCAGCTCGGCCCTTCCTGAAGGGGCCGTGGGCCTTGTCTCCCCTCTCCTGGGTCGCCTCCTTCAGCCACTGACATCTGTGGGTTCAACAGCGCCTCTTGCTCACCTGTTCCTTTCCATGACCACTGGCCCCCCGTTTGACCAAGCAGTGGGGACTCCCACCAATTTTGCTTTTTTTTTCCCCTTTAATTAGAGTCTGCTATGAGTAGAACTGTATTCTAGGTACTATAAGAGCTAGGATCCAAGGAGGAGTTAGAGCTTCTATTTTTTATTTGTGAAATTTATTTACTTATTTAAGAAATAAATAAAATTTTCTAGCTTATATTTGTGAAATTTATTTATTTATTTAATAAATAATATTTTCCAGCTTATATTTATTTATTTGTAAAATTTGTTTATTTGATATTTTCTAGCCTATATATTTTTTGTTTCTTAAATTTATTTATTGAATAAATATGTATTTTCTAGCTTCCATTTATTCTTTATTTTTTTATATGTGAAGTTTATCTTTTTTATAGAATCATGAGATACTCAGTCATACAATGCTCCAATATCAGTTCCTTTATCACTGTACGTTCACACCACCGATGTCCTGGTTTCCCTCCCACCACCCCCACGCCCAGCCTGCTGCCATGGCAAACGACTTACTGAGTATGTGTTAGGTTTTTCTGGTGTGTATTTTTGAAACTTAAAAAGAAATATCTTTAGGTAGGCTGGAGAGATAGGTCAGGGGTGAAGGTGTGTGCCTGGATGCAGCTCTTATTCACTCCCCAGACACTTCATGTTCTCCCTGAACATGAAAAAAACACTCCTGGAGTGATCCCCAGCACAGAGCAGGGGTGGCCCCCAGCACCAAATGGGGACATCCCACACCCCACAATCCCAAATACTTCTTTGAAGGGTCGAGGGTTTGGCTCAGTGGCTGAGTCCTGACCTTTGTAGATGGCAGAGTGGCACTGCGAGTTTGAGCAGGTCAGGGACTTCCCTGCAGAGATTCAACAGGAGGTGGGAATGATTTGTCCAGAGGAATAAAGGAAAGAGTCTAAGCTGCTATGTCCAGGAGGTAAAATGGATTCTGGGCAACCAAATGATGTCCACGGCCAGCCCCAAAAACATTTCAGCTGTGTTATTACGGGAAGGAGGGATTCCCCTTGGGGAGAGATGCTGGAAAGATTCCCAGAGGTTTTAGGAGAGCAAACAGGCAAGACCATAGGCGCTGCCAAACAGTTTTCAGAGTGTGTGAAGCTCGTCCTTATCTTGATTCTTATCTTTCTACCGAAGCTTTCTCTCTCACAGACTTCAGTTCTGAGGTTTCTAAACTGGGAACTTCATGTAGAAGATGTGGCTGTCCTCAGTCGGCATGTTGGGGTTCTTGGTTCTCTCTTTTGCCTTGAATCTGGCATAGAGTGGTAGGGAAAAGTTTGGGCAGCCCACCACCTCCATTGCCTGAGTTTCCTTAGGGTTGGGACCAGGCGCATAGCCAAAAGCTTCCACCAACTGACTCACCCGGTTAGAGTCAGCCAGGGGCTCCTTGGAAACTATTAAACAGAAGAGGTTCAAGGAAAGCCCATGGCTCATCTGGAATTCACAGCTTTCCCCACGTCGTTATGTTCAAAACACAGCAGGTCCACCCTGAGTCAAAGGGGCAGAGCTGTCACTCCTGGAACAAACACTCTTCTGAAGGAGCCTTTCGCATCGCTCTGGGTAAGAACACCTTCTCCCCCTTACACAGGAACAAAATGCAGGAAACCAGCGCCAGCTGATTTTTAAAAAAATGGCAGGGACGGACACACACACACACACACACACACACACACACACACACACACACACCCCCCCAGAGTTCTGCAGCTGGTCCAGAAACTTGCCCACAGCACTTGTGGCCACGTTTGGGCAGGGCTTTTGTGACGTCACAGCAGCCATCAGCCAATGGGGAGCTTGCTCTTATTTTCTCATCTGCATACAGCAGTCCCATTGGTTCAAATCTCTAGTACTGTGGTTTCCTTCCAGTCAAGGTTACTGGCTCCGGCTGAAGCTAGACTCCACTTCATCCCTTCCTGTCCAACCAGGATTAGGGGAATCTCGGTCGACAGGAAAAGGGGGCCTCAAGCAGGTTATGAAATCCAGCAGGGCTTGAAAGGAGAAAGTGCTGTCAGTCCAGAAGGAGTCAGGAGCTGGCTCCGAGACACCCCCCCACCCTCTTTCCTGGGTTGACCCCATTAACGCCCCTGCCCAAGTGACTTAGTCATCTGTTCCTGAGCACAGTCACGGTCAGTGCTGGGTCAGTTCTGAAATTTCGCAGAGGAGAAATCAGATACAGGTTACTTGAGTTATTAGGTTAGAATTTCGTTCTTGTAGACATCGGCATGGAATTGAACATGCAAACTCATGTAAAACACCCTGCATTATTTAAGACTCCCGACTTAAGAAGAGGAAAATAATTGGAGTCACCTCAGTTTTTCTGAGGCTTGGTTTTCTGAGGAGTTAATTGCTGTGAAAACTAACCCACTTTTCAGAACTGTCTGAAAGGAAGATTTAGGAAAAGGGAGAAATTTGGTGCAAACAGGATGGAGTATGTAGCAACTGTGATATTAAATAGTTTCATTTTCACTCACTAGGGTATCATTTAATTTGGTTTTGGTGTACAACCCTACAAATGACCTTCTCTTTACTTTGATATTCTCTATTTAAAAAATTGCACCATAAAGTGATAGTACAGCAAGCAGGGTGCTTACCTTGCATGTGACTGACCTAGATTTGATTTCCAGCACCCCAATTGCTCCCTTGAGCCTTGCCAGGAGTAAGCCCTGAGCACATGGGTATTCCACCCCCTTCAACCAACAACAACATGGCGTCAGTAAGAGAACTCTAGAGCCTGCAAGCTTTTGAGTCAATAGCTCTGGGAAGAAATGAAGACATTTAAACAAGTGCTCTCGGTGTTTCTGCCAGAAACTTCATTGAGTTTTAAATATTTACCCCAATGGTCTCTATAAACTACTGGAGTATCTCAGGCAACAAAATACGCAAACTTCACTCCTTAATTGTCTTCTGTGCGGCAAAGCTTCTCAAGGCAAACCTGGTAGGAACAAGCGTGGACCAAGAGTCAGTCTGGCGGAGATAAACTGGGCTGGAGCCTCTGCAACCCGTGACCTTGGCTCCCCCACACCCTCTCTCCAGAAGTCTCTCCCTTCACTCCAGATAAGATGCTTCTCTTCCTTCTCTTCCTTCTCTTCCTTCTCTTCCTTCTCTTCCTTCTCTCTCTTCGTTGACTCGAACCCTGCTTCCCTCCTATCGGTCCTTTCTGGTAAGTGGCATCATGGCGTCTGCTTCTGGGACAACTGAGAGTGATGTAAGGATGGTGACATGGAAACAAAAACACAGGCAAGGGGGCCAGAGCAGTAGCACAGCTGGGAGGGCGTTGCCTTCACACAATGACCCAGGTTCGACCCCTGGCATCCCATATGGTCCCCGAGTACTGCCAGGAGTGATTCCTGAGTTCAGAGCTAGGAGGAACCTCTGAGTATCATGGGGTGTGACCCTCCCCAAAAAGTCAATCAATCAATCAATAATCATTTTTTAAAAAAGAGTGACAAGACTCTCAGGTCGTCTCTGGGATTCGGTACAACCAGCAGGATGGTGTATGTAGCAACCAAAGGAAAATATTAGGCAATTGTGACATTAAATAGTTTTATTTTCACTCTCTCAGGTTATTCCAATTCCAATAGGAAACACGAAGATTCCCATTCGTGACCTGATGGGAAGAGAGAAGCCCACAGTGCTTGAGGAGAAAGGCGGAGCCCTTCAAGAGGATTTTCTGCCTAATTTACATCCAAACGACTGGGAAGGAGTTTGCCTTGCCTGCCATCCCTGAGCCTACGGGAGACCCCTAAGCACAGAGCTAGCAATAGATCCTGAGTACAGCCGGGTGGGGCCCCCAAATCTAAAATAAATGTTTAGAAAGTCAAATCAAACAATGTCTTTCCGAAGAAATTCTATTGCATGAGTTCTAAAGAGCTCTCGAGAGCGAAGAGAGAAAGAGGAAAAGTGCCTGCCATAGAAGCAAGTGGCGGGGGGCAGAGGAGAAACTGGGAACATTAGTGGTGGGAAACGTGCTCTGGTGAAGGGACAGGAGTTGGAACAATGAAACCCTATCATGAGCAGCTTTGTTACTTTTCATCTCACATGTGATACAATAAAAATAAGTAAACAAACAAATGAATGAATAAACAAATACACACCCCAGTAATATTCTTCACTGTATCACTGTCTTCCCGTTCATCGTCAATTTGCTCGAGCGGGCACCAGTAACATCTCCATATGACCTGTCTCATGCAAGTAGAGCCCAAGGGCACCTGCTTGCTCCAGGAACATAAAGAGCCTCAAACCATTCCATCAGGTCATGGGAATGAGGTCTATAATTATTACTGATATCTGGCATATCAAATACGACACGGGTAGCTTGCCAGGCTCTGCCGTATCGGGTAGCATACTAATATTCTTAAGGGAAAAAAAATCTTTCTCTCCCAACACAGGAAGCAGTTTTGTTGTTGTTGTTGTTGTTGTTGTTGTTGTTGTTGTTGTTTTAGCTTTTTGTGGAGTCCTCACCCCAGCAATGCTCAGGGGTTACCCCCTGGCTCTGCACCCAGGAATTACTCCTGGCGGTGCCCGGAGGACCATATGGGATGCCGAGATGGAACTTCGGGTGGGCATCGCGCAAAGGCAAACGCCCTCCCCGGCTGTGCGATGGCTCTGGCCCCACAGGTGGCAGTTGTGAGTTCAAGTGCGGGTGTCCTGCCACGAGCATCAGAATGGGTGGGTGGGCGGGGTGAGGCCACGGGCCTCCCAGGACTGTCCACTGCTGCTCTCTGCAGTCTCTTCCTTCATGTCTCCCTCTGCAGCCTCTACCTCCTCTTCCTCCTGGAACTGGAAACCCGTTTTCCGCCTATTCTGTCCCTGGTCTCCAGGTACCGGTGCAGAGCTGGCTGGCGTTGGCTCGAATCTTTGCTTAGAGATGCCAGGTTTGCTCTGGAGTAAATCTTTCTTCGAGAGGGTGGTCCCACAAAGCCAGGATGCTGGCTTGCGGAGAGCTGGGCGCAGTGCCTGGTCTGGGCTTCTCCCAGCAGAGAAGGGAGTGGGCGTGGCAGAGTGGGCGTGGCGGGAGTGGGCGTGGCGGGAGTGGGCGTGGCTTTCGGAGAGAGCACCTTGGTCTTCCTCTGGGAACCCTTCAGTAGGAGCTGACATTTCCTTGTTGGGAAGCCTCGCTGAGCTCCTGCTTCTGTTCTGGCTCTTTGCTCACCCCTTTGGGTGTCCTGTTTACGCATCTGTCTCTCTGAGAGGCTTGGGCGTCATGCCTGTGTATATGGACACGCTGCCATGACATCCCCCGGGTCTGGCACAGCACCTCACATTGAGTAGGTGTTTGACAAATGCTGGATGAATGCAGGTCACCGAGAGCGCTGGGGAGTGTCTTAGGGTGGCTGGTATGAGCGATCCCAGCAGGCACTCAGGGAAATGGTGCTCTGGATTCTGAGGTCGTGTGTGTGTGTGTGTGTGTGTGTGTGTGTGTGTGCGTGCGTGTCTGTTTGCACTGTGGGTGGTGCGTCCTAGTTCTGGCCACATGATAACTCAAAGCAGCCCAGGGTGACGTAACCAAAGGGACTGGCACGGAGCCTCATTGAGGAGGGACAGCAGGGCCCAGTGACACCGTGGGGAGGAGGGAGTCAAGCGTGACCCACTGTCTGGGAGGCAACTCTGAGATCATGGCCAGAGACGTGAAATCATAAAGCAATCTGGGGCCCGACAGAAGGGTTGGAGCCGAGAGACCGTGAAGATATTACAAACGAAAACCAACACAGCCGACTCAAGGTGAACGGCTCGGGACAAAGGCCGTGAATGGGTCTGAGAGTGTCTGTGGTTCAGCTGGGCGGAATGCTGGCCGTGGAGGAGGAATCCACGGCGCGTGGCCAGGCCAGCCCCATCAAACGTCTAAGCATTGGCGCAAACCCAGGAATGCCCAGGCACACAGGGCCAAGAAAGGCCAGTGAGGTTGGGCGTTTGGGAGCACAGAGCCTGTGAGTCAAGGTCCAAGAGACCCCCTACTCCAGTCCAAATGGAAGATTTAGTCAATAGAGTCCCAGCTGGACAGAGAGCACCAGAATCAATAAAAGCCATCATTCCTGGAGAACTAAGATGAGCCTGAAACCTATTACGGAAAGAGTTCACTCAGCCGGGCATCTAACACTCCGCCATCCATCCATCTGGCTGGTCACTTGTTCTTTTACATCTGTATCAGACAGGCTGTGCACAATGCAGTGTGCTGGTGCCTGATACAACAACCTGACAATCTAAGCTCCTGGCACTGAGATCCTGAACTCAGGTGTCGGCTAGACATAATCTTTCTCTTACTGGACCGGCAGGCAGGGCTTTAGGGGCAAATCTCTCTGAGGATTGGCTAACACAGTGGCAGAGCTCTTGGCATATTCACACACACACACACACACACACACACACATTCAAATATCAGCTTAGTTGATCTTTCTGCTACAGACAACGCCGGACTGCCAATATATGGATTATCTGCCTAATGGTCCCACACACCCTAGCAAACTTCTCCCTGCCATCACTCAATCTGTGCAAAGTAATTTCTGTTAGCTAAAGATGAACATAATTGGGAAGAGTAAATTTGCAGAATTCAAATGACATAATGCATTCCAAAGTCAAATAGGAATTATTATGGATTAGCTCAGAGAGTAAAGGGAGGCAGTTCATCCATGCTCTTGCTCCCCCTACCAGATGCCTGTGTGTGACGGGTGGCGGACCTGGGAAGACGTAACAGCCCCAGGTGTTGTTGTTGTTGTCGTTGTCATTGTTGTTGCATTTCAGGAGCCACTGTCAGTGAGTCAGAAGTGTTCAGTGAGCTCCACAGGGCTCAGCCCTAGCAGTGTTGGGGAGTCACTATGGCACACAGGGTGTGCTAGGGCAAGCTATGCAATGCCAGGGATTGAATCCAAGGTATCACACTTGCAAGCCATTACGCTACCATTGGGCCATCTCCCTGGCCCCGTGGAGCTTCAGTCCTCCTGTTGCCCTATCAGCTTTTTCCCTAATTAGCAAGTGGACAGAGGAAGAAAGCTGTCAGATGCCAGAACCTGACATCTGCCTGAGGAAACAGGCACCGGAGGGCATGTGCAGTGGGCATCTGCAGGTCTCAGGAGTCCTTTTTGTTCCTGCTACAGAACCACTCCTCTGGCCTCAACATGCCCTAGGTTTCTGGGTGGAAACGGGACACTTGAGTCTATTTCCAACTAATCTATTGCCAGATTTAAGGTTCAGGAAAGGGTGTTTCACTCACTGTGTGACAGCCTTTGCCTCACTGCCAGGACCTGACATTTACGTGGCTGTATTCAGACTGACTCCTAATCTAGAGTGCATGCATGACTAAACATGCATGACTTGGTGCTTTGCTTTGGTGCTCTTGGTTCAGAATGATAGCCTAACAATCAATCCTGCTTAACTGCCAGAATTGATTACCTTTGCCACTGCCTATAACCAACCGAAACCATTGCAGTGGTAAAACACGTTAGGGATGGTGTCCTCATCTAACAGATACTAGCATTTTGGTTGACAACTTTGACATATCAGAACCACAGTCTCTGAAAAGTTTTGATCTCTTACTCATGATCACAAAGCAGTTGCCACTGCTCCAGCCATCACTTTCACAACTCAAGATGGGGAGATGATGGTAGAGGCAATGCCAGTTCTGACTTCATTTATCAAGTAGTCAAAAAGCCTTTCTTAGGTCACATTGACCAAAACAGGGTCACATGGCCAGGTTGGCTCAGACCTGTCGTAAGCCAACCTCAGATCATGAACCACGCTGCTACCTGAAACAAAACTGCATCTGTGAAGAAAGGAAAATGAGGGAACAGAGATCGATTGAACAACTAACAAGGTCTACCAACTGTCAAAGCACCTAGCGGACGGGAATCAGACTCCTCTCCGAGAGATCTGCACTAAAAAACCAGAAGGTATCAGAGGAGATTCGAGACGGTTTTCTTGATTCTGTTTGGTAACTGTCTAACACCACTTCCACCTCCATTGTCTTGCGGAGCAGGGAACAGGAAGGAGGGAGAAGTTGGCATGGATAAATATGCATGACAATATCTAGTTTTTATTAGCCTCCAAATGTTTTGCTTATGTTGTTTCATTTTATCCTGATAACACCCCCAGGGGGTTATCTTTATCATCTCCATTTTTTGGAAGCAGAAACAGGAGCGCAGAAAGCGTCAGCGCCTCGCTCTGCCTCCCACAGCAGCTGAGGCTCAATCTTCCCTGGTGCAGATATTGTGGATTTATGGGGAAAGTTGGGACTTGAGCAAGCCCTACACACCACGTTAAGAATAAACAGTTGGTGCAATGGCCCAGCTGTAGCCCTCCCTCCACCTCTGGGTGCCTGGCATTCCCCTGAACCAGCCCCTACCACCCTTTCAGGACAGATTTTTGTTCCAGAAATCTCGGGGGACAAGGAATAGAGACCAGGGCACAGAGGTTCAGTAAGAATGTCTTGTAAATCTATTCTTCCTTTTTGAGTTTTTTTTAAAATGTCAATGTGTGAGGCCAGAGACAGTACAGCGGGAGGGCACTTGCCTTGCACATGGTCCACCTAGGTTCAATCCCCAGCACCACATATGGCTCCCCGAGCCCTGCCAGGAGCGGTCCCTGAGCATATGCCCAGGGATAAGCCCCCGAGCATTGCTGGGTATGGGCCAAGACCCAATAAATAAATAAATTTGAAACTCTGGCGATTGAACGGTAGCTCAGCAAGCGGGATGCATTGCACGAAGAAGGCTCTGATTGGGTCCCTTGAGCACTGCCAGGAACAGAGCCAGGAGCAGCCTCTGAGCACTGCTGGGTGAGCCTCAAAACCACAACCAATAAATCAATTAAATTAAAATAAAATAAAAAATGTAAATGCCTCCTATGCCTACCCAAAAAATCCAACTTAGCAGGGTCTAAAAACTCCTCATTGTTGACCATATGAAGAATGAAACGTGTCATGAGCTAGACAGTTGTTGCCTTCAGGAGGTGAAGCTGGACCTACGGAAGTCGGACATTTCGGAATATGGACAAATTCTAGACTCTGCTCTTGTGGGTGCTTCCTAGGAAGAGCTCAGAGAAGCCACGGATGATTCAAAGCTAGGACTGGAGTACGTGGTGCTTCTCAGGCTGCTCAGGCACCACTTGGGCAGCCTTGGAGGTGTCGGGATTGGTTTGGGGGGTCCCTCTTCCAGGATCCCAGCTTTGTGGCATTCCGAGGATGCACCCTAAGGCTATCAGCCTTGCCCGTGTGATCTAGTTATCTGCATCAGGGACTGGTCTAATTCCTGCCCTTCATCTCCCCCTTTGGTGGTTGGACACGACTGAAGTGGAAGAATTTGGGGCCAAGGAATGTGCTGGGCGGTCCAGGAGTTCGTATGGGGTCACCTACCTCCGCAGGAGACCCAGGTGGAGAGAGAAGGGAGCCTTCTCCCGGTGGCCATGAGATTCTTCTGCTCTCCAGGGCCTTTTGAGGCGTCCCCAGGACAATGTCTGTGAGCGTTTCCCTGCATGGTTGATCTGATAAGGCAGCGCCCTGCCGCCCAGGGAGCCTGTTATCTACGCCTTCACAGCCGGCCACGGCAGCCTGCAAGCAGATAAGTGGACGGTGCTTGGTGCGTCCTTTAAAATGGCCCAGAAATAGGCGGGCAGGAGCCAGAGGGGTGGCCTGAGGTTGAGGCCCAGGTCCTGATCCTAGCTGGGGCTCACACCCAGAATTGGGGTGTGCTGTGGGGAATCTGCGCAAGTGCAGCCTCAAAGACAGCCTCTGTTTCCGGGGAGGTCTCGGCTGCTCCCTGGAGCAAAGAGCTCCTAGAGGCCAGAGGACCCTGAAGCTTCCGCTCTGGCTGGTCTCTGCCACATCCACATCTTTCGCCCGTCACCCACCACCGCCACAGCCGGGCAACGACTGTTTCACATCATACTGAAGTGACTGCGAGAAAAGCAGGAGATATTTTTGTGGTGTGAAAAATTACATGAAATTCCAACTTCGGTATCCACGACAGAAGTTTGTTTGTTTGTTTTCCATCCATACCATATCAGGACTCTCTCCTGGGTCTGTGCTCAGAGATCACTCCTGCGAGGGCTCAGGGGAGCATCTGGGGTGTCAGGGATTGAAGCCAGGACAGCCTGTGTGCAAGGCAAGTGACCTCCCCACTACACTATTTACACTACACTCCCCACAATGAAAGTTTTTAAGCAGCTTCACTGAGTGAGCATGTCCGGTCCTGACTTTTCAAAGTATGGACTGTTTCCATTGGTTTGGTGTTCGGGTTTGGAGGGCCACGTCCAGAGGTATTCAGGGATTACTTTGTTCTGGGTGTGTGGAGTCACTCTCAGCGGTGTTAGGGGGCCATGCAGTGACTCGGTCAAACCTGGGCTTCCCTCGTGGAAAGCAAGTGCTCGGCTCATTGAATTCTGTCCATCCTATCAAATGCTTTCCTGGGCCTTGGCTTGGTTGGGGGCCACATCTGACTTTGCTTGAGGCTTACACCTGGCTCTGTGCTCAGGGCTCTTCATGAAGGTGCAGGGCCAGCTGACGGACTGAGCTAGAATGTGCTCAGTCATGTGCAGGGCGAGCTCCTGAACCCCTTACTAAGCTCTGGCCCACAGCTTGTTTTTCTTTCCTTGGCATATTTAAGGGGTTAGCCCCAAAAACTCAGCATCAGGATAAGCAATAACCTAATACCATTTACTATATATTTATAATATATAATAATATACGATTATTATATATAATATATTTATTATTGTATGTTATTTATATATTTACATATATTCATATGTTTTGGGGGTAGGGGAAGTCCCTGAAGAACAGAACAGACACTTATTTTAGTCGTAGCATCATGAAATATAGAAAGCTGTTCATGACTGGGTTTCAATGTCCCCTACCTGTCCCTTCACCAGTGCACGTTTCCCACCACCAGTGTCCCCAGTTTCACTTCTGCATCTTTCCTTCCAGGCAGGGACTCTCTCTCTCTCTCTCTCTCTCTCTCTCTCTCTCTCTCTCTCTCGCTCTCTCGCTCTCTCGCTCTCTCCTGAGTATTATTGTTTGCAATACAGGCACTGAAAGGTTATCATGTTTCTTCCTTTACCTACTTTCAGCACCCAGTCTTGTCCAGAGTGACCATTTCCAATTATCTTTGAATAGACACATTTGAAAACACAGAATCAGTAAGAGTGCAGGGACTAAGGATCTGGGCAAAAAAGGAAAAAAAGAAAAAAAAAAAAAAGAAAAATCAGTCCCACTGATTGTGGCTATTAAAATGTTACTATTTGTCTGATTAGGAATTTTCTCCGTTAAGTCTGAATTTTAAAGCATGACACTCAGGGCCAGAGGCGTGATCGGAGGGGCAGACACACATCGTGGCGGGCGTGGGCCCTATTTTTGATCACTGGCACAGGCCCCTCGTAGTGTCCCCCAGCACCGATGGCGTGGTCTGGGTTCCGAGGGGTCTGAGCTGCGCCAGTCTCTGGCAGAGCATAAATTCTTCAGAGCCAGCCAGTTCCTGAGCACCATGGGAGCGGCTCCAGCCTCACAAAACTGCTGGAGCTCCCCCCCCCCCCCCCCCAAAGAGACATCAAAATATTTACTCTGACTCCGAGCTTTTGGCAACACCTTAAACTCTGACCCCAAAGCCAGCACCTCTCTCCCTGCTGTCCGCCTTGAGAGCCCCTGGGGGCTGATTGCACAGGCCATAGAGAAGGTCCCCATGATTTTGTTATTTTGCTCTTATTCTGCAAAGACTCCAGGCCGCTCCCATTGGAGGTCTGCCCTAACCCCACAGCAACACCCCGGCCCTGCAACATGCTTCTTTCAACAACATTCCCAGTGTTTCTGAAACGCTCCATAAATGTTTTGAAAATACTTGGTTTCAAGTCCAAAAGTAATGAAGGGTCCTTGCAAAAAAAGAAAGGAAAAAGTCTGAACTGTAAAAGAGAAGAACTGGTACTATAAATCCCCCCAAACTGCTACAAGCCCATTAAATGGTTGTTCAGAGCCACACACAGAGGGGCCTACATCCCACCTACAGGGTCCCACTGCGAGTCCCATAGGCACCTCTAGAATGTGTCTGCACCCAGCATGCATGAGCACATCCCATTTCAGCAAGTACAGACACGCGTACTTGTTCCTGACTGTATAGCACTCCACACGTAAGTCCACTCCCTAGCTCTCAGGCCCTGGGTGCTCTCTCCGCTGGACAGGAGTCTTTGGCCCTTTTAGAGGTCACTCCCAGTGGTCCTAAGGAAGAGGCCCAGGTCCACCCATGTTGACTGTGCTGGGTGTAGAGCTAGTATGCTAGGGATTATGTGCTCTGCCACGTGAGACCTTCCTGATACAAGATGGGATCATTTTTAAAAAATTAAAGTAGGGGGCTGGAGCGATAACACAGCGGGAGGGCGTTTGCCTTGCACGTGACTGACCTGGGTTCGATCCCCGGCATCCCAGATGGTCCCCAAGCACTACCAGGAGTAATTCCTGAGTGCAAAGCCAGGAGTAACCCCCTGAGCATTGCTGGATGTGACCCAAAAAAGCAAATAAACAAAGAAACAAACGAGAAAATGAATTAATGAATGAATGAATGAATGAATGAATCTAAAAGTATTTCCTTCCATTCGCCCCCAAACAAGAGTTCAGTTTTGCCTTCTCTCTCCATCTGGATGTGTCTGCCTTGACCTGTTTCCGTGCCATTGCTCCCAGAGTGAATATTCCATTTCTATTGTGCATTGCTGAGTGTCAACAACCTGCCACTCCCACCCTGCCCCCCACCACCCATTTTTGTGTGGCGCCCCGGCCCCCATCAGTCCTCTCTCTCCCTTCAGGGTCAGCAAATCATGACCCTTTTTCGTTTGTTTGTTTGAACAATCTTTGAGGAACCCTCTAAGCACCCCTTCGAAGCTGACTTGTCTGTGTGAAAACAAGCCTCTGGCTGAATTTGGCCCATGGGTCGGCCAACTTCTGGGTTGTTCTGCCACCCCGACTGTACGCGGTGGAGGCCTCTATGTATACAGCTTTTTCCTTCTTTTGAACCATTTCCTTTGGATAACTTCCCAGGAATGAGATTCCTGGATGCCCGGCGGTGCTGTTTTTTCATGCGTCTGATGGATGCTGCTGGTTGCAAACCGTGCCAGTCAGCGATCTGCGAATGGGTAGGGCGCTTGCAACCTCGCCGGCGCTGGGTGCTGTGTTTACGGCTCATGCTAATTCAGTGGATAGGAAATGCTATGCTCTTTCTGTTCCTTCATCTGCTGCTCCTCAAAGAAGGGGAGGCTTTCTCACGTGCCGGATTGCCCTGCACTGATCAAGAGGGCGATCCTGAGTTCCTTTTGCCCATTCAAAGACGAGATGCTCCTTTGGTTAAAGTGTTCCTTTGCCTGGAACTCCTTGGCGCGTTCTCTTGAGTTCTGCTGAGTGAAAATGACAGAGAAACCCAGTGAGGCCTTATCGTTTCTTCTATAGCAGCAAAAGGGACTGGAAAGTAGGTCGAGGAATTAATCCTGCTGGTTCCAGTAATTAGAGTAGACAATGGGGTCGAAAGTTCAAGCTGAGCTGGGGAATGTGGCTCATACCAGCCCCCCCCCATGGCCCCCTCGACAAGGCCTTCCCACACAGCAATCCTAAAGGGCGTTTTCTCCCCTACACCCCCCATTTCTAGTTTAGAGAGACATTTTTTACTTTTCCTCTTAGGAGAAGTCAGGAGGTTTCTGATGCTGCTGAAACTTCACTTTCATTTCTAAGGGATTGCCCAAAGTTACTTTCGACTTCTGAGCATTAGCAACCCCTAGAAGTGTTTTGTTTTGTTTTTTCCCTTAGGGGCCAGAGAGATAGTACAGTGGTTAGGGCACTTTGCCTTGCACACGGCCGACCTGTGTTTGATCCCCTGGCACCCCATTTTGTTCCCCTAGTCTGCCAGGAGTGAGCCCGGAGGCCCCACTGGGTGTGGCCCCAAAACAAGCACAAAATGAAACAGAAATGTTTCTCCTCCGACAGAGCCCAGAACAGGAGATGTTCTCGGCTCACGTGTGCACACGACTCTTCAGCCCAGGAGATTTATTAGAACGGCAAACTGAGGCTAATGAGAAATGCTTCTATTGTCTCTGTGCTAAGCAACTCCAATAAAAAAGGGCTCTGTGAGGTGAACGGGGAAGCGGGTGCTTGAGGTGCTCTGACCCTTTTACACCAGCTTTTCCCTCAAAACAAAGATGAACCAACTGTTGGCTACAGGAACCCCCACTGGACCCCAGAGAAGGGGGGAGAGGTGAGGATTAGGACGATCCCAAAACATCAAATGTATTCCACCCCCTCAAAGCAGCTACACTCAAGAATTTAAAAACCAGCAACCAAGAGGCCGGAGAGATGATCGGGAGCTTGTATTACGTTCTACAGGCCTGGGTTCTCTCCCTGGCACCTCGTAGGGTCCCTGGAGCCCTGCCAGAATGATCCTGAGTGGATGAGCCCTAAGCATCTGGGGAGTCAGTCCCTGCAAAACAAAAGACACACAAGGAGCCTGGAGAGACAGTACAGCAGGTAGGGCATTTGCTCTGTTCATGGCTAACACAGGGTAGATTCCCGGCATCCCATACAGTCTCCTGAGCACTTCCAGGAGTAAGGCCTGAGTATAGAGCCAGAAGTAACCCTAAGCATCACTGGGGTGAACCATAAAACAAAACAAAATGAAAAACCACAAAAAATAAACCCACAGGGTTCCAGCCCAATTAGCCATATCTGCAAGGCTAACCTCAGCTTCCAACAATCCCTGCTGAGGCCGGAGTGATAGCACAGAGGGGAGGGCATTTGCCTTGCATGCAGCTGACTGGGGTTCTATCCCCGGCATCCCATATGGTCCCCGAGCACTGCCAGGAGTAACTCCTGAGCAAAAAGCCAGGAGTAACCCCCTGAGCATTGCTGGGTGTGACCCCAAAAGCTAAATAAATAAATAAATAAATAAATGAATAGATAGATAGGTAGATAGATAGGTAGGTAGGTAGATAGATAGATAGATAGATAGATAGATAGATAGATAGATAGATAGATAGATAGATAGATAGATAGATAGATAGATAGATAGATAGATAGATAGATAGATAGATAGATAGATAGATAGATAGATAGATAGATAGATAGATAGATAGATAGATAGATAGAATTAAAATAATCCCTGCTTATGAATTTCAGCACCACCAGCCTCGTTCACCCTCAGCCTTCAGCCCCATGTCTCTATCCCTTCACTTCTCTCTGCAGAGACCAACGAGACTCCACGATGAGTAAAGCCAAGCCTTCCTCAGAGGCGGGAACAGCAGTGCAGGCCGCGCTCCTCCAAATCACGGCACGCTGGTCTCTAGCAGATCATGCAGCTGTAAGCAACATGGGGGGTCGGGTGGCCCAGTCTGCACACCACGAGTTGTGAGGAACAGGTACAAATCCCAGCTCCCCGAGCAAGACTGTTTTCCTTCTTTGGAGGAAGACATCACTTCCTCCAAAAACGTAGGCCAGGGATCCAGAGGGAACCTCCTGAGAAGTGGAAAGGGGAAGTCACAGCTGACCCTGGGAGCCAGGGAGGAAGTTGGGATTTTGGAGACTGGATGGAGAAGCAGCGAAATCTCTGGCCCAGCCACTGTATGTCTAGTCTAACGAGCTTGGGGTTTGTACTGTCTGAGATCAAACATCTCGGGGACAGGGGCGCAACAGAACAGTGGGTAGGTTGTTTGCCTCACATGTGTCCAGCCCGGGTTCAATCCTCATATCCCGTATGTTCCACTGAGCACCACCAGAAGTGATTCCTGAGGGCAGAGCCAAGAGTAACCCCTGAGCATTACTAAGTGTAACCCCAAAACAACAATAAAAAAATAGGTGCAACCCACCCATAAGAACCCACCAGGAATCCACCTAGCGTTGAGTCACCTACCACCTACCCACCTACCCACCATCCCAACTGTCTTTCCAACCTGCTTCTAGAGTCCAACTTCCCACCTCGGCTTCAGAAACAAGTTGGTAGTTTCATGAACTAAGCTTAAAAAGCTGCATGTGGCCACAGGAGAGGCTGGACGGGGATTTTTCACTTCCCTGGTGGTGACTTGGAGGAGCCCCAGGCCCCACCAATGAGCCTGGGTTAAGAGGTCAGGAGAGCGTCCCTTTGTCTGACTTTCCGTTCGCAGCGCTTCAGACTGGGTCCACGCTGGTGCTTAGTCTCCGCGGTCAGAACTGGGATGGGCAAGGGTGATACCCCCAAATAGCTAAGGACGGCACGAGCCTGCAAGGGCCATTTGATAAGTGAGTGGGGGCGAGGGTGCAAATCTGATTGGACAAGCAAGATCCAGGCCATGGAGAAGAGCTCTGGGAACATGAATCCGCTAGAAAAGATGGGAACACGAGAGCAGGCGTGAAAGTCCGCTGTCCACTCTGATGGCCTTTTCCTAGTTCCTTACAACTCCTGAGTGTTAGTTTTGCTACGGTAACAAATGACCAGACGTGGGGTTTGCAGCAACAATTTCTTCATGTTTGCTACACCTCGGTGGCAACAGTGCGGCTGAATCTATGTCTGCTTGTGGGGCTCACGCAGTAGCATCAGCCCCAATTGGGGCCAAGCTGTCTTTATCACCAAAGGAAATAGCCAGTGACCAAATACACAACCGCCCTTAAAGCTTTTGGTTCAGACTTGGCGAGTGAATGTGAGTTGTCTTGGCTGACAGTCCAATAGCTCAGACAAACCACAAGCTCATCAGGAATGGGGGGCGACCCAGCACCTTCCTTGGGGGAGCGGGAGCAAAGTACAAGGGTACAGGATGTCCCCAACAGGAAGAAGAGCAAAAGATTAGGAACCATTCTACAATCCACCACAAGCTGCTAAAAAATACAGTTGCTTGCTGAAAGACAATGGCTTTATAAACAAGCCTAATAATGATGATGATGATGATATATAATAATAACAATAATAATAATAATAATAATAATACAAAAAAACTCAAAAAGAGAAAAAGAAACCCAGCTATGCATTTTTCTCACGAAAGCAGCTCTTGGGAGATTCCGAGCTGGTTCAGCGGCAGTGACAGGACACGGTCCACTCTCTTGGCTGACCGCTGCTGTCCTGGGTTTTATGTCCATGTTCAAAACAGGAAGAAGTGGGAAGTGGTGGTATTGGCAACATCTGTCCCTTTTATTCAAAAACAAAGGTCTTTTCAGAACACCGCCCCCACGCCCCAAAGCTCGCGTTATTGGCCAGGTCTGTACACGTGCCTACCCCTTGTCGCAAGGGAGACTCAGAAGGTGGTGTTTGACTTTTAGTAGCCTGAGATGAGGAAGTCGGGCTGAAGGGAACTGAGGAACCTCCTGTGGCTCGGCCAGCCAGTGGGATCTACCGTACACTTCTTTTCGGGCTCCCTCCACTCCTGGTGGTGTTGGAGAAACAAACCTCAGGAGAGGTACCTCTCCTCTCCCAGCCGTCTCCCTGCCCGGGAGACACCCACGGCCCAAATGAACCCAGCTTGGGAAACCGTTGGCCTCCACTGGTTCCTTCATTGGCCCTGTAAGACATCTCCTGGGCACCCCATGCCTTCAGGTTTCTCTGGTTCCTCCCACACCTTTTCTGCTTTCCCCTTCACTTTTGGGGGACCCCCCACCAATTTCCAGCCTCATTTTTCTGTTGCGTGCAACCTGCCTCATATACCTTCCTTGAACACTTTTTTTTTAAAATTTTCTTTACTTTTGTTTTAGGGGCTCATTGCCCGGTGCATGCCCTAGCGGTCCCAGTCTTACATATACAGGGCATGTATGGTCCAGCCTTTTGAGCCATCTCGGGCCCTGGACCCCCACGTATAAACAGGGTCTCACCTGCCAGCCTCTACTGCCATTCTCGGTTTCCCCACACCTGGCGCGGTGTCCTTGCTTGTATTCAAACTCATCTAATGTCCTTAAGTTGGTTTTTTTTTTTTTTTTTTTTGCTTTTTTGGGTCACACCCGGCGATGCTCAGGGGTTTTTCCTGGCTCTGTACTCAGGAATTACTCCTGGCGGTGCTCGGGACCATATGGGATGCCGGGATTGAACCCGGGCCAGCACAGGCCGCCGCGCAAGGCAAATGCCCTACCAGCTGGGCTATCGCTCCGGCCCCTGATGTCCTTAAGTTAGAAGCCACGGACCATAGCAGGCCCCATCCACACGCTATGTTCCAGAACTACCACACGCCAGATGTCCATCCTGTGGGCCTTTATGGAGCATCTGAAAGGGCCCTTTCACATGTGAAGCTCACAATTGGAATTCTAATGTTATTTATGGATGCCTGTTGTCCCAAGGGTGCTGTGTGGGTGCTTGTGGTTTAAAATGAGGGGGCCAGGCAAGTGGAAATGTCAGGACCATTGACACTGGGGAGAGGCCAGTCGACACTCAGGCCCCCGCAGGGTGGGCTCCTAAACTCTGGACCCCAGAGCCATTGGTGGCTTCTTCCCCCCAGACTAGTCACCCCCGGCCCTCTGGCCAGCCCTCTCCCAAGGCCCATTACTCAGGCTACTTGTGCAGAGTCTTACAGCTCAGACACCACCCAGGGGAGCCAGACTTCTAAGAAGCACAACGCTGCCGAAGTTCCTAGTAAACGCTAGTAACAGACTAATTTTAGTTATGACTAGTAAGTTGTAGTCACTCACTTAGTAGTTTCCTAGAAAGTGGCACTTAGTCATACATCGAGCTGGAAATGGATGGAGAAGCCGCTTTCCTCGTTCCTAAGATCCAGAGGGAGGCCTCGGGGGATCCAGCGCTGGCTCGTGGGAGGACACCGCAATCCACTGGGTGAGGGTAGCCAGCCCAGGGCTGTTGCAGCGTGGCCATTGCACGCTTCCAGAGACCCAGAAGCTGGGCTGTGTGGGAGCCCAGGGCAGCTGGAGCTGGCCAAGCAAAGGTGGACGGTGCCTCCCATGCTCAGCAGTGGAAGGGTCTGCGGAATGACACCAAATAAACTGAAATTCCAAACGCAGAGACCAGCGTGGCTTTTAGCTGTCACATCTTCTCTCAAACACCAGGGGAGATTC
This sequence comes from Cryptotis parvus, assembly GCA_021461705.1. NCBI lineage: Eukaryota > Metazoa > Chordata > Mammalia > Eulipotyphla > Soricidae > Cryptotis > Cryptotis parvus. Next base: position 160,891 of record JAJIBD010022897.1, on the reverse strand, counting down.
AGGGTTTGCAAGAAGCACATAGTGCTCGCCATTAGGAGGGCCGGGAAGTATGGTGGCAGGGAGGGTCTGGCAAGGAGAAGTGGGGGGGGGGGCCTCTATTTTGTGCTCTTCTGCCTTGAGGAGCGGAGGAGGAATAAAGTTGTCCTGCCCACCTCCGCCCCTCGCCCCGGGTTCCCCACACTGCCCGCCTCTCCTCACAGCCAAGGGACGCCCAGAGAGGGGCTGCGTAAGTTGAATGTGAGTGAAGCCACCCCATGGTAATAGATTTTTGGTGCTCATTTCAAAAATGAGGGATAGGAGTCTTACTGGCAGTGCTCGGGGCTTCCTCCTGGCTCTGCACTCGGGGTTCACCTCTGGTAAGGCTCAGAGTGCTGGAAACAGAGCCCGGTTAGCCACGTGCAAGGCGAGGGGCCCTCCCTGCTGTACTGCCCTCTCATGCTCCCTTTTTAAAGGCGGGATATCAGAAGGCCTCGGAATGGCTCTCTGGCCCCTCTAGCTCAAGCCTTTCTGTCCGAGGTCCCCGCAGGCAGGTTCTTCTACCACCAACCCCAGTCTGCTGGCAGTTCACATGCCCAATCTTGCACCTTAGCAAGGCTACAGGAGAAAGAAAGTCTCTCATATGTCAATGGCTGGAATCTACCACGAGTGTGTGAAGGACAGAGGGTAGGTAAGACAGAGAAGGAACAGGTGTGCCAAGAACTGTTGGAAATGGTAACGCTAGACCAGAACTGAGCATTGAATGTAGGTAGAGGATATACATGATAACCCCTAAATGTATGCATTGCAAGTCACAAAGCGAAATAGAAGGGGGGAGAAAAGAGAGAGAGAGAGAGAAGAGAGAGACAGAGAGAGAAGAAAAAGAAAAGTGCCTGCCATAGAGGCAGGATGGGGGTGGCGGAAATCTGGGGACATTGGTGTTGGGAAGGGTGCACTGGTGGAGGGATGGATGCTGGAGCACTGTATGACTGAATCCCAATCATGAACAGCTTTGTAATTATCTATCTCACGGTGGTATGATAAAACTTAAAAAGGAAAGAAGAAAGCCTCTCTCCCCAAGGGCTCACAGAACACGCACTACCATGCAGGGTGCACATCTTCTGAGCCAGACCCTGTCCCGAGCCTGTCCAGGACTCTCCCGCCCCTCCCATGGACAGACGTTTCCAACAACAGAACTGCACACGGTTTAGCGAGAAGAACCCCGCTCACCTCTGAACCCAGCGGTCTGGGCAGACTCTATCAGTCCACACGGTGCGGCCCCGGCCAGGGAATCTGCCTCATGACAGTGTAGGATGACAATTCCCAAAGGTTTTCTTCCCATCTCTCCAACCAGGCAGGCTCTTGGGAGAACAGTATCATACAAGCAAGTCACATACGGGTCTCATTCATTCATTCGGCCACAAATAGGCACCAGGCACCTTTTTTGTGCCTAACTCTGAGCTCTGGGCCTTGGACTCCAGAATCTCCCCTCCCACCCTGCCTGTCCACACAGGACACATTGGCTCTGACACGTTCCGTTCTTTAAGCTCAAGCTGCTGAAACAAATCTCCAGTTCTCTGGTACTTATAGAGTCCGTCTCCTTTCTGGACCCACTTGGATCAGCGTGTATCCCGGGAGGGAGGGCAGTGGACAGTGGCCACCAAAAGCCAGGGATTTTCATGTGCAGGGAAGTTGGGTGGGATGGAATTCAGGCAACAGAACCACATTCGCAGTCATAAGTGAGGGCCATCAGGGAGGTCAGCGTCCAGTCGTCCTTCACTGAAGCTGGAGCCACTCCCTGACTGGTTCCCAGAGCAATCCTGCTGGTAGCAGATCCCAGCATTCCATACCAAGGTTGTGGATTCTGCTGAAGGGAAAAGGGCATCCACTCTCCCGCACAGACGGTGACCGTGGCAGGGACGTGAGTGATGACTTGAGCAATTTTTTACACTGCACTTGCATTAATCCATTTGAATACTATTAAATGATTTATACTTTGAAAGAGTCTCCCTCGTCCCAATGCAGGGGATGAGAGGCACAATTAGCTAATGACCAGGAATCTCTGAGGAAGAGATGTAATATTCTTACGTGGGGAGCAGAACGTCGTGTGTCACCGAGGGATCTTGCCCTGGGCTGAAGAATAGCCTGGCGGTCAGTCTTCAACACGCAACGGGCACACATGAGCCCTTTGGCCTAGTGGATTCTCAAAGCATGTGCTGTGAACTTCATTAGAGATGCATGTGAAACTGTTTCCCCTTGGTGGTTCACTGTAGGGTAAATAAAATACTAAAAATTAGAACTAACCTGTGTCCAACAGTTGGGGCCTGCTTAAGTAAACGATGGCCCATCTGATGACAGATTCAAAGCTGTGCAAAACCAATCTCTTAGAAGCACATTTCATCTAAGGCGCTGGAAGAAAAAGTAGACTGTGAAATATTATGAGCAATACGTCATTCTTGGGAGGTGAATTTGGGAAAACTTTGACTGGCAGGATAAAGTGGAGGAATAATGTGGTGGAGAAGGATGAGCTTTAAGGGCCTGAGATGTAGCTCAGTGGCCGAGCGCTTGCTTGAGATAAATGAGGTCCTACCTTCTATCTCTGCCATCCCACTCCAAGAAAAAGGAGCAAGGTTTTAAAATCAGACGGACGGAGTTTAATTCCTGGCTCCACCCACTGGCCAGCTTAAATGCTGTAAGCCTCAGTCTCCTCATCTGTGAAATGGGCCTAGGACGTGGCACTTGTTAAATAGGTGTTTCTAATAAGAATGCTGGAAGATGTGTACCAGTGTGTCTGTGTGTGTGTGTGTGTGTGTGTACATGATGTTGCGTTCATTTGCGAGCATATGTAGACTGTGGGTGTTTCCTAGGTTGTCGTTTATCTGAATTGGCCAGATACTGCTTTTGTGATTTAAAACACGCATTATCATGAAAATGTAGCAGTAGAGAGGAACCCTGAAAATATTCTCCAGCACGAGGCATGTCATCAGGACAGAAGGAATGCCAACTGCGTGCTAATTTGCTACCTCTGTCTGCTCTCAACTTTGTCTATTTTGAATCACTTTGGGGCATTTCTGTTCCTCGTTTTCTTAAGGACTCTACCCCAAGAAATGTTTTTTTATGCTAGACTGAGAGAAAACTCAAAACTTCAAGTCATGTGGGTGAGTGCAACTTGCAGAGAATTGTTCCAAAATGCTATGGTCTATATTGATTTTTTGGCTTTTGCTTTTGTTTTCAAAGGTCAAACTGGCTTGGTGCCCAGGGAACCATGTGGTGGTGGGGATCAAACCTGGCTACTACGTGCGCCCCAGTCCTTGGGGTCTTCTCCCTGGAACTATCAGTTGTGCTTCGAACCTCAGGCATCTGAGCAAATATCTACATCATGCTTATAAACCCCACAAAGATCCTCTATCTGATAACCCTTTGCTGTTGGAGATAATTTAGAGAGAAGATTGTAAGGATGCCCACTGAGTTGGCTTCCTGGCATTGATCCTTCCAGAACCTTTGCACCAAAGCATCATTCAGAATTTGACCATTTACTGGGGAAAAAAAAATATCTGTCCTCTCTTTTCTTAATCTGTGATTCCTGGGAGGCTGCCTACAACTTAGTTTTAATAAGCTGAGTCCTAACTCGTAGAGCCTTATTCTGGCCACTGGGATTGGCTCAGAGAGGAGCATGTGATCTGAGCCAAGCCAATCAAATTCATCAAGTCTCAGCCCTGGGATTTTTGCTGGAATGATTGAGAAATAGGATGCTAAGCTGGTAGACCATGAGGCTGCTACTGCCAGGAGCCTCTTTAACACCGTTTAGGGAAAGCTGGCTTAAGAATGGAATGAACACAAAGGAAGAAAAGCCAAGACATGGGCAAAGTCAGATTCCTGCTGGCATCCTTTAAGCACAGGGATTCAGCCATGCTTAATGCCAGCAAACATTCCTTTCCCTTTAAGCCCCCGTTGGAGTTGGTTTTCTGTTGCTTGCAACTGAAAAAGTCCGGGCTCCTACAGAAGATCAGCCTGAAGAGGCAGATACATTCACTTCATTGTAAGTTCTTAGAGTCTATAGTCTATAGTGTTTATAGTGTTTCAGGTGCTAATGACTCATTCAGTGTTTCTTAAGTACAGATCCTTCAGGACTGGCTGCAGAGAACACCTAAGAGCCCTTTGTAATTAGCTCATTAAAGAAACCCTGGCGAAGTGGTTGTCAACTTGCTTGAAAACGGTCGTTCAGCTAAGCCTCTCCCCTGCTACCCGCGCATCCACGCAAACACCCTTGCATACGCGGCTTCTCCAAGCATTTCTCAGAGTTAGGAGAGGGACGTGGGCTTGCATTCAGCCCTGGACCAATTAATAGAATCCTCACTTAAATGTTTCACTCTTTATTTGGAATCCTTTCACACTCATAGAAACGGTAGCAAAAACAACGCATTGCAAAGAGGTGACATTTTCTATAGAGACCAGCCACTATTATGCATTTTAACGTGCTCTGAAGACAATGGCGAGGCTATTTATATTTCATTTTCTCACCCTGTTCCCACCCCTTTGCTGTGCTTACCAAGCTATAGATTGTCTTCAAATATTGAGCTCCTGGGTAGTTGTTCTTTTTTTCCCCTCTCATAAAAGGACAGTCAACCATCTAAGAGGGTGATTCAGCCTGAAAAGAGGGTCTTGATTGAATTCCCCAGGGTTCGTTATGTGACCAAGACAGGGGAAGGGGAAGAAATGAAAACATGAACTCCAAGTCGCCTGGAGACTGCTGTCTGGCGAGGAGATAGAAATATAGGCTATTCGGTTATGACATATAGGTTATGACATCCTATCCTCATGCTGTTTCCTCGTAGCTATATCCTTGTGCAAGCTCCTGAATCTCTCGCCTCAGTTACTCCATCTGTGCAAGGGGAAGGATAATGGGAGTTCCATCCCGAATAGGCAGGTGAGAATGACAAAATGAATCATAACTTCGTGTCTTTAGAGATCAATTCCCAGCACCGAAAGACTCACCAAAGGTAATCCCTCTGACTTGAATGACCTCATCAGCTCTCTCACAGGGACCAGTTTTGGTGTCTTCCCCAAGAATTTCTCGGTCTCTCTTGGGATTCCAAATTGACATGCTTGGCAATAGTCATGTGTGTCCCAAAGTACTCCCAGAAAGCACTCAGCCAGGGGCTGGGAATGGAGCAGGGTGACTCCAGCACTACTTGGTCTCCTGAGCATCTCTGAGCATAGCCCTGGACACCCAAACTACCCCTGGGGTGGCCCCAGTGGACACCAGCTCTGCAGATCCCACGGAGCCACTGACCTGGTTGGCTGAGAGTTCCAGGGAGTAGCACCACTTGGAGCCCCCAGCCAGGAAAAAAACCATTAAGGAAGGAGGCTCATTGGTCAGCCATAAGCCACCCCCCAAGTCAGTGGCTCCTGCTCGGTTTCAGTTTTCTCCCTTTATTCTTCGGTTAAGAACCACATGAAGCTCCTTCCTTGAGGTCAGGAAGTGGGTGAGATTTCATGAGAAATGAACAGCTTTGGGAGGTTTTAAGCACCTATAGACTGGACTCCCTCCCAGACCAGCCCAGGGTGACATGAGAGAACAGGGTGCAGGGGACCAGCTGATCTTGGGTCCCCTCCCCCGTCTCCCCCCTCCCCGCCATTGCCCACATCTCGGGACATGTGTCTCAGCGTCAGCGGGGGCACATCTCTCCTTATCCGTTGTTCTCTCTCTATCAGCACACGGTGCAATCCACTCACACCACCCTCTTGAGGGAGATGATTCCCTCCTTCCTGCTTACGTCATCTCTCTCTGCTTTAGTCTCTGCCTAGGAAAGGAGCTCTCAAGAACACTCACAGTGACTCAGAGAACAGAGCTAAAGGGTGCTGAGTGTAAGTTTAGAAGTGTGGATTCCCTCATTATTCACAGACTCAACAACGTAGTTTGGGACCCCGGATACAGTGAGCGTGAGTAAGGCAGTTTCTGACCTCAAGTGTCTCCCAGCCACAAGGGAAATGTAAGAGAAATGTGTGGTATGACTCCAGAGTGGCGAGAGGGAGCAGGATGATTTCATAGTACCTGCCAACACTCGGCTCCTCCGCAGCTCGAATCAAAGGATTTGTTTTGTTTTGACAGTGCGTGCATGTTTTGTGTTTTGGAAGAGAAGCACAATTGGGAGTATGTATATATATACATTCACACATCAAGTTGCCTTACCCTGGCCAGCTATGATGTAGGGAGATGTGGCCAATAGAATCTGCCTTTTTAAATTTGGGGGTTGAGGAAATGGTTGTTGAGTCATTGCTAATGGGTCAAATTAGACAGATTTGTTTCCCACTAGTAAACAGTTGCTAAGAGTTTCTGAGTGTACACTGGGCTAATCTTCCATTGAAAAGCAATTCAGTCCAGAGTCGATGGGCTCCCATTTATAAAATGTGTGGTTGGTGGCACGTCGTGGTCACCTGTGTGAGCTCTGTGTCTCTCCTCTGTAACAAGAGTGACCATGGATGGTGTCAAAATGAGGATGTGGGGCCAGAGTGATAGTACAGCAGCCAACCTGGGTTCTATCCCGGCATCCCATATGGTCCCCCAGCACTGCCAGGAGTAATTCCTGAGTGCAGAGCCAGGAGTAACCCTTGAGCATCACCAGGTGGACCCCCAAAAAAAGTGAGGATGCAAGGATTAATCAGACCTGTGGGAGGTGGTCCTGGCCCTGATCCATGCTGGCTTAATGGGTCAAGCCAGGGCATATAGGATTCTTTTGAAGAAAAGACCTTTGGGACTGTGCAGGGTTTCCGGAAGGCCATTGATGTTGTGTCTTAGGAAGGGAAGCACAATGACCAGAGGAAATCCCTTGCCCATAAAGTAATGGAAATACAGTATTTTGCACCATCTGCATATATATGGTATTATATATGGTATTATGCAGGTTTGCGGAGCACTGAGTCGAACTAGAAAAGATGGGAAAAAAAGTTTATAATCAACTGCTGGGACACCCGGCCAATTCCAACTTTTACCTAGAAGAAAGGTAAGTGGGTCTGGAGAGGAAGCGGGTCTCAAGGGGGGCAATTCTGCCCTCCCGGAGGATTTTGGCAATGTCCAGAGACGTTTCTGGTTGTCATGACTCAGAAGGACCCTTGGCATACTCCATCAATGAGGGATCGTGCTAAGCATCCTACAAGACTTAGGAAAGTCCCCTCCCAAGCAATCAATCATCCAGTTGAAATGTCCATGAATCAACAGACAGGAAGAATGTGGGAGGCATCCATGAGGCTGCTTCTGCTCCTCCTGGGGTCCTCGGATGCCTAATAGGCACCTACTAAACATTTGCAAGGTTTAAAGAGAACGCTTGCTCCTCCACGTGTCCCTGCTGGCATCTTCCCTGGCCGTTCCGGGAAGTTGCTTAGGGAGAGTCATGCAACCTGCCTCCTGCCTTTGCAGGCTGGCACTTCCTGTCCTGCCCTGTCAGGGGTGGGCCTCAGTAAGGCATCTTCCAGGAGAGAGAGACGCTGAAGTCACATGGGGGGCGTTCTGCTGCTCCCCCAAAGTTCTAATTTACATGCAGAAGTGCTGACCTTTCTGCCCTTCATGGAAAGCCTTTCCTTGCAGCCCCAGGGCAGGCAAGGGCGGTAGGGGAGGAGGAAGCCTCTAGAACACAAGCCTGTTTCCTCTCTGCCCCGGGTTGGATCTGAAAGAGGAACCCAAAAGTTCAAAACAAAGGCGGAGGAGGGTGGTTGGCACGGACAACCTAGGAAAATCTCAAGGACCGCAGAGGCCAAAAATTGCTTTTAAATGAAAGAAATATTTCCATTTCATTTCAACCCTTAATGTGTCACATAATGCTAATACCATTCCTTGTCCAACTGAAATATTTGAGTCCAAATAATTCTGAAGTCATTTGGACTTGATTCAAATATGAATTCATTTCTTTAATCATCTCTCTCCTCTCTCCCTTATTTTTTAAATAGGTTAATATTAAAATTTAAGAGTCTTTTTATGGGGTTCTGTTCCCCAGCTCGCCATCATTTTCTTTGTTTGTTTGTTCTTTTCTTTGGGCCCCTCTTGAAGTCACTGCTGCTCCCCTTCGATGCTCACTCCCCCCCTCCCCAAATAGTGCCTCTGCTGCCTCTGTTCTCCCTCACACTCCTGAAATTCTACTACAGGGATTTGAAATAAGTCTCCTCTCCTTTCTGCTCACGGCTTCAGTCTCAGGTACCATTTTTGAAACAATCTAGAACCAAGATTAATTCTACCATTCTAATTTACTCAGTAAAATGCAAGAAGAAGAAGAAGGAGGAGGAGGAGGAGGAGGAAGAGGAGGGAAGAGGAGGAGGAGGAGGAGGAAGGGGAGGAGGAGGAAGAAGAAGAAGAAGAAGAAGAAGGAGGAGGAGGAGGAGGAGGAGGAAGAGGAGGAGGAAGAAGAAGAAGAAGAAGAAGAAGAAGAAGAAGAGGAAGATGAAGAAGAAGGAGGAGGAGGAGGTGGAGGAGTAGGAAGAAGAAAAAAGAAGGAGGAGGAGAAGGAGGAGGAGGAGGGGGAGGAGGATGAGGGGAAGGAGGAGGAGGAGGAGGAGGAAGAAGAAGAAGAGTGATTTTCAAGTATTTTTTATACTTGAAACTGAAAACGATAAGTTTTTTTTTTCTCTAAGCAAATTCAATTCTCTGGGTACTCACAGTAAGAGGATTTTAGTCATTGGAGACAGTGAAAAGAGGATTTCAAGCAAGAATTTTTTCTTTGCATGTTTTTCAAGAGGATATTTACTTTGGAAAATACTCCATCTTTGAAAAAATAGTGCCTTGGATGACAACTGGCCCACAGGTCTGACTCTCGGAGGCTGTGTGAAAGCAATTCTCCTCTCTGGGCCTCCCAAGTCGTGTTTCCCTCCCAGGATTCTCTACCACTGGGGCGGAAATTCAATGCAAGGGCCCGAGGATGTGTCTGGAGACAACCTGGACCACCCTGGATGTGCCTGGAGATCTCCAGGGATACACCCAGCAGAGCTCAGAGTCTCTGAAACCATCCCCTGAGATGCTCAGAGAACCTCACGGTGCCAGGGATCAAGCCTGGGTCACTCACATGCCAGGCAAACACAGGAACCCTGCTACAATCTTTCTAGCCCAAGATTATTCTTTTCAGGGGCCAAAACTCATTAGCCACTCCTGGCCGTGTGCTCAAGGAACAGTCCTGGGGGTGCTGGGAGACCAGATTAGGGTCACCCACATAGAAGGAAAGTCCCTTCAACCTTGTATGACCTCTCTGGCCACTCCAAGCAGTTCTTTCTAATCCCCAGCCATTCAGGAAGGGCCTTGGGCTTCACTTTCATTCATTTCTTCTTTCATTGACCCAATCAGCCAATAAACACACACTGAGGGTCTGCCCCATGTGGGGAGCAGAGACTTGTATGGGCTCTAAGCAGGAGCCAATTGGGGGCTTGCTTCTCCTGCCCTGCTCTCCAGAGAAATGCAGAGAATGCTCCCCTGGGCTCAAAGCCGTCTTTCTCCAAGATCAGATTGCCACCTCGAGGACTTCAGGCAATGTCCAGAGATCTTGGGGCTGTCCCAAATGGAGGACGGCGCTCTTGGCATGGCTTCAGGTGTTCTCCATCCCCCAAGCCAACAGAGCCCCTTGGCCCTCACAGGCTAGAGGGTGGAGGCAGGAATCTGTGCTGTTCATGCTCCTTAGAATAATGGATCCAGGACAGAGCGATAGCACAGCGGGAGGGCGTTTGCCTTGCACATGGCTAAGCTGGGTTCGATCTCCAGCATCCCATATGGTCCACTGAGTACAGCCAGGAGTAATTCCTAAGTGCAGAACCAGGAATAACCCTTGAGCATTGCTGAATGTGACCCAAAAGAAAAATAATAAAAATAAAAAGTTGTAAGTTGGGGCCAGAGCTATAGCACAGCGGGTAAGGCACTTGGCTTTGCATGCAGCTGACCAGGTTCAATCCCAGCACCCCATATGGTCCCTGAACCTACCAGGAGCAATTCCTGAGCGCAGAGCGAAAGAGTAAGCCCTGAGCATCGTTGAGTGTACCCCTCCCACACACACAAAAAAAAAGTAAGATACCTAAATACAAACCAAAAAAAAAAACCCACCAAAAACAGCAACATACTAATGTTCTGAGCGGCTGGACCAGGGTCAGCATCCCAGAGAAATAACTGCTCGAACAAGCCAAGCTCTCGGGAGACAGAAGCAGCATCGCACAGCCGGGGGACAAGTGTTGCCCCCAGACTCCACCGACTTCAGTCTCCAGAGCGATTCTGTCGATATATTTTTTGTACAGATTTTGTAGTTTATGACACATCCTGGCACCGTTTAGCTGCAATTTCAATGAGCCAGAATGTAGTACTGTAGACCTAAAACTGGATCTCCCTTAAAGCTGTGAGAATCTGGCAGGAGCCCTGCTCCCAATTACAAGGGCCCTTCCCAGCTCCACTGCTCGCATGCTCAAGATCCATTTTTAATGAGCAACTACTAAGTACTGTGCATTCTATTAATGTCCCTTTGGGCTTCCAAGCTGTAGGATACCTCCCACACAAGGAACCACACCCCACTAATGTTCCCTGCAAAGGATGTCCTGGGGGCCAGGAGTGGGGAGGGTCTTGTGGGTGGAAATATGGCCACCACAGGAACAGGAGCGAGGCCATTTCCCTTCCTGCCCTGGTCTCCCACCAGCACGTGGCTGGCCTAGGGGACTAGGAGAAGCCGCTAACGGAGAGAAGTTCTTTCTCTCCCAGAGACCTACACACTTGGCTCCCTAACTCCTCATCCCTCGCACATTACTAATCTCACAAACCATCCATTATCCACTCGGTAACTGGCAAACATGAACTTGGCCCACGCCGAAGCCGAGCGATGTGATCCAAGTTAGAAGAAGTGGGAGAAGAGAGAAAGTACAAGGATGAGCCAGACGGTTTTCCAACCTGTAAGAACACGTTGTATTTACCAGGCCGGCGCGCGAGCCAAACGCCTGTTCCTGGCATTTGTCTTCTGCTCTGGGCCTGGGTTCTGTTGGGAGCAAACAGGTCGTGCCCTCCCCAGCCCGCCCCTCACCCCCCCACTCCCATCTCTGGATTGGCGTATTGTTTAGACACGGGGAGGGATGGTCTTGGGTTCTGGGGGAAGTTGGCAAGAAAGCTGAGAGCTATAAAAAGAGGCACGCGGTCAGGATACGGTTTCCTATTCTGAGTCAAGGCAGTAAAGAGAGTCAGAAATTCCAACCCAGAGGGTCAGGACCAGCTCCAGGCCTCTGAATCACAAATCGCATCTGAGACATGTTCCCCGAACGCCTTTCTCCTCCCCTTTCCTCCCACCGGCCAACGGGGATTACACAAGGCACCCTCGCTGGGCTGTCCTGAAGCTGGTTCTTATTAGGAGCCTGTCCCTTATTTTCCTTCTGCTGTGTCATCTCTCCTGCATTAGGTGAGCATTCTCTCTCTCAACGGGGGATCTGTTCTCGCGCTGAGATTTAAAATAATAATAATAATAAAGCAAGCAGAAAGATGAAACTACAGCAGGCCAGTAAGTGGGGTCAGGTGTGGGCTGCACCCCAATACACCCCACCTCTTCCTTTCCCCCACCAGAATCTGCGCTTCCCCTTTTTGAAGTTCCCCCCTCCCCGTCCCTTCTCAACAGGAACCATGAAAAATGTGAACCTTAGAGCCAGTCGGCGGGAGGACTTGGGTCCCCTGGGACCCCACAATTGCTTCTGGAGGGGCTTGTTTTCCTCCCCCTCCCTGGAGTCGGCAACCTGTTTTCCTCTCTAATGGATTTTAGCAGATGTCGGGGTAGCACTTGGACCTGTGGGTCTGGCGTCCACGTGGTTGAAATGGGCCGGATCTCAGGACATGGCCTCCACGCTGCTCTTCCTGCAAGGCTGAGCAGGCTCTCGAGTGGGGTGCGAGCAGGGCACCGGTGGGGCTCAGGCGTCAGTGTTTCTAGAGACGCCCCAGATTCTGGAGTGAGTCGATTTACCCTACACACACACACACACACACACACACACACACACACACACACAAGCACTCTCTGTCTCTCTGTCTCTCTGTCTCTCTCTCTCTCTTCTCCCTCTTTTATTTTTCTGGCTATGTATCAGAAGCTGTAAAACTGTGCCCCAAGGGGCTGGAAGTATGACTCAAAGGAGGCAGAGCACAAACCTGGCTTGTGTGAGGCTCCAGTCTCCAACCCTCACACCCCACTGCCTGCTCTCCCCAGCACCATCCACTGTGGCCCTAACCGCCCCGGCACTGTCTGAGTTCTACTGTGCATGATTTTGGGAGGCGTAGAGCACTGCTAAGGGGAGTCCCCATAAAATACCAATAACAACAAACTGCGTCCCCCACCCTAGTGTTCAGTGACATGCAGAGCGGCTCACACGTGATTCAGCCCATCTGGTGAAAGATGGAGAAGCAGTTCCTCCTCCTGCCTTCACAAGGGGGGGTGGGGGGCTGGGGGGTCACCCTGAGCTCCAGGAGAAACGGGACCCATTCAAGGGGGGGCCAGTCTCCCTCTCTGCCTCCTGCCTCGTTTTGCTGAGATCAAGCCTGAGCGTGCTGTGCCACCTCGCCAGGCCTTGCCAAAACCCGCGAAATGGCACAGAGCGCACATGGAGCAGATGGCATGCAACATACATGTAAAGAAATAAGAGCCGTGCCAGGGAAGTTGGCAGCAGCTCCCGAATGCTCGGAACAGTGTGTGTGGGTAGGAGGAAACCCAGACTCGGTAGGCAGCCTCGCCTCCCAGAGCTGTTTCTTTGACAGCCCTGACCTGTTTTGCCAGTGAAAATAAATACGGTGTTAAATGCCCCCTTTTACTGGCGCCCAATACCTTGGCAGAGCAGTTTGAAATACGACCTGCGCTCATTGGAATCAAGTTTTTTTGAACCAAAAGGGAAGGATGTGGCCCTTCTGGATGTGGAGGAGGAGGGTCTTGGATGCGGGAGGCCCCTGAACACAGACCTCAGCAGGAAGTGGGGCAGGACCAACCCCTGAGTCCTCAGCCTGGTGATGGAAAGGTAACGAGCAGACACAAAGCATCCCTAGTGTGTGCCCAGCTGTCTCCCTGAGTTCCTCGGCCATCTTTGGCTGCAGCAGCCCGAGGGCTCTCACCAGGCACCTTCTCTTCCCAAGGGAAAGAGCCGGGAACCAGCTCAGAACAAAGCCCGCGGCCATCCCAGACATGTGCCCGCTTCTTGTCCCGTCGTGAGCCACTGATGGCTGCTTCCCCAAGAACCCTCATGGTGGCCACTCCTCAAGCCTTTTCTGCTTACCTGGCACCTACAAGGCACCTCTGAATCACCCCATTATCTCAACAGGCAGCTCGGTTACTGCCCCCCTGTTACATCTGAGGAAACGGAAGTTCAGGCAAGTTGAGTCACTTGTCTGAGATTGCACAGCTCTTTAATCTGTTTTGATTTTTTTTACAATTTTGTTAATGTCATGTACCACAACCCTGTCTTCTCCCACGCTCCCCCACACACACACAGACAAACGCCACCAATAAGTTGGTAACCTCAGCCTACTACCGCTCTGCTACTACAGGGTTGATTTTCATTCACCACCGTTCATTCACTCGCCTCTTTGCTTTACACCACATAGAAGTGAGATCACCTGGCATTTGATCTTCTCTCTCTGACTAATTTCACTTAACATGACGCCCTCTGGTTCTATCCAACTTGTAGCCCAGAGTAAAATTTCATCTTTTCTTGTAGCTTTTTTTTATAGCCCACGCCTTCTTTATCCACCCATTTCTGCTCAGGCATTTGGGCTATTTCCAGATCTTGGCTGTTGTCTATAGTGCAACCGCGAACACAGGTTCTGCAGCTGTTAAACGAGATCATTCTGGGGGAAGGGACGAAGAGAAGGGGTGTTCCCAGTGGTGCTGGGAACATGCAGTACAGACAATCCCATGCACCTCTCCATGCATGCAAAGCACATGTTTTACTACTTGAGCCACACCTCCAGCTGCTGGAATTCCTTTTTTAGGGGGTATAGGAGGGTACACTTGGCTATGCTTAGGGCTTACTCCTGAGTATGTGGTGCAAGGAATTAAACTCAGGTCTGCTGCGTGCAAGGAAACCACTCTCCCTCCTTTGCTCATCTCCAGCACAGAAGCTGGAATTTTAACCCCAGTCAGTCTGCTCTTAGCCACCAGGTCATAAGACTCCCATCTCATGACAGAATCAGCATTACCAGGAATGCTGCGGAATCCTCTCCTTCCTTCATCCTCAGCTGGTGACATCCTGGTTGAAGGTGTGGCGTATCCATGCTCGTGACTGGTCAGAACCAGTCACGTGCTCAGGGTGGCGAAGCCAGAGAAAGACGGAGCCTGACATCCAGTGTTGGCAGCTCCCTGCTCCCTCCTCGGGCTCTCCCCGTCCCTCCAGCTTCTGGAGCTGGGCTCGGCCTTCTCCCTATCTGCCTTCAAGGGGCTGACATGTCTGTCCTCCCTCTGCTATTCTCCCACTGGTTGGATCTCACACGGGACCCACATAGAGGCTGGAAGAAATCAGCTCAAGATCCTGAACTTCGACCCACCACAAAGATTCTTCTTCCAAGTAAGTGAAAGAGTGGATGGTCACCACTCTAGGCTCCATCCCGGGTGGCTGCTCTGGGCCTTTGGGGGGGGGGTTGTAGAGAGTCATGGATGGGGAGGGGGAAGGAATGAACCCAGCGTTGTTTCCATCTTTCAGGTCTACCAGAGTCTGTGATGATAAATTAAAGTGGCTTTGGGTGACTCCCCAAGTAGTGCTCAAGAAGCCTCTGGTGATTCTTGGCCTTGGGCCTCTGGTTCAATGGAAGAACCCAAGTATTTGATGCTGCTTAGGCTGCATGAGCCAGGATTCTTGGGCCACTCTAGTGATGCTCAGGGACCTCCATGGCCACATCTGGTGGTGCTTAGGGGCCTGTATGATGCTGGAGTCAAACCCAGGCTGGACACATGCTCGACTACCAGCCCCCAACGGGAGTGTTTTTCCTGCATTCTGCACCCTTTTTTTTTTGCTTTTTTGGGTCACACCCGCGATGCTCAGGGGTTCCTCCTGGCTCTGCACTCAGGAATCACTCCTGGCGGTGCTCGGGGGACCATATGGGATGCCGGGATCGAACCCGGCCGGCACAAGCTGGCCGCGTGCAAGGCAAACGCCCTACCGCTGGGCTATCACCCGCCCCTGCACCCTTTTTTTTTTTTTGCTTTTTGGGTCACACCCGGCGATGCTCAGGGGTTACTCCTGGCTCTTTGCTCAGGAATTTCTCCTGGCGGTGCTCGGGAACCATATGGGATGCCAGGGATCGAACCCGGCCGGCAAAGGCCGGCCGTGTGCAAGGCAAACGCCCTACCCACTGGGCTATTGCTCTGGCCCCCTTTTTTGAAATCAGTAAGTATCATGTCCCTGGACGTTGCACAGCTCACGCACGTTCTGCCATTGGCAAGCATTGTGCAGTCCACACAGATACCCCAACATACCCCTTCTCTCCTCCCTGCATGGAGAGGGAAAAGATTCCAGGCCTGGGAGCTCCTGGTCTGAGAGGTAGAGGTAGGGAGTATTGGAACCAGAGTCTTTCGACCTCTGAGAGCTCATGTAGAATAAAGAACTTCCTTTTTTTTTTCAGAAAGCGAGGGCTCGGGGGACTGTGGTTTGAAAGGAAGGGGAGGAAAGGGTGAGAGGGACAGTTAATGCTGTGTTTAGACACAAGTGACTCAGTGGGACAGAGAGTTTAGAATGGGGGGGAAAACCAGACACTATGACTGGGAAGGCGATCGGAGCTGGTCTATGCTCAAGAGAGGGGGCACGCCCTTTCTCAGGACTGAGACTCCCGCAGAGAAACAGGGAGTTGGAGGCAAGGGAGAAATCCCCCTTTCGTTGTCTTCCAATTCAGTTCAGTAGCATTTGCACAAGGTTTTGCTCTTCTTGCAAGTGAATTTGCCATTGGTCATCAGATGGTCAGCGACGCAGGAGAATGCGTGGGCCAGGGAGGAGAAATCAGAGTCGCTTGTCTGAGGCTGGCTGCAAAGTGTTGAGGGTCCTCTTTGCCTTTGGTCTGGTGACCACATCTACTGATTCGACTCCCTGGGGATGTGACCCAATTCTCTTTCGACCAGAGCGGATGATGGCTCCGTGTTTTTTTCAGGCACTGTGTCAGTGGAGTTCCTCAACAACCTGGTGAAACCAGATCAATGATGACCTGCTCTGCTGCTCAAGTCGGCCACTAGACCACGTGCCAGCTGAACTGGGGCACCTCCAGGTTGCCCACGCCCAGAGTTTGAGATGAGTTGCTGCAAGTAGCTCTGTCCTCTGTCTCTGTCTCTGTCTCTCTCTCTCTCCTCCCTTCTTCCCTCTCACTCTCTCTCTCCCTCTCCCTCTCACTTTCTCTCTCTCTCCCTCCCTCCTAGAATAGCTGCAGAGCCAGGAGTTCCCCCAGTCACTTCACCTTCCAAAGATTCTCTTCAATTTGTACAAAGTCATTTTGCCTCTTCTTATAATTGGCAGAGATGGATCCACACCTCGAGCACAGCTATATGCACATATACACTGTCTCTGTACATACATATGCACAGCTATATGCATAGATACACTGTCTCTCCAAAGCCATGTTTCAAGACCTCCCACTGCCTTGATGAAAGGGAATAGGCCAGGAGGAAACCCATTCATTCTATCCCACGTCCACTTATCCTTCACATGAATGTATTCACATCTACACTTTGGGCAAGGAAAGCCAAAAAGGAAATCTCATTAGTCATGCTGACATTGGAGCATGTGTGTGAGAGACACAGAGAGAGAGAGAGAGAGTCAGAGACAGAGAGACACACTCAGAGAGAGACATATACAGAGAGAAAGACAGAGATCCTAGACCCTGAAGTAGGAGTCATGGTTTCAGTGTTAAGGAGATGGAGAGAACGGGAAAGCATAAAGCATCCCCATTAGCTGGGACAATGTGGGCAAGGCTATCACTGACCGGTGGGGTGTGAGAGACCAAGGCAGAAAAAGGGAACAGACAAGGGTTACTGGAAGAGAAGACACTTGAATTAGGAAAAGAATAAGTCAGAGGAAGGAAGGAAGGAAGGAAGGAAGGAAGGAAGGAAGGAAGGAAGGAAGGAAGGAAGGGAGGGAGGGAGGGAGGGAGGGAGGGAGGGAGGAAGGAAGAAAGGAAGGAAAGAAGGAAGGAAGGAAGGAAGAGAGGGAGGGAGGAAGGAAGGAAGGAAGGAAGGAAGAGAGGAAGGAAGGAAGGAAGGAAGGAAGGAAGGAAGGAAGGAAGGAAGGAAGGAAGGAAGGAAGGAGAGAGGAAGGAAGGGAGGAAGGAAGGAAGGAAGGAAGGAAGGAAGGAAGGAAGGAAGGAAGGAAGGAAGGAAGGAAGGAAGGAAGGATTATACCCGGTCACCCCAGCACCTCTGAAGGAAGGAAGGAAGGAAGAGAGGAAGGAAGGAAGAAAGGAAGGAAGGAAGGAAGGAAGGAAGGAAGGAAGAGAGGAAGGAAGAAAGGGAGAGAGGGAGGGAGGGAGGAAGGAAGGAAGGAGGGAAGGGAGGGAGGAAGGGGGAGGGAGGGAGGGAGGAAGGAAGGAAGGAAAATAGTGAGGAAGGAAAGGAAAAAAAGGAAGGAAAGAAAAAGGAAGGAAGGGAGGGAAATAGGAAGCAAGGAAGGCAGGAAGGGAAGGAGGAAAGGAGGGGGAAAGAGGAGGAAGAATCTTTCTTTTTATGTTTTAGAAGCAGAGAATAAACCACCAAGCTTAAGAAAATATTTTAATGTATAAAAATGGAGCCCCTCATGTGTATTTCTTCCGAATTCCATTCTCCTTACAGACTCCAGCAGTAAAACTCTCCGATTCTGAGCAACTTTAAAAAAAAATCACAAAGCTTTAACTTCAGAAAAAAACAACTATCCTGGTTTTGAGTTTATGGTTCCTATGTAAAAAAAAAAAAAAAAAAAGAAAGAAAGAAAGAAAGAAAGAAAAGCTGAGGGTGGGACCCAACTCTGCAGTTGCCATCTTGAATTTCTGCATTTTTGAGCAGAGGTGGGAATTACACATTTTTTTTTTTTGCTTTTTTGGGTCGCACCCGGCGATGCTCAGGGGTTACTCCTGGCTCTGCACTCAGGAATTACTCCTGGCGTTGCTCGGGGACCATATGGGATGCCGGGGATCGAACCTGGCCGGCATGTGCCGCGTGCAAGGCAAATGCACTACCCGCTGGGCTATCGCTCCGGCCCAGACATTTTATTTTGTACTGGGTTTCTCCCCCTCCAAAAAAAAAAAAAAAGAAAGAAAGAAAACAGAGCCTGATGGCATAAAGGAAATGGACAGAGAGATAAGACAGAGGAGAGGAAGGGTCTTCCCGAAAAGACCACTTAGGAGGAGTCAGGAAAGAAGCCAGACAGGGAAAATAGAAAAAGCACAGGGCTGGGAGTTTAGCTCAAAGAGCTGGGGCACATGCGTGGCGTGCTGCGCCCTGGGTTTGATCCTGGCACCTCGGGCATCCCCAGCACTGCCAAGATTATACCCGGTCACCCCAGCACCTCTGAAGGATCCCTTGAAAAAGTGAGTGTTTCAAGAGGCATCAGTTCCCCTGAAGTTCTTTCTCGGAGATGTATGGGATGCTGGAGACATCCATATCCAGCTAATCCTGGAGGCTCCTCCAGTAAACGTGGAGGAGCGCCATTCATTACCAAGTCCAACGCGTCTGACAAGCCAAATATTAGCTCACGAGAACTGAGTGCACTTATAAGTATTAAGTACAGATACAAATAATTAACAATAAGCTTGCCAGCATTATTATCTTCTAATTAACTGTAAAAAAATCACACCTTAATCCGCGCAAAATGAAAACAAGAGGAAAGGAGGGGTCTGAGAGAGAGGGGTCGCGGGTTTTCATTTGCACGGATGATGGATTTCTTCAGCCTCTCTTCGCGGATGTCAAAGCCAACAGAAATGCCTCAGTTCCCCTTCTCCCTGCTGGGACCAGATGTCTGAGGGGCAGAGCTTGGCTGTGGCCTCTTAAAAGTCATTATTCCCAGAGGTGGGAGGTACAGGCTGGCATAGGCTAGAAAAATCCATCTCCATTACCTCAGAAACGACCTCTTGTCTCAAGAATTTGGAGTGAGAGAAGGTGAGTCATAAAGAATCTAACTATATGAGGTGTTCATTTCATTGAGTTTTTTCAGGAGACCGGTGGGGGTGGGGTGGGAGGGAAATAGGGACTCTGGTGGTGGAAAATACACACTGGTGAGGGATGGGTGTTGGAACACTGTATGACTGAAATTCATCCATGAACAGCTTTGTAACTATGTATCTCACAGTGAGTCAATAAAAGCAAATTAATTGATTTAAAAATAAATAAAAAAATTAGATAAATTTTAAAAAGAAAGACTCCAATGATGTCATGATCATGGGCTCTCCTACCTAAAAATGATTCCAGTCTTGAGCAGTTCAATCAAACCCCAGCCCTCTCCCCAATCCACTCTTGATCACTTGATCACTTGATCACTTGACATCCCGTCATTCATCAATTTGCTCGAGCAGGTGCCAGTAACGTTTCCATTTGTCCCCGTCACGTGGCAGTGTAGCCCAATAGCATCTGCTTGCTCCAGGAATACAAAGAGCCTCAAACCGTTCCTTCAGAGTCTTGACGAAGGAACCTGACCATCTTGTAGGTGGGCAGCCACATGATCTTTTGACGTCCCGTAGGATCCAGTCGGTAATGGCTCTAGTTCAGCGGTCGCCTCCAAATCGCATTACATGTCTAGCCCATCTGATTTTCAATGCCTTGGCAAACAAAACAGCGTTCCTGACTCTCTATTGTCAATGGACATTGGAACTCTGGATTCCTTCTCTCACTTGAGTGAGGCGTGATATTCCAAGCATAGCTCTTTCAGTTCCTCTTTGGGAGACCCAAATAGCATTCTCATCCTGCTTTCGTAGGGCCCAGGGCTCTGAGGCGTATGTTAATGCAAGGAGAATGGTGGAGTCAAAGAGATGTGCCCTGGGGCCGGAGCGATAGCCCAGCGGGTAGGGCGTTTGCCTTGCAGGCGGCCGGCCTATGCCGGCCTGGGTTCGATCCCCGGCATCCCATATGGTCCCCCGAGCACCGCCAGGAGTGATTCCTGAGTGCAGAGCCAGGAGAAACCCCTGAGCATTGCCGGGGTGTGACCCAAAAAGCCAAAAAAAAAAAAAAAAAAAAAAAAGAGATGTGCCCAGAGCCAGAGGTTCTTTGTCCTTTTAGCTATTTCTTTGACTCTCTTGAAGGCATTCCATGCTGCTCTCTTCCTCCTGTGCAGCTCAGGTGCTAAGTCGTTCATCATGTTGAGTTCTTGACCTAGGTACACTTAACTGCTGCATTCAGAGATGTTTGTTCCGTTGAGAGTGAATGGAGCATCTGGAACTAGTTCGTTTTTCATGAACATTGTTTTGTTGAGATTCAGCGGTAGACCTACTTTTCCACATTCAGGGTCAAATTCAGCCAGCATTTGTACCACTTGGCTAATGTTTGGTGTTATTAGAACGATGTCATCAGCAAAGCAGAGGTGGTGTTGTTGCCGACCATCTATCTTCACTCCCATTCCTTCCCATTCTAATTGTTGCATGACGTTCTTAAGGGTGGCACTGAAGAGTTTCGGTGAAATTGTATCACCCTGCTGAACCCCTCTTTTACATCAATGATCACTTGTAGAATGGTGAGATCCTGGTGGTGAATCCGTAATACAGCTCATGAATCTTGATGTATTGAGTTTGAACACCTTGTTTGACTGGGGCTTTGATGACCGCTTGCTTCAGTCTCAACAGAATCAAAGGCTTTCCTTAAATAAATGAATGTTAGACAGAGCAGCATCTTGAACTCCCTACAAACCTCAAGAGTTTGGTTACTGTGTGGATATGGTCAATTGTGCTGAATCCTTTTCAGAACCCAGCTTGCTCGCATGATTGTCCTTCATCTAGTGTTCTGCCAATCCTGTTCAGGATGACTCGAGTAAACAGCTTGTAGTTGACAGACAACAGGCAGATCAGGAGATAATTGCCAATGTCGTGGATGTCTCCCTTCTTGAACAGTAGAACTGTCCTGCTGGTTTTCCATTGGGAGGGAACCTTGCATTCCACTCTACCTAACATGACAGTGTTACTAACTCTTTCCAAAGCCAGAGAACCTACCTAGAAACATTTCCCCTTGTTTCTGCCACTTTCATAGAGTAGGAGCAAAGAACTGTTGCAGTTGTATCAAAGACTTGGCCTCAATAATCTCCTTGCATCTCAGTTGTGTTGCTGGTTGGACATCGAGGTTCTCTGGATGGCCTGGGGGTGCTGGGTTAAAGCAGGGGTGCTCGCTTTCTCCAAGGGCCTTAGAACTCAAAGCAAAATCACACAGGCACCATAATAGCTTTCCTCGTGCACACTTTCTTTTTAGTTTCTGATCACACCCTGCAGGGGAACTCTCTACCCACCTTGGTAATCATCATGGCTACCATTACTTGGAGGCGAACTACACGTCATCTCTGTGATCAGAGCTCTGCATGCATCATTTATTTATTCCTCCCAGTAGGCACTGGAGATGGCCCTCCCTTCAGAGCAGATTCAGAAAACAGTCATTTCTCACACTCCCTGCTCCAGCATGGGTCCAAGCCACTGTGGTGGCCGGTCCTGGTGGTCCTATTCCTGGTGGTCTTGGTCCACTGCAGCATGTCCCTACCAGGTTTTCACGCCACTAGCCTTGTGGCTATAACTGTCTGTGGCTATAGCCAGCACAGCACATTGAATGTTTTTGAAATAGGTTAAAAATCAAAGTCTCCTATGTCTCTCAGAGTCAAATTCCAAGTCCTCATGGTGGTCTATCAACTTCTTCCATTGTCCTCCAAAATACCCATCTGGGTATGGCGTCTCCCTTCAGAACCCTGCAGGCAGGATCTGCCCTGGCATGTGAATGATTTAGAGTTAATGCCAGTGTTTAAGGATGGTTCATAGGGTTGCATTTATACAAGGGTAACAGAAAGAGACACTTAGATGAGAAATCCTCAAGTAATTATTTGATTAATGTATTTTCAAATGGCTGTTCCCCAATTGCTCATAGAATAGCAATATTTGGAATATTCTAGAAGGATCTTAGCAGATGGTTTTTAAAGAATAGTTAGATAATTGCACGGTAATTATCTTGATCTCTGTGTACTTAACTGCTTAGACTCAGGGGACATATCAGAGGCAGGCAAGGGATCTCCCCATACACACACACTTGTCACATATCCCCTATGGTCAGGACATTAGCCTTCTGGGGTTTTTAAAAGCAAGATGCGATAAGTTAAACATAGAATTACCATATGACCCCGCATTTCAACTACATACTTATACTCTAAAGAATTGAAAGCAAGAGTCTAGACAAAACAGGCACAGAAATGTAGATAGCAGCATTATTCATTGTACCTAAATATTGACTGATGCCATCTCGTTGGATAAGGAAACAAAATGTCCACTGACTGATGTATAAATAAACAAATGTTGTTAATGGAATATTACCCAGCTGTGAAAAGAAATGAAACAGTAACACGCCACAGAAGATAGATGGACTTGGCAAGCATTGTGGTAAGTACAAGAAGTCAGACATGATAGGTCATGTTGACTGGGCCAATGTGGTAGAGAGTGTGCCTTCTGTGTGCAAGACCCTGGGTCCCATTTGTGTTTCCAGAGGCTGGCGGAGGAGGCATGGAGAGATACACTCGAGGGTATGGAGCTCAGGGTGAGGAAAGTTCTGGAAACACAGGGTGCTCATAGTTCCATACTATAAATGTACTCAAGTCACTCACGTGTGTGCTCTGAAATGACACCCTTGACAGGATCACCAGATAAGCACCAAGCTTGACCACGGGATTTTGTACTTGGTTCTGATTTTGGTAGGCAAGTGGCTTAAGATAGAATCTCTTTGTGGCAACTGTACATTTGGAAGATATGAGCAGGGTCAGGCAGGAATCACTTATATCCATGGCTTCCCTAGACCATAAGTACCGTGGAGTTAGAATAGCAACGAGTCTAGCAAAGTGTCATCAGATAAGCCAGGAGCCATGATTTTATTTTCCTTTTCATGACCAAAGTCACATCGTTTTGTTGTAAAAGGTTTAAGCAAGATAGAAGGGAAGATTCCCCTTCCATCTGCACGTTTTCCACCCTAGACTGAGCCACCAGCAGCTATAATCTGCAATGTAGCCTCTCAGACCTCTCTCTATCCACATACAAATATCCGCACATAAATGGGCATGTTATCTTTGAAGCCCTTTTTTCAATGAAAATAAACTTAAACTATAGAAATGGATTTACAGCTTGCTCCTTCTTGCTCAACACCATATCACAAATACATACCACAAACACAAATGCTTATCAAAACTTTCTATGAGAACATACAGATGTATCTCTTTCTTCTGAACGGATCCAGCAGAATTGTGTCACAGTCTCCTCCTGTGGGGTAATTATCCTGTCCCCGATCTTTCACAGTCACAAACCAGTTGTAAGAAACAACCTGCTCATTATTCTTACATTCTTGTAGGTATGTGTCCTCAGGAGGCGGAGTCCTAGAAGTAAAATTGCTGGGTGGAAGTCAAATTTTTTTTGCTCTGTGTCATTTAAAAGCCTATCAGTTTGGGACACACACATATATTACATTATATACATTATATATTATATTATATATTATATGTAAATATATTATATATTATATAGTGTCTGACCTAAGGACCAAAAAGTGCTACAAGTAGGGTTTGCTATGAGGCTTTCTCTGCTCAGCTCCCACTCCACCCTGCATCTCGCAACCAGAGCTATTTTCATTCATTTCATACGCTCACTGTCTCCAGATTGACTCCAGCAGAGGGAAAAGAAATCAAGCCCTTCTGTGCCATTCTTCAAACATTTAGAGGAAATTGATTTTCCACATGGGCTGTAGCCAAGCCAGGTCTACACCAGCACAGGAAGCCAGCGACAGGCCATCACTACTCACACTTGCAACAGTTAGTCTCAACCCAACTTGAGATCTTTTATTAGCAAGTGTAATTCCTCATCAGGCTAATATTGCAAATTGCCAAGAGCAGCAGCAGTTTGAAAATAGGATTTCCTTCATAATCCATGTTAGAGGGAAGAACTCACAAAGTCGTGAAGGGGAACACAGGATTTTATTCTCCTGCATAAGGACAAAAGGCAAAAGGCAATAGCTTCCCTGGCTTTTCTGCTTTCAGAGTGCTTACTCCTGGCCTCAACTGGGATGCTTCCACCTGCTGCAGACAGCAACACAGCCTCGAACTGGCTTCGACGGCACAGTAATGGCACGTGCGTCACCAGCCTGGAAACCCCAAGCTGACAGAGGCTGAAGTTTGGTTGCCTCGGCAGCTCAGCAATGTCTTTGGAAATCCAGGTTCTTTCTCAAAGGGTACCAGACTGATGCAGAATTCAGGACGCGTCTTTTAATAGCACTGTGCCTTGAACACGTTGCTTCACTTCTCTGCACATCTGTAACACACGGGTCACAACTCACAGGGTTGCTGTCAGTGCTAAAGCAACGGTGGCCACACTTTTTCCATAAAGGGCCAGTTAGAAATATTTTAGGGGCAGGAGGAGATGGCTCAAGGGACTGGAGTGTGAGCATGGTGCACGGGAGCTCACGGTTCCACACTGAGGGCCGTGGAGCACCGCTGACCTAGAGCACCAGTGTGACTCCAAGCAACCTTTCCCCATCGGCTGCACACCCAGTTCTGTCTCCTCAGCCACTAGGCCAAGGAGAGAGTTTGTTCAAATACTCACGGACTCTGCACGCTGAATTTTATATCATTTTCATGGGTCACAGAAATATTATTCCTATTTTTATCCAATCCTTTACAAAAATGTAAGGGAAAGCAGGGAGCTAGTTCAAAGGGTTGGAGAGCACCGCCCCATTGGGGGTTCAACCCCCCACCATCACTGTACCGTAAGTACATCAGGGTGTGACCTTAACTCAAACCAAAACCAAAAAGTGAAAGTCCAATCTTAGTTCAGGGCTATCAAAACAGTCAAAGACCACCCCCCACACCCCCAGCGAAGCATATCCTGTATTTGGAAGATGGCTTTGCCAGCTCTCAACCCGCCGTTTGTTGCTGTAATTATTGTCTTTAATCATTACTACCGCCCACTATGGCCATGCATCTCCGCAGTCTGGTAACAAGAAGCCTCCACGGTGCCAGGTGTGTCCTCAGAGAACAGGAAGGAGTATCGTTCCCAGCTTCCTTAGCAGCCGGTCTGTGCTCAGCGCCTTCACCCCACGAGTCCTCCTAGCCACAATGAGGTCACATGCTGGTCTGTCCAACCAGTCTCTGGCCGAGGGCGGGCTTATCCTTTAACCAATCAGATCTCTCAGTGGAGCTGGGGGTGGAGTCCTGTCCCCAAGTATCTTAGGCTCAATGGGACCTGGGTGAACCCCTGAGGCAAGCAAGGCTCTGCCCGTAGGACCAGGGAAGTAGGAGGTGGATGCCTGGTAGACAGCGGGAAAAGCCTCTTACACTCCCGTGGCCCAAGCAGGGGATCCTAATCCAGTACCTAGATTATCTATTTTTCTATTTATCACATCTTGAAAAGTCAGTCTTTCTGAAGCTTTGAGCCAGAGAACACTGGCGCTGCACATTTTAGTTGTTTTCATTTTTTTTTTTTCTTTTCTTTTTTTTAGATTTTTTTTTTTTTTGGGAGAGGGTCACACCCAGCAGTGCTCAGGGGTTACTCCTGGCTCTGCACTCAAGATTTACTCCTGGCAGTGCTCTGGGGAGCGTATGGGATGCCGGGGATCGAACCCAGCACCAGCCGTCTGCAAGCCAAATGCCCTCCCACTGTACTATCGCTCTGGCCCCTAGTTGTTTCCAAATAGCTGCTAAGGCTTGCACGTGGCCTACCCAGGTCTGATCCTCAGAATCCTATAGGGTCCCCCAAGTATTGCCAGGAGTAATTCCTGAGTGCAGAGCCAGGAGTAACCTTTGAACATCACCAATCGCCACCCAAAAGAAAAAAAAAATCAGCTGCTATGGGGATGGAGAGATAGGACTTGCCCTGCACTTGGCAGATCCGCGTTTGTGCCTGAAGAGGCGTGAGCCACCGAGCATTGCCGGGTGCAGCCCCTGGAGCCAGTGGCCCCTTCCTCTAGCGCCTGCCCGAAACCCCCACCCGGTGACTGAGAATCACAAGGAGCGACCCTGGGCTTCTTGGGAGTCCCTGGGAGCACCGCACCTAACCCCAAGAAACAAATAACTGAGAAAAATAGAATAGAACAGGCACTGTGGCTGCAACTCATTGGCTCATAAAAGTAAACTTAATCCCAGGTGTGCTGAACCAGAGACTCTCAGACATGGGGCAGAGCTGCTTCTTGCTCTCCCTGTGCCCAGCCGCTCATGAGGCGCCCCTGGAGGCATGGTGGGTTCTAGCCCTGGCCTGCCACCCCAGCAGAGCCTCACAACAAGCCAGACGACCCCCCCCCACCCCGACTCCATGGAGGCCGCCATTTTCCACATCCGGACTTCCCTCTTGTCACAACTCCACCCAGCAGACCAGACTATCACAGCCCGGCTAGCACGGCCACTAGCGGCCATGCGGTTCATCTATAATTGCTTTATTTAGAGGTGACTACAAGAGTATGCCACCCGCACGGCAAGCCTGGCAAGCTGCTCTTGTTGTATTTGATATGCCAAATACCAGTAACATTTATATTAGGTCATTCCCATGACCTAGTATAATGGTTTGAGGCTCTTTATGTTCCTGGAGCAAGCCGATGCCTTTGGGTTCTACTAGCATGAGACAGGACATATGGAGATATTACTAGTGCCCGCTCTAGCAAATAGATGATGAACAGGAAGATAGTGATAGTGATAGTGATCCCTCTCCTGAGCTTCCAACACACCCCTCACCCTCTGCTCCTGTTCCTGACCTTCACTGCTCAGGGGGCCAAGGACCAACATCCTTGGTCCCCAGGAAGGAGGAGACATGTCCCAGGGCTCGAGTGTAGCCTAGAAGCAGGCCCTGGGATCTGGGCTTTCTGCCTCCGATTTCTGGCTCTTGGTCCCCCTCTCTCCTGGAGGCAGGGGTGGCTGCAGTCTGGAATTGGGTGTAGGTAACAACAGAGAATATTTTGCTAAGGGTTAACAGATTCCTAAACTTTGCTTTAGGAGAAGATGGACAGGTATATTCACTTCCTTTTGGAATAGCCATAACTTTGATATATTATGAAACCTCAGGAAATAATAAAAGTGAAGCAACAATTATTCTGGAGAAATACAGACATGACTTTTTTTTGTTTGTTTATTTTGCTTTAAATCTCCAAGGGGAAACACAACTGTGCCTGCATGGCTTTACTTAAGTCATATTGTAGAGGGCTTCCTCTCCTTTAAGCTCTGTGATGGCTTTGATCTGCAACGGTGAAAAGAAATGAGAAAGGGGAGAGCCCTACACATTTCAAAATTTGCTTGAGGGAAGGGGGTACACCCAGGTGAGCCAGGCCTCATAATCCTTATGGAAAGCCTCTTAATGCCTTGACACACTCGAGATACAATGTTATGGGGTAAAATATAACACAGTTACATAGAAACAATATCTCAACTCTGTGTTCAAGACAATAGGCGAGATTGGCAGGCAGGAAGGAAACCGGAACATTCACCAAGTGACCTCGGGGTAGTGGGGGGGTGGGGGGGTTAGTGGGGTCTTGAGCCATTCCCCACCCCACCCCCTTAAGCTTCTGAGTCTTTCTACAATGCCCATTTTTATGCTCCAAGAAAACATAGGGAAAAGCCAGAGGGACACTGGGTAGTTTTGCAAGCCGGAGTTTCTTATTATATAGACAGATCCTGGCAATAAAGGCCTTAGTGAGGCAAACCAGGAGCATTTGCAGCATGAGGGACTGAAAACCTCATCTTGAAGGATGTTTCTGCGCAGAGGGCAGATGTCCAGGCTCAACACAGCGGGAGGACAGGGAGGACAGAGAGAGAATCCCACAGGCCGCCGTCACAAGCTGGCAGCAAAACAAACTTCTCTGACCTTCAGTTTCTTTCTTTCTTTTTAATAGGGGTCACACCCGTGAGCTACGGCACTCACAGGGAGGGGGGGTATGGGGAGGGGGGAACGGGATCAAACTCAGGACTTGACTTCGCTAGGCCTGTGCTCTATCACTTGAGTGATCTCCCCTGACTTGGTTTCTTTATTTCTTCTGTGAGGATAAGAACTTCCAGTACAGGGGGCCAGAGCGATAGCACAGCGGGACGGCATTTGCCTTGCATGCAGCCGACCTGGGTTCGATCCCCAGCATCCCATATGGTCCCCCAAGCACTGCCAGGAGTAATTCCTGAGCAAAAAGCCAGGAGTAACCCATAAGCATCACCGGGTGTGTCCCAAAAAAAAGCAAAAAAAAAAAAATTCAAACACAGGGGGCCAGAGTGATAGCACAGTGGGGATGGTGTTTGCCTTGCACACAGCCTACCTGGTTTTGATCCCCGACATTCCATAGAGTCCCCTGAGCACTACCAGGAATAATTCCTGAGTGCAGAGCCAGGAGTAACCCTGGAGCATTGCCGGATGTGACCCAAAAAGTAGAAAACAAAAGGCTATTACAGCTGATGAAAACTCTTTTTAATCCAGATTGATAAATCTGGATAAAGAAAGAATGTGGTGGAGATGCAACAGAGATGAAAGAGAAAAGGTCCCTGTCCTCGCCATCACCTTCACCCCAAGAGAGGATGCCCGCCTGGGGCTGAACTGCTGGTGTGGGGAAACAGCAAGTGCAAAGATCCTGGGGCAGACCAAAATTTGGCACTTGATATCAGAGACTACAAGAGTATGCTACCCGCACGGCAGAGCCTGGCAAGCTACCCATGTCGTATTTGATATGCCAAATACCAGTAACAATTATAGACCTCATTCCCATGACCTGATGGAATGGTTTGAGGCTCTTTATGTTCCTGGAGCAAGCAGGTGCCCTTGGGCTCTACTTGCATGAGACAAGACATATGGAGATGTTACTGGTGCCCACTCAAGCAAATGGATGATGAACGGGAAGACAGTGATCAGAGGATGGTGTGTCCAGCCTTAGTGACCATAGGCAGAGCGGTGGAAGCAGCTGGGGAAAGGAAGGGAATGGATGGTCAGACTTGGCAAGTGAGAGGCAAGAAATGCTGATTTTATTCTAAGTAGAATCTGAAGCCACTTAAGGGTTTTCAGCCCCAGCCTCGCCTGATCTGATGTAGAGGTTCCGTCTGAAAAAGGCTACTCCGCTGCCAGGCGGAGAGCGGTTGGCAGGCCGGCGTGAGACGATCAATACATGAAAGCACTTAACATTGGGTCTGGCACCAAGTAAGTGTCTTAATAAGTGGAAACTGTTTTTCATTATTATCATCATTACCCTTATGATCGCTACAAGTCTTTCGCCTGCCTGCTACTGGCTCGTGACTCTGGAACAATCTTGACAAAGCGTTCAGAGGGGCTGGTGGGCTTCTCAAATGTGTTTCCAGGTGTTTTCATGTCCCCGAGAGGGCAGGGAGGAAAGTACTAGCTGATACCTGCTGACCCACCCGCGGCCGCCTGCCGGAGTCTGATCTTCCTGCCTCCTGTCTCTCAGAGTACAAAGGCCGGAGCTGGGTTTTCATCGCAGAATTCTCTCTCCAACAAAGCACCAGCTCGGCACTGGCTCTGCTCTGAATGAGCATATTTGGGTCTATTTAAATTTCTTCTTTCCTCAGACTCAGCTCTTAAGATGGGTTTCTCTAAGAAGTTCTCAGACTTTACTCCAGTCCCCACCCCCGCCAGGTTGGGGTCCCCCTGGTCCAGATTAATGCCCCCTTTCTACGGAGTGTGAATTTCTTCACCTCACCTTAGAGTTCCTAGAGCCACCTACTTAAGACAATAGCCCCAACCCAGGCAGCCCTTTAAATTTACGTAGAAACAAATGCAAATTAAATAAAGTGAAGAATTCAGCCTCTCCGATGCACAAGATGCACAAGCTGTGTTCCAGACACTTTCGGCCACCACGGGTGGGTGGCGTGTTGGTTTTGGGCAAGTACCACCTGTTTCCTTCTTTCTGTTTGTATTTGGAGGCCTCCCTCAGCAGCGCTCAGCACTTACTCCTGGCTCTGTGCTCAGGGGACCCTATGGGGTACTGAAGATTGAACTCCGAATCGCGCTCTTCTGGGCGGCTTTGCTCTGGGCTCACATGTGCCATGTGTGGCCTAGGCTTCCAACTAGAGAGACTTACTAGCTCTGGGAACTGACCACTCGGAGTTTCTCTACACCTTCCCACCTGGTGCAGCTGTGAATGTCTCTAGGTTAGCATGCAGGGTTCCGTGTGAATGGATCCTCATGCAGAGTTAGCCCCAGAACGTTCTAGCTTTTCTCTTTCTCCAGCCTAGTAGGCAGAACCTATTCATTAAAGGCTGAATAAAGGAGAGCTTTTTTTTTTTTTCTTTTTGGGTCACACCTGGTGATGCTCAGGGGATACTCCTGGTTCAGCACTCGGGGTTTACTCTTGGCAGTGCTCGAGGAAACATATGGGATGTCAGGGATCGAACCTGGGTTGGCCTCATGCATGGCAAATGCCCTCCCTGCTGTACTATTGCTCCACCCCCACGTCCAGAGAGCTTGCCTCACATACTGGAACCCCAGCTCAGTGCCTGGTATCCATGGCTTCCCCAGGAGTAGCCCTTGAGCATCAAGGGTAAGGCCCCCAAACTTAACAAAACAAATGAACAAGGGTCAGAGCGATCATAGAGTGGATTGGGCATTTGCCTTGCATGCAGCTGATCCGGGTTCAATCCCATATAGTCCCTTGAGCACCACCAAGAGTAATTCCTGAGTGCAGAGCTAGGAATAACCCCTGAGCACTGTGGGTGTGCCCTTTCACCTCCCAACAAAAACAGTGAAAGAAACGATATTTATTATTTGGGGCTTCAAGGAAAGCAAACGTTTATCTCTTTTGAAGTCTAGTGACTATTAATAATAATAGCAACCTTGACTTATTTAACACTGAGGACAGGCCAGCCCCTGGCCTTGGCTCCACCCCCCCCATCACCCAGCCCCGGGAAGAAGCTGCTTTTTTTTTTTTTTTTTTTTTTTGCTTTTTGGGTCACACCCAGCGGTGCTCAGGGGTTACTCCTGGCTCTTCGCTCAGGAACTATTCCTGGCAGTGCTCAGGGGACCATATGGGATGCCGGGGATGGAACCTGAGTCGGCCACGTGCAAGGGAAACGCCCTACCCACTGTGCTATCGCTCAGGGCCCAGAAGCTGCTATTCTAATCACCTCCATTTGGACATACAGAGGGACCAGGATGCAAAGATTAAGAAGACAGGAAGTGGCCGAGCTGTCTGTCCAGTGTCGGGGTGGATCAGAGGCAGCAGCGAGGGCTTCCAGAATGGGGCACAGTCTTACCTCTGCGCCTCTGCCGTGGCCGTCTGCAGGAACGGTGCTGTCCGCCTCCCTGGTCAGCTCCCTGGGCAGGCCCCAGGATTCCCAAGCTGCACCACATGCGGGCGGAAGGCAGCTCAGCTTTCTTTCCTGTTCACAGACTTTTGACCCTGGGGTCTCGGCTCTTTCTTCTTCCCCCATCCATCCCCAGGGCACTAGCCCTCTGAACGCCCAGCCCTCCCCACATCCCATGCGGCACCCCCAGGGCCGTGGAGAGGGCGCAGACAAGGGCGTCTTTCTTCAAAGGGCCTCGCTTGGGCTGTGGTGGAAAGGAGCTGGCTCCCGCCCGGCTGCGCCCCGATACAAAGTGCGTTGTGTGCCGTGTGTCCACGTGAGGCCCATCGCAGGGCCCGCGCCGCTCGGAAATCCCAAAGGACAAAGTGGCAGAGCGCCCCCACACCGCCAACAGCAGGGCCCCATGTCGAAACCATCCTGTGGAGACAAAGGCAGGCAGATGGCTGGGGCAAGGCCACAATGAACCGGCAAAGCTAACAGGTCACTTCCAACGTGAGCACGCTTAGTCTTCCTGCGCTTCTGGCCAAGGGGACCCAGGTGCAGAGTGGACCCGGCCCACCGCTCGCGGGGGCTGCTCCCCGCACTCTGCCAGGCCCCCTCACTCTCTTTGGCCGCTCTTGCCTTTCCCGTGGAGCTCGTCCAATGTTT
The DNA here is from genome assembly GCA_021461705.1 of Cryptotis parvus. Taxonomy (NCBI): domain Eukaryota; kingdom Metazoa; phylum Chordata; class Mammalia; order Eulipotyphla; family Soricidae; genus Cryptotis; species Cryptotis parvus. Next base: position 128,869 of record JAJIBD010022897.1, on the reverse strand, counting down.
CCAAGTTTTAGGCACTAAAATTAGTCCAACTGTGCCTTCTAATTCTGTAGACACAACCCAGCATGTGCGACTGTCCCTCTCTTCCATTTCTGGGTGAAGTTTTACATATTGCAGACTGCCAATTTTGTCATGTTCTTGGGGAAGACAGAAGTTGCAGATCGCTAACTGCCTGCCTGCTGTGAAATCAAGGCCAGGAAGCCCAGCTCTGACCCAGAGAGGGTGGAGGGGAGACTGGCCTCAGGCCTAACCCGGACATGGTGAGCCCCAGCCAGGGGCTCTGTGTGAGCATTTCCACGGACCCAAGCCTGTTTTACTTATTGGACTGAACCAGGTTTGATCTTCAAAGCAACCTTGTAGATTAATTTTTTTTTTCTTCATTGTTGCAAGGTTGGGGGTGAGGTGGTGGGCCCACATACTTGGTTCAGGACCACCCCAGATTATAAGAAGGTGCAGGAGGGGGGCAGAGCGATAGCCAGTGGGTAGGGCGTGTACCTCACAAGCAGCAGCCAACCCAGGTTTGATCCCTGGCATCCCATATGGTCCCCAAGCACTGGCAGGAGTAATTCCTGAGTGCAAAGCCAGGAGTAACCCCTAAGCATAGCCGGGAGTGGCCGAAAAGACCAAAAAAAAAAAAAAGAAAAAGAAATAAAGAAAGAAGAAGAAGGTGCAGGAGATCCAACGCTTGACCTCACACGTGCAAGGCAAGCAGGGACCTTCTGAGGCAGAATCACCTCCTCAAGCCCTGAGTAGAGACCATTGGTTTTGTTTGTTTGTTTGTCTTTTGGGTCAGAGCCAGAGATACTCAGGGGCTACTTCTGGCTCTGCACTCAGGCCAAGTGATGCCAGGAATTGAACCCCCCAGGCCACTGGAGGCATCTATACCAGCTCTAAAATTTTATTTCTTACAATCCTACAAGGTATACGGGACCGATCATCCAACAGTTAAGGTACTTATTTTCCATGTCACCAGGTTTGATTCCCAGGACCCCATACAGTCTCCAAGTCACACCAGAAATGGTGTTTTGGAGGGGGTCACACCCAGAAAAACTCAGGGGTTACTCCTGGCTCTGCACTCAGGAATTACTCCTGGTGGTGTTCGGGACCATGTGGGATGTTGGGAATCGAACCCTGGTCAGCTGCATGCAAGGCAAATGCCCTCCCCTTCGTACTATTGCTCCAGCCCTGGAGTTGGGTGTTTGTTGTTTTGTTTGTTGGTTTTTTAGTCACACCCAGCAATGCTCAGGGGTTACTCCTGGCTCTGCACTTTGGAATTACTCCCAGCAGTTCTCATAATACCATATGGAATGTCGGGGATCAAACCTGGGTTGGCTGCATGCAAGGCAAGTGCCCTATTGGCTTTATATGGCTCCAGTCCAAGGGGCCATTCTTATGCCCATTTCACAGATGAGAGAAGTCGGGCCCATCCAGGTTTAGGAACTTATTTAAAAACCCAGCTGGAAAATTGCACTAAAGTGAGATTTGCACCCAGGCCTCCCTGAGAGCAAAACCCAAGTTTCTTTACCTCGGGCGTAGTAAGTTAACAGTCTTGTTCGTTATGACTGTCCTAAAACTCAGAGCCCAGCAGCAGAAATGGAAAGTCACTCCTAAGCGCTAAGTGGAAATACAGGCCACTTAGTGCTTACAGACTGTGAAACTATTTTTAAAGTGTAGATAGATGATAGATGGGTGGGAGGGAAAGTATTAGAATAATCTTTGCCAAAACTTTCAGTGAATTTTGGTGGTTGTTGCTTCTATTCCCGCCCCTCCAAAACCGGTGCTTTTCTTTGCTTTCCAAGTGTTTTTCATAAAGCGTGTATAACTTTTGCCATCAGGAAAGAAGTGTAGACATTTGTGTGGATGTACACACGCGTGCGCACATCCTGGAAAAGCAGAGGGGAGACGAAGTAGGTCAAGAAAGCTGGAATCTCGGTTATTTAAATCTGGCCCCTTACTGCAATCTAGGCAGCTCGAAGCCGTTCCCAAGTGGTGAGTCCCAAAGCTTAAGCCATCTGCCCCCAGACCAAGTGACAGTGAAGGCTCTTGGAGCTTGTGCTCTGAAAGGGAAGAGCAGCAGGAGGAAGAGGAGCTTCCAAGCCTGTCCTCTGCACTCTTTGTTTTGCTTTTCTGGTCACACCCAGCGATGCTCAGGGGTTTCTCCTGACTCTGTCCTCATGAATTACTCCTGGCGGGGCTCGGGGACCCTATGAGATGCCGGGCATCGAACCCAGGTTGGCCGCGTGCAAGGCAAACGCCCTCCCGGCTGTGCTATGCTCCTGCACCTGCCCTCTGCGCTCCTGCTGGGCAGATCCCACCATGTTCCCACTGACCCCAGATACTGTGCAGGCCCTGAGCAGAGCCCCCACCTCCTGCCTGGCCTCGACACCAACTCCCAGAGTCTGGCAGCTGTTCATTCCAGGCCTCTATTTTTCATTCCTGTTTTAGCGGTCATAAACGCCTTCCGATGCCAAAGCAGAACATGTCTTTAATCCAGATAAAATAAAATTCCTAAACCCTGAAAACTATACAGAGATGTCAGAGCCAATTTTCAGGAGCAAGAGCCTGGGTTCCAAGCAGGCCATATTCCACTGGGGCATTGGGCATTGCCCCCCAGGCCCTGGGAAGTGAGGATACAGGACAGTGTGTGGCGCCTGGCCTCTAAGCTCCCCTGTCCCTGCTCAACTGCTGAATTCTCCTTAGATTCACGCGCTTTGGGGAGTCTCTTGGCTTTCAGGATTCTAAACGGCTTCCAGCTCCCTCCGTAGCCTCCCCCAATCCCCGGCCATTCCAGAAAACCATAGTGCTCTCTTCTGACTCCAAGGCGCCAAGTTTTCTCCATCTCCAGCGCTGTGGGTTGGGTCAAGGACAGCCTGGTACCAACCCAAGAATCCCAAGGCTCCGTCCTGGGGTAACTACGGGCTTCCCCTTAGCACAGCCTTAACGCATGCGCAGTTGCTTTCTTCCCGAATTCCCCTTCCATCCACCTGACCCTCTGATTGGCTCATCTGCAAATCGTCCCGCCTCTTTCCCTAGTATTCTGAACCCGCAAGCGAGGCTGAGGTAGAGAGCATGCCTGAGTTTCCGTGCACTTCCGGCTTCCGAGTCTGTCCAGGAGGTCAGAGGAACCAAAGCAACGAAAGCAGGCCCTTAAGCCCCCAGTCTCTTCCGGTCATGTTGCTATGGACTGATCCGACCTCCCAGTTCCCTAGGACACAGCAACCCCTTTCCAAGGATCTGGAATGAACCAATCTCCTATCTATTGCAAGTCCTGAAGTCGGAAGAGCGCCTCCCTTTGGTGGGGCCTAGGAATTACACCCACCCTGCTCTTCCTCCCCAGCCCCCACACCCGTGCAATCTATGAAACACCTCTCAGCTAGCAAGGTTCAATGTGCCCTGTTCCCTGCCAGCCTTCGGATCGATGCATTTGTTATCATCTCTGGTTTATAATGAGGAAACTGAAGCTCGGAGAAATTAAGTCACTTGTGTAAAGGTCAGTGGAATTTGAATTTAGGTCATCCTGGCATTGGAGCCCAAGCTCTTAATGTTATATAAATAAAATAAAACAAATACAATGGGGACTATATAAATAAAATAAAACAAATACAATGGGCTCTAGCCAGTCCTTGCTCTGTGGCATCGGTATTCTGAGCACACTGGGCTTTATTTTCCTTCTTACATTCACCCCAGCCTCCTACTGTAGGTCATTCTGTTCTCATCCTCAGACAGGAAGACTGACGTTAAAGAGGGACAGAGCTAAGGCAGGAAGCCAGGACTCATGCACCTCTCAAGTGCCTCCCATAACCTGCCTCTACTCCAAAACTGCAGGAAACCCCCAGAGACTGGAATGGGGCATCTCCAGCCCCATGAATCTCAGTTTTGGCATAGTATACACCCATGAAAAATCACCCCCCACTCCCAGAATAATACAGGATTGCTCTCCACAGTCTTCCCGTCTGCTTTCTTTGTTCCTGCTCCTATGCCCAGAAACCAGGCAACTGGGGATCTATTTCTGGTATCAAATTTTCTACCAATAGAAATATGGGGAGGTTGGGGCCAGAGCGATAGCCCGGGCGGGTAGGGCGTTTGCTTTTGCACACGCTGGCCTGTACCAGCCCAGGTTCGATCCCCGGCATCCCATATGGTCCCCGAGCACTGCCAGGAGTAATTCCTGAGTGCAGAGCCAGGAGTAACCCCTGAGCATCACTGGGTGTGACCCAAAAAGCAAAAAATAAATAAAAGAGAGAGAGAGAGAGAAAAAAAAAAAGAAAAGAAAAAAAAAGAAATATGGGGAGGTGGAGGTCTGGTTTCCTTCACTCAGCGTAACTAAATAGCAATTCATCCAGGGTGTTGCAATTATGCATGCTCCCTTTTCATTGCTGACGAGTATTCTAGTATTTGGGTAGACCACAATCCGCTCATCTTCTTCCCTTCCTTCTTCCCATATATTGATCTTCCTTCCATCTATCCATCTCTTATCAATTCTCTTATTCATCTACTTCACTCTCACTTCCACTTAGCTTTCTCTCTTTTCCATTGAGCCCCCAACAAAGGTCCAGGTCTAAGCAGGCACAGGTCCAAACCTGTTTAGAAGAAAAACTAAGGTCAAAGTCTACTGGCAACTTAGTAGCATTTTTTGTCATTTGTGGCTGGAAATGCTTGTCTGGAAATACATTGTTATGATATGTATCTTGCAATACATTGACATTTTGATACATTGTTGTGTCTGAAGAAGTTACAAATATTCATTCAGAGTTTTTTCTTTTCCTTTGATTTGGGGGCGGAGCCGCATTCAGCCTTGCTCTGACTTGCTCCTGGCAGGCTCTGAGGACTGTATGAGGTGCCAGGGGAATAGAACCCAGGTCCACTGCTTTCCAGGCAAGCACTGGACCTTAACTTACTGCCCAGTCCCTTCTCTTATTTTTTATCTATATTTTTACAACAGACCTCCCACTTTTAAGGCATGAGCCATATCCATAAAAAAAAATTCTTCACCCTTGCAAAAACTCCTTTAATTTTTCATGTTTCCTCTAGTAAATGAAGTCTATCACTTCAGTATCTCTGAATTCCTCTCCTCCACTCTCCACATCGCTGAGCCTGACCCAAGTGGTCTGTAAACAAACTGCTTTGATCCCCTTTTTGGTTTTGTTTAAGGGGGGATACCTGGATGTTCTTGAAGACTACGCCTGGCCTAGTGCTGGGGTCACTCCCAATGTGTTCAAGGGATCATAATTAAGCCTGTGCTTTCTGTGTCCTTGAACCATCATCAGCCTGCCCGTGTTCCTTGGGAAGATATTTACAATATGTTAGTGTAAGTATCTCTCGCTGACAGAATTAGGGACCCCTTTTGGCTTGCTCAGCACTATTCTTCCACACTGTTTGTGGTTTATTTATGGTGAGCATAGTTTGCCCCCATATTCTTTCTGTTTTAGTTTCTTTCATTTATTTACTATTTTGATAATATTTCGTTATTTGATCAAGTAAAATGATTTAACGTTTTCTTTCGGAAGGAGAGTGCTGGTGGGAACTGAGGCACTTCTGATAAAGAGGGGGATTTGTGTACTCATGAAATTGATAATTGCTCACACTCAATCACCATCACCATGCACTCAAACCAATTCTTAACCCAACCTGTTGGCACTCAGCTGACCCGCTGCACCTCTCGGGTCTGCCTTATAAATTGGCACTGCATCTGCTGGGACCTGCTGGGCTCTTGCCATTGGTGGCCACCATGTTGGGCCTTTGTCAGAGGAGCCCCAAGCACAGAGTTCTGGCTCCTGAACTGCACCGTGTCATTCCTGGCTCAACTTTCGGATGTGCCCTCCACTTTCTGGACTGGATTGGAAGGAAGACCTTTGCTCAGGCCTAGCGAGCCTGTCCAAGGTGACTGCTCTCTCTCTCTCTCACTCTCTCTCCTCTTTGTTTATATCCATTTGCCTGTCTCTCTGTCCATTCATGCAGCTAAGCATCTATCCAATCCACATACTCACACACCGATACATCCATCTATTTGATATCATTTCATTTATTGACTATTTTGCACATATTAGCACCCAATATCTTTCTAGCTATTTAACTATCATCAACGTCCACTTCCATCTTTGTTCTCTTCTTTTGCCAGTGCTGGGGAACAAACCCATGATTTCACACAAGCCAGGCAAATGCTCTACTGTTGAGTGCCAGCACCAGCCTATACCTCGCTCTTTCTTTATATTTATTTTCCTTCTTTCCTCCAAGCAGCCTTTATCAGCTCATTAACATCAATGAGATCAGGCCAGAGGAGCATTTTGATGGGCTGCAGGAATCCTTTGCTTATGGGAGGGCTGGGGAGGAACCCTAGATTGCAGATCTCCTGAAGACTCCCACAAGTCACCCCCAAACACATAGTCAGGAGAAACACTCAGAAATACTGGGTGTGGGAGACGGAGCAATAGCATAGCGGGTAGGACCTTTGCTTGCATGCAGCCGACCCAGGTTCAATCTCTGGCATCCCATATGGTCTCCTGATCACTGCCAGGAGTAATTCCTGAGTGTTGAGCCAGGAGTAATCCCTGAGCATCATTGGGTGTGACCCAAAAAAAAAAAAAAGAAGAAAGAAAAAGAAAAAAGAAAAAAAAGAAATACTGGGTGTGGCCAAAAATGAAAGAAACCAAACTCAAACGAAACAAAAACAAAACAAAAGAACAAAAACAAACCAAGGAGATCAATGGATGTTAATGTCCTTCTACAGATGGAAAAGTTATAGATTACTTCACTAGTAAACATGACCATCTACAGAGAACTAATGAGTTCAGTGTACATCAGGCCAATGTAAGGAAACCAGAAAGGGCTGAACTGTACACACCCTGGTGTAAGCAAGTGTCACAGAGAAAAACAAAACAAAACAGTGTTCCCTGTTCCTTCCTTTGTTAGTGGTTGTAATTACAGACCTTTGCTTTTGCTTCAATAAAAACCTCATTCATTCATGGCAATTGGAATGAAAGGCAGGTTGAAAGATCCATCCGCATTAAAGTGATTGTTCAGAATCCTTAAGCAAAATGAACCTTTATTTAATTTGCGTACAGAGGAGAATTTGACAAAGCAAGAGTTCCCAAGTTGTATTACTTCCTGTCTGTGCTAATTCAACATTTAAAACTCATCTGGATTTGGCAGGAATTTATTTGGTTAAGAGTGAGGTGCCAAAAAACCTAAAAACAGTTCATTCCTTTAAAGACATGAAGTATAATTTGCACCCGTTTCTTCACACGATTACTTTGCACACTTTTTTGTTTGTTTGTTCATTTCCACAGGTAGAGCAAAGGTAAACGAGAGTTTAGGTCAGTTTGAATTATAATAAATTCCACTATTAGAGCAGTTCAAATTAATGAGATTTTCCTTTGCTTTGGTTTCAAAGGAGTCTCAAAGCCACTTAGTAACCTGAGACCTCTTGTGAATCTCATTACTAGAATAGTTTTTAAAACAGTTTGGGCTTTGGTTACCATAGGAAATTGCAAAGGCCCAGGACTGCGTTCCACTTTGGATCCAAGTTTTATGTTGGGGTGATTCATTTTAGCTTTGATGATTTTTTAATTTAAAAAAAAATCCCCACCAATGCTACCCCCAAATCCATTAGCACACGGTAAGCACATGAAAGAATGCTGACCAGGGGGTTTATTGTCTAAGTTCTAGGTTAAAAGAGAAAAAGAAAAGGAAAAGAAGAAAAACGGGAGGGGGAGATGAAAAGTAAACACAACTTCTAAACTTTACAACATTTATCCCAAAGCTCTTAGTAGCCACAGATGCAAAATTTGTTCCTTGTAGTTTATGGCCAGCAACCTCCTAAATTAAGTTGGATATATCCCAAGGACCAAATAAGAAAATTAATTCATGAACTCGGGACCTCCAGAATGCTTTTTCTTTTCATTTTGTTTAGTCACTTTTTTTATAGTCCTTTCCTTCTTTGAAGTAATTTGGATTTGATTGCTTCTTTGTGAAATTCTAATGTCAAGACTGTGTCTAATTTCTATTTTATGAAGAAATCTGGAAACTATACAAAGGATTGGATTGAGATGCAGAGTCAAATAAAATCTGTAATGTGATAACTCTATCAACTCTGCCTGGAAAGAGACTGTATTTCAATTAGATCTGGAGACATGTTCTTACATAAACTGACAGCATCGGATTGACAGTGTTCATCTTCCCAGAAAACACAATTTACAAGGACAGAGCGGTGAATTTGGTTCAGCCTTCCAAAGGATTGGGGTTTCCTGCTTCCCCCAGCCCAAATGAAGCCATGGATGGACCCGACAGGTTCACTTTTAGCATTCAATAACAATCACAAACATATTAAAAATTCCCACCCCAAGAAAAGGTATTTAAAATTTAAAGTAATAATACTTAGCATTTAAACAGTACTTTACATCTTCAAAGCGCTCCATAAACATCAGTTCCAATTCTCCAGGCGTGCAGCAGGCTTTGATGTGGAGAGGAGCTTGGTGCTCAGTGAGAGAGATAAAGCCCAGTGCAGAGGAACTGGGCCCAATTAGCTAATTCGAACACTTTCATTTCTTCCCCCTGTTCAGTTTCATTTTTCCCCAACTACCTTTTGTTGCTCGCCTTTCCAGCTTGTGCAGGGTCGCCTCCACAGGCCTGCTGGCTGGAGCTGAGCTCCCGCTCAAACCGACCCCAAGATCAGGCTGAAATCTTTTCCCCAAGTCTCAGGGAAACTAACTGAAAAGCATATCCACAAGTGTTACGATTAGATTTCTTGTGCTCTCAGTGTGCCTTCCGATTTCTCAATTAATTGACACATGTATTTATTTATTTACTTACTTACTTATTTTTTTGCTTTTTGGGTCACACCCAGTGATGCTCAGGGTTATTCCTGGCTCTGCACTCAGAAATTACTCCTGGTGGTGCTCAGGGGACCATATGGGATGCCAGGGATCGAACTCATGACCCATCTTTTTAATTTATCAGATGTTAGGAGATACAATGTCTCATAGTTAATAGGTGTGTTTGAGTCTCCATGCTTTCAAATTTTGTCAAATCAGAATCAGGCAGTTCCTGGTCAGGCTCTGCTGCTTTTTTTTTTTGAAACCAGGTAAGAAATCCCCAAATTGAGCTACTCTGGTTTTGATGACCCTGAACCTCGGGCTGTGTGGATTTCTCATTTATGCCAGTTGACAAAAGCACAAACTCTCAAGAGATAGGGGCTGGAGCGATAGCCCAGTGGGTAGGGCGTTTACTTTGCACTTGGCCTGCCCAAGCCAGTCCGGGTTCGATCCTCGGCATCCCATATGGTCCCCCGAGCACCGCCGGGAATAATTCCTGAGTGCAGAGCCAGGAGAAACCCCTGAGCATCGCAGGGTGTGACCCAAAAAGCAAAAAAAAAAAAAAAAAAAAAAACCCTCAAGAGATAGCCCAAGGGTGAAGGTGTTTCACTGGATTGTCGTCAACCTGGGTTTGGTCCAGGGAGACCCACCACCATGAGCCACCTCTGAGCACAGAGCTGAGAGTATCCCTGAGCACTGCCATTAGGTGTGTCCGGATGGAGCCCATTTGAAATAAGTTGCAGTAAGTTGAGTTCTTTTATATCGTTGGACCTAGCCATTCCACTTCCGGGATTTGTTTTAAGAAGCTCAGACTTGCAAGGTAATAGGCAACTCGACCAGGGCGGCCTTGTCTGGTAGTAAAAGATGACCCAGAGTGAGTAATGCTTCACCAAGGGCTCAGAGTGGAGGAGAGTGAGTCTAATGGGAACAGCAGGCCGTATAGCACTGGCCTTTGTGGGTTAGTGACTTGAGCCTACCTTCTGCTCCCCTGATCCTGTATGGATCGGCACACAGAGACTCCTCATCCAGTGCTCATTCTCTGGCCACCTGCTAGATGCTCAGCAGAGGAGATAGCAGGGCTGATGGCGCCCTGGCCTCCTGGCTCTCACGTTCTGTCAGGAAGCATTTCACAAACAAGTGCGTTGATATAGCCGGAGCATATTTCTATTTTATTTTATTTCTGGTTTAGGGGACCGCACTCAATACCACAACACAAGTTTGACTCGGTGTTTGGGGTTGGGGGAATCATTTTCAGTGGAGCCCGGGGAGATCTTGCAGTGCCAGGGTTCAAAGACACGCCCTCCACATGCAAAGCGTATGTACCATCCCTTTACTCTACCTCCCTGGTCCTCATGGACATGTTTATATGTTTTAATGTGTTTTGTTTGTTTTGGGGTCACACCCAATTGATGCGCAGTGGTCACTCCTGGCTCTGCACTCAGGAATTTTGGGAGCTCAGGGTGCTGGGGATGGAGGCTGGGGCGGCCACACACAAGGCAAACCCCCCTACTGTATTACTATTGCCCCAGGCTGATTAATTATTTTTCCAAGCATGTGGAAAGTCACTTTGCAAGGCAGTTTCAAAGTTTCTTACAAAATGAAACACATAGTTGCCATGTGGCCCTGCAAACCCTCTCTCCTGGACATTCTCTTCAGAGCACAAAAACTTACATTCACACCCACTCTTAAGTGAATGTTTAAAAATGAGTTTATTTCTAATCCCCCTCAAACATCAGCAACTTGCATGACCTCCAGCTCCTGAATGAATAAACAGTGGCAATGACGAAACCCTTCAGTAGAATATTACATAGTATGAGGCCGAAGCAATAGCACAGTGGGGAGGGCATTTACCTTGCATGCAGCTGAGACAGGTTCAATTCCAGCATCCCATATGGTTCCCCAAGCTTGCCAGGAGTAATTCCTGAGCAAAGAGCCAGGAGTAACCCCCTGAACATTGCAAAGAAAGAAAGAGAGAAAGAGAGAGAGAGGAAGGAAGGAAGGAAAGAAGGAAGAAAGAAAGAAAGAAAGAAAGAAAGAAAGAAAGAAAGAAAGAAAGAAAGAAAGAAAGAAAGAAAGAAAGAAAGAAAGAAAGAAAGAAAGAAAGAAAGAAAGAAAGAGAGAGAAAGAGAGAGAGAGAGAGAGAGAAAGAAGGAAGGATGGAAGGGAAGGAAGGAAGGAGAAAGAAAGAAGAATATTACATAGCAATAAAAAGGAATGGGCCAGCAAGGTAGCTGGGGTAATCACATGCCCTGACATTCAGTCCCCATCCTACCACCAAAAAGAAAAAAATCATGAACCCCAAATTGCTGTTGCATCCTGCAACACCCCTGCCTTGCCTAGCGCAGTAAACTGAGCTTCAGAAACCACCAGGGCTCTGCTGGAATCACACCCATTTCAGATGTTCTGGAAAAGGTCAAAATTAGAGACAAAGGACTGTCAGAGCCAGGAGGAGAAACAAAAGGAAATTGCTGAGAACAGGCGGATCACAGGGTGTGAGGGTGTGTAAACACGCACTACACCTTTTTGGGGTGCTGCTTAGGTGGCTATGAATGTGCCACCAGAATACACAAATCCCAGAGGATTTAACTCGACATGTAAATAATTCTCAACAAGGCGCCTGCAGGGTGAAAATAAAAGTAGGTGTAAGACTCACAGAAGACTGGGTCCTGTTTTGTAACAGCAATGATGGTGCAGAGAAGACGTCAGGGAAGCTTCTCTAGATGGCCCCCCCCTCCCCCCCCAATACTGCATTGCTAAGAGAACGTTTCCGGTCTTGGGGGAAGGAGAAGGGCCTCATTTTCTAGAATGAGCATTTCTCTAACATTTGACTATCTTATAGGGCCTTTGTGACTTTCAGAATTTTTTTGAGGGGCTTTTTAGGCCACTCCTGGCAATGCTCAGGGTGTTCCCGGTTCTGCACTCAGGAATTACTCCTGGCAGTACTTGGGGGACCATATGGAATTCCAAGGATTGAACATAGGTTGGCCGTGTGCAAGGCAAACCACCCCCCCCCACCCCCGCACTATAACTCTGGCCTGTGACTTTCAGAATTCAAGGGAAAATGGCATCATTCTACCAAATGGAATCCTCAAGGCCATTGGCAGGTTTGAGGAGGGTCCCAGAACTCATCAAAGATGATTTGACCCTAATTCTGGTGCTAAACGCAGAGTCCCACGTGCTGGAGATGACCTTGAGGAACTCCTCCAGAGCCCCCTGGGAAGCCTGGGAAAATGAGGACTTGGGCCCCTTCCTCCCTCCAGGCCAGGAAGTGATGCTGGGGAAACCCACTCTCCAGCTCCCCAGAACCGAAGATTCTTGCTGACAAGCGAGAGCTGACATGAGCCTTCTCCCCTGGCCACGGGTGGAGTGCCATGAAGGTCCTGATTCTAACGCTTTTGGAAATAGTAACTGATGCTGGTGACGCCGCCTGACTGCCGCTTAACAGTAGTTCCTCACTGGCATTGTGGCCGGCACTGAGAATCTTCACAAACCCAACCGCCTTGTGTGATCACTTGATCACTTGACATCCCGTTGGTCATCGATTTGCTCGAGAGGGCACCAGTAACATTTCCATTTGACTCTATCACGTGCCAGTGTAGCCCAATGGCATCTGGTTGCTTCAAGATACGAAGAGCCTCAAAGCCTTCGCTCAGGGTCTTGACGAAGAAGTCTGACCATCTTGTAGGTGGGCGGCCACGCAGAGCCTTGTGTGCCTAGAACTTATAATCCAGCTGGAGGAGGAGGAGGAGGAGATGGCCAAAAGTAGATTTAAAAAAAATTAGGGGCCGGAGCGATAGCCCAGCGGGTAGGGCGCTTGCCTTGCACGCGCCGGCCTGTGCCAGCCTGGGTTCGATCCCCGGCATCCCATATGGTCCCCCGAGCACCGCCAGGAGTAATTCCTGAGTGCAGAGCCAGGAGAAACCCCTGAGCATCGCCGGTGTGACCCAAAAAGCAAAAAAAAAAAAAAAAAAATTAAACCTAGGGGTTAGAGAGATCATACAGCAAGGAGGTGCTTGTTGCATGTGGCTGCCCTGGGTTCAATCCCCCGGAATCCCATATGGTCCCCTGAGCACTGCCAGGAGTGATTCCTGAGTGCAGAAACAGGAGTAGGTCCTGAGCATTGCCAGGTATGGCCAATAAAATAACCCAAGTCCCATGACCGTTGACTTCAGCTCCAAGAGGGGCCAGGGATAGAGCCCGACAGGAGAAGACCTGCTCTGCAAACGTCAGACCTGAGGTTTCATTCTCAGGCTGGAGCACACGCTTTGCACGGAGCCCAGAGGACTGCCAGCTAAGCTAGATGCCAAGAGAGAAGGACAGGAAACATGTGGAAGTGGTCAGAATGTGAGTTCTCAGGTGCAGGGGCTGAGACGGTCTCTCCTGTGTGTGGTCACCTGAGGAGGGGAGGGCCAAGGCTTTGTGAGAAGCAGCATAGAAGGGCCGGGGGACCTGGCAGGGGGCAGAGGCGACATCACGAAGGCCTCAGAGAAGTGCCGGGTTTTGACGCCACCAGCTGGAGCCGGGATTAAAGCACGGTTCAGGGGCTGCCGACATGAGGACCGTGGAGGACAGCAGCAGCCTCGGCTTGGGTCCCGGATGGAACATTTTGTCTGTTTCCATTTCAGTCTCGACTTTCCCCACCTGCAAAATGGAGGGGGCACAGTATGGCTTTCAAGGGAGGGGCTGTGTGGCTCCTGGGGAGAGGGCGCTGAGCTAGCCTTGGCCTCTCCTGGTTTTCCTCATGATGAAGGAGAAGCTTGAAGCTCAGAGGGCTGAAGCCACTCATTCAAGAGCAGATCCTGGCGTCGCTGTCTTGCTTCCAGCCGCACCGGGCAAACACGGACGGACAACACGCTTTGACAAAGGGAAACTCAGAACAACGGGTGCACGGAGTGGAACGTGGGGATCGGGTTGTGCAAGGAGCCTCCGAACCTGAGCGCTACACCCTGCCTGATACTCTCCCAGCCACGTGACGCTCAGCAAGTGGCCTCTCTGAGCCTCGGTTTTCTGTGCTGTAAAATGGGAACAGACACCAGCTCAGCTTCATTCATTCATGATGAGGAGAAAGGCCTGGCGTAAAGCAAGCTCAGCAGACACACTCAGAAAAGAGCATCCGCCCCCCCCCGCGTTTCTGCAAGTCGGATCTGACAAAAGGCAGAGGTGTAATGGGGTGGGTGGTGGGGGGGGGCTGTCTTGGCTGGCCTCCTTCAAGTTGTACCGCCAGGCTCTGCAAGGAGAGGGGAGCAGCTCTTCTGCTGGGCTTTGGAGAAGTGACTGATAGGATGATAATGAACAGACTCGTTGGGGTGCACACGCTATATAAACACTGACCTCTTCGTAAAAACCTCAACTGCAGAACAATGCAAAATGTGCTTTGAGTTATTGCCTGGTTCACGTGAAATAAAGTTGGCTCATTGGGAAAAAAATCATGTTAAGGGTCTATTATTTTATTTTATTTTATTTATTTATTTTAAGCAAGGGGAATATTTAGGGAGGTATTTTTGGTGGAGGAAGGAAGGGGCTTTTCTGTTCGGTAACCGTTGTAAAATGCCGGCAGCAAATCCCCATAACACAACTCGCTAACATTTACAGAAGCTGTTGTGATTAAGTGGGAACCAAGCTACCGAAAAAATCTACAACAAGAAGTCAGCAAAGTAAGATCAAGAGACTATAAAGTAAACAATATAGAGAGAATGAAATGTAATTTATTTCCTTGGGGAAGTGATCTGTACCGGCGGCAGCTCCGCATCTCTCTGTGACCAACCCCATCTCCATCCGTGGGAGACTCACAGTCAGCACATTTGAAAATTGAGGAACGGTGCCTGCGATTTACGAAAAAAAGCACAAAACAATTGATTACAAGTCTGCAGCGGCCTATGGGGCGAGCAGCCCATTTTCCGGGAAAACTGGGATGCAAACAGGCAAGAGGAAGTGCTTGCCCAGAACCCATCAGGGACTCAGGAACCCCAGTGAGCCCACAGGTGAGCAGCAAGGCCCGGCCTATGGGGGGGTGGAAGTTGGGGGACACACGGAAGGCTCAAGTCCCTTCCCCCTTCTTCCTTCCGTGCTTGCTTGTTTTCTCCCTCTTTTAGAGTTGATGCCATACAGCACTTAGTTTTGGCTTTACTCCTGCCTCTGCCTCCAGGGATCACTCCTGGCAGCGCTCGTGGGTGCTGGTCATTGAGCGTGGGTGAGCCCGGCAAGAGAAAATGCTGAACCCACTGTGATGTGGTTCTGCTGGCCCAGAGCATCTCTGCCTTGGTGGGTTTGAATGTTGAATAGTTAAGGGAGTGCCCCGACCCTGTGAATTACCTTGACTGGCGTTCAGTAAAAGTCACTCTGGGGCCTAATCCTAGTGGACACTTTTTACTGAGCACCTATTATGTGCCAGGTAAAGTGCTATTTACCCTGTGTGCCCTTACCCCTTGTGTGCTCACAACAGCTGTCCTAGAGACCCACCCAAGAATGAGCCTGGATGTGGAAACTGAGGCACAGGGTGAGTCATCTCAGGCAAAGAGACCCAGAGCATGGCAGAGCTGGAGTTGTGAACAGGCTTGTCTCACACTCCCAAGTCGATGTCTTTACCCAGACGCAGTTGTGTTCCCAGCTGGTGACAAGTGCTATGGTCCCTGCTTCATCCTCCACAGTGTCTTACAGGAGAGGTTGGGACAATGAAGAATTCCTCTGTGGTTAGGTACCATGCTGCAAGGGCCAAGATCTAAGAGGTAGTCACTGTCACTGTCACTGTCTTCCTGTTAATCATCGATTTGCTCGAGCGGGCCCCAGTAACATCTCCATATGTCCTGTCTCATGCTAGTAGAGCCCAAGGGCATCTGCTTGCTCCAGGAACATAAAGAGCCTCAATTCATTCCAGAATGAGGTCTATAATTGTTACTGGTATTTGGCATATCAAATACAACACGGGTAGCTTGCCAGGCTCTGCCGCAGGTAGCATACTCTTGTAGTCATCTCTAAGTCCAGCATTTATTGATGACCACCGCGGCTGCTTGCTGCGTGAGCCGGGCTGTGATAGGCTGGTCTGCTGGGTGGAGTTCTGATGAGAGAGAAGTCCGGATGTGGAAAATGGAGGCCCTCATGGAGTGGGGGTCGTCTGGCTTGTTGCAAGGCTCTGCTGGGGTGGCAGGCCAGGGCTAGAACCCGCCATCCCTCCTGGGCGCCTTGTGAGTGGCTGGGCACAGGGAGAGCCAGTAGCAGCTCTGCCCCATGTCTGCGAAGTCTCCTTCCTTGGGGACCCTCCTCTTGCTCAGGTCCAAACTGAGGTAGTAGAAGACCATATTCCTCAAGAGAACTTTAAGCATCAACTTGAAATTTTAATTATGAGAGCAGAGGAATGAAAAAAAGAAAAATAAAGTGGAGGGTGGGCAGGCCTGCCACCTGGAAGCACTGAGAGAAGGGAATGACTCCCGTGGGCGCGCCAGGTGAGGGAGACCAGGCTGGCTTATCTTTGGGCTCCCAAGCTGGAAGCGCTTTACTTCTCTTTTGTTCTAGCTGCTGCTGCCTGAGTTGCAAACAACTGGAGAAGAAATGCAAAAAGGTCAAACCCCCTCAGACATCTGCCTCCCTGAGTTCAAATTCAAAAGCTGATTCGCAACAGTCAGGCTGGCAACATTTTACGAAGTTTGGCAACATTCAATGCTGGGAAGCTGGGAGGCAGGAGAAAGTCCTTGCATGTTGCTTGAGGGAGTGTGAATTGCTACAACCTTTGGGGGAAAGTCTTCCAGCTGTATTTATTAACAGTAAAACACACACAGTTATTAACAATAAAAACCCAATCCTGTTGGGGGAGTCTAGAGAAATAAAAGTGTCAGTACCTAAAGATATATGGGTGAAGATATTTACAGAGTCCTTATTTCAAATAGGGGAAATGGTGGAATGAACCTGAGTGATGGGGAATCGGGCATAATTGGATAATTCATGGCACAGGTGTTCTGGAAAACATTATGCAACCAATAAAACATGATTTTGAGCTAGATCTATAGGCCTATAGGTATATTTGTGACAAATTGCTAAGAAAAAAAAAAGCAGATTGCAAGAGAATAGATGGGATGAGATCCCATTTTCATAAAAAGTTAAAAAGTTCCCTTGGAAATGTTTTTAAATGGTATCATTGGAAGGAGAGTCAAGTCTCACAACAACTTGTTAACTTTGCTTAGCTTGTGTTTCTGCCCTTTCACTTGACCTTTTGAATCCCCTAAATTGAATTTGTATTGATAGGGGATCCTTACTGGTAACAGTTTATTAACACATTAAACCAGAGAAAGGAAAATGTTATTAAGAAAAGGATAAGAACATCTAGGGATGTGCTTCCTGGGGAAATGACCAACCCTGGATGCCTGAGGGCCTCATTTTGATCCCAGGGAGAAAGAGGCTGGCGGGGACACAATACACCCACTACACTCCTGAGCCCATGAGTATTGGAAAATATTGATGCAAAAGTGGACCTGTAAAACATAACATAAGGTGGGGCTGGAGTGATAGCACAGCGGGAGGGTGTTTGCCTTACTTGTGGCTGACCCGGTTCGATCCCTGGTATCCCATATGGTCTCACAAGCACCGCCAGGAGTAGTTCCTGAGTGAAAAGCCAGGAGTAACCCCTGAGCATTGTCGGTGTGACCCAAAAAAAAGCAAAAGTGAATAAATAAATAAATTAAGTAATTAATAGATTATTAAAAAAATAAATAAAACATAACAGAGGGGTTGCCTCCCATGCATGGGGCCCTGTTTTAATCCCTGGCACTGTAGAGGGTCCCCTGATCTTTGCCAGGAATGATGTTGAACACAGCCAGGTGTGGGGACTACACACACGCACACACACACACACACACACTCAGACACGCACGCACATCCACATACAAACAAAAGTGACAGAAACAAAAAGAAAAGTGAATCTATGTAATTCCAGAGGGTGTTGTCTAAGGTGTTGTCGTCCAGCTAGATTCACTTCCTGGTTTACTGCTTGACTTGCTACAACCAACATCTTGTTACTTGTGCTATCTACCATAAAAATTAATCCCATAAAACGCAGCTTGAGGGGGGGAAAGACTCCACAGAGGTGACTGGGCATCACTTCCGGTTGTATAAGGCTTCACAAGAGAGTCTCCGTCCTCCTGTAACCGATCACTCCCTTGGCATGCCCTGTGTGAAGAACATTTCTTGGGTTATCCCTCCACTTCCTCAATGTACAGGAAGAAACGGGGGGTGTCACGGGGGCTAAATGGCCTGCTTAAGGCTGCACAGCCAGTGCACAAAAAAAGCAGGGATTGGAAGCCAGGTGGGTCGTCCTCTGAAGTGACATTCTGAACTTTACAGAATGTTCCCACTCTGCAGCTGTGGCAGCTTCCTGTGGTCTTTCTAATAGATGGTTCCTCCTCTGCTCATATTTTTTGCTTCCAGTTTCTCTCTGCCATTACGTTTGGTAACAGTGAAAGGGAAGTAATCTGCCATTCTCAGAACACCTGAGATTTTGGTGCATCGTGTAACAACGGTTGCTTGCTTGGGCAGCAGCATTCATACAAAAGGGGGAAACTAAGTCACGAGTTTGCTCCTGCCAAGACCCCCCCCATTCTTGGAAATTTAATTCAGTAGTCCAAGAGCTCGACTGCTTCCTTGCAAGACAGTTGATGGTTTTTGTTTTGTTTTATTATTTATTTATTTATGTATTTATTTATTGCTTTTTTGGGTCACACCCGGCAATGCTCAGGGGTTTCTCCTGGTTCTGCACTCAGGAATCACTCCTGGCGGTGCTGGGGGACCATATGGGATGCCGGAACCCAGGCCGGCACAGGCTGACCGTGTGCAAGGCAAACGCCCTACCCGCTGGGCTATCACTCCCGGCCCTGTTTATTTTGATCTTATCTCCTGAATCTTTCCATCAGCTACCAATGATTTCCCTATTGAGTCAGAACTCAGTGGATCTTTATCAACTTGTCAGCCGTGGTGGACAATCAAAGAATCTCAGGGTTAGAAATGACCCGGACGAAATGTGCACTGGTGGAGAGACGGTTGTTGGAACAATGTATGACTGAAACCCAATCATGAGCAGCTTTGTAATGGTCTAGCT
The DNA here is from genome assembly GCA_021461705.1 of Cryptotis parvus. NCBI lineage: Eukaryota > Metazoa > Chordata > Mammalia > Eulipotyphla > Soricidae > Cryptotis > Cryptotis parvus. The sequence goes on along the minus strand of JAJIBD010022897.1, from coordinate 109,981 downwards.
CATAGTGATTCAATTAAAAGAAAAAAGAAATGACCCGAACGATCACTCGGGCTGTCCTTTCACATGAGCAGTGAGTGAGGCCCAGGGAGGCTGAGCAGTAGCACAGGGCCACGTCTGAGATGGGAACTGGCTTCCCCTGGGCTCTCAGGCGCCCCCGCATTGCCAGGCCAGCACGTCCTGCACTTCTGCCCTTTTCTCTTCCGCTCTGGGTCGTGGCTCTGCCATCTGAGGAGTTGTCCCACTATGACATCTTTGTTTCCATGGCGTTGTCTATTTGCCTTTTAAGTAACTTGCATGGTGCTGTTTTGTGGACTCTTTCATTTTAATTGTATCGATTTGTAGTGTTTATAACTCAACACATTGAGATGGGCAGACACACACATAAAGAAAATGCATATAGTACAGTGCAAGTAATTCCTCTCCCCCACCCTGACACCTCATCCCTAGAGGCAATGGGTATTACTAGTGTCTTGTGTAACCTTCCAAGGATATCTCAATTAATAATCTATTTTTGGAATGATTCTCTATTAGTATACACAAAGTACTAACTCATTACTTTTAATGGCTGTATGGGATTCAATTACAGTAACGACTCCCCAAATGATGGACATATAGATTGCTTCCAGTTTTTGCCCTACAAACAGTACAATAGTTTATCTTCGTGTTACAGGTCTTCATCTCTGGTGCAGGACCTCCGTAGCGAAAACTCCTGGAGCCAGAACTGTTGAGTCAGAGGGTAAACGCATTATGCAGTTTGGTATTTTCCAAGTTGACGCCCAAAGCTATGTTGCTACTTTTCCTACCTTCCACATTTTGTCTTAGCTTTTAAAATATCAGTATCTGGGGCTGGAGCGATAGTCCAGCGGGTAGGGTGTTTACCTTGCATGCAGCTGACCCAGGTTCGATCCCTGGCATCCCATATGGTCCCCCGAGCACTGCCAGGAGTAGTTCCTGAGTGCAGAGCCAGGAGTAACCCCTGAGCATTGCTGGGTGTGACCCCAAAAGCAATATATATATATATATATATATATATATATATATATATATATATATATATATATATATATATAACAGTACCTTTTATGGCTTCAATTTCTGTTTTTTTTCTTTTGGGGGAAGGGGCGTAACTGGCAGTGATCAGAGTCTACTCTAGCTGGGGGGGCTCTAGAGCTGCTCTTTGGGGACCACCTAGTGCTGGGCTCGAACCCAGACCTGCTATATTCAAAGCATGAACTCCAGCCGTTGTACTGTCTCCAAAGCTCTCATTTTTTCCTATGCTGTGTCCTGTTCCGGTTTGGGCTGCTATTATAGTAGAATACCCAGGCTGCTCTATACCATTGAAGGGTGGTTTAAGAAGGGAAATTTGGGCCAGTTTGTTATTTAAGGGACAGAGCACATGGCTAACTCCAGGTACCAGGTTTGCTCCCTGGCAATGCACAGCCCCTGGGCCAGGACCAGGTGTGAGCCCCATAACTAACAATAACTATCTTCAAAGCCTGGAATTTATTTTTCACAGTTCTGGAGGCTGCTATAACTCATAATTCTTCTGGACAATGCCTCTGTATGTGTGTTGGAGAAATCTCTCTGGCATGTGTTTTATTTGGGGGTGGTTCTGGCAGTGCTGGGGGCGGAGCTATGCAGATGAGGGGCTGGGGATTGAACCTGGGTCAGCAGCGTGGAAAATGGTGCCTTACAGTCTCTCCCAGCTCACACATACTGCACTTTAAGAGCTCTCCTCCCTTCCGGAGTGTTATACCCTTTTGACTCAGTTACCTCTTAAGGCCCTACCTCAAAATACCGAGAAAGGGAAGAGTATGGTTTTAATGTAAGAATTTTCGGAGGGGCACACCCAATCCAGAATGCCATATGACATTCACATAATTTATTTATCTTTGTTTTGGGTCAAAACCTAGTGATGTTCAGGGCTTACTCCTGGCTGTTGCTCAGGGATCACCCCTGGTGTTGTTTGAGGAGCAGATGGGTGCGGGAGCAAATGTGTGTGTGTGTATGTGTGTGTGTGTGTGTGTGTGTGTGTGTGTGTACGGTTCTGCCTACAGTACTGCCTCTTCTGATACGTCCCTGAATATCTTTTGATGTATTTTAAAAAGGCATGTGTCTTTAGCTGGATAGTTATAAAAAAGACGAAATAAAATGCATCTATCTGTCCTATTCTGTAGACTTTCATTTGGTCAGTTTTTAAAATTAGGTGTTGCTGTGAGAACTTTTTTTTTTTTTTTTTTGCTTTTTGGGTCACACCCAGCAATGCTCAGGGGTTTCTCCTGGCTCTGCACTCAGGAATTACTCCTGGTGGTGCTCGGGGACCATATGGGATGCCGGGATCGAACCCAGGCCGACATGGGCCAGCTGCGTGCAAGGCAAATGCCCTGCCCGCTAGGCTATCACTCCGCCCGTGCTGTGAGAACATTTAAAAAATCCAAATTAATTCTTCAAATGTTTGGGTCACACCTAGTGGTGCTCAGGGCTTACTCCTGACACTGCATTGAGGGGTCACTCCTGGCAGGCTCAGGAGAGCATTTGGGGTGCAGGGAATGGAACCTTGGTCGACGGCTGTGTATTGTCTTATGTGCTGAGTCTTATATGTGTATTGTCTTCTGCTGTATTATCTTTCAGGCCCCCAAACCCAAAGTTTTGAAGAATAAGAATTTGGTGTTTAGGTGTGGGATGAACGCTCCCTGGGATGGAAACAGGCCTGGCTAGGAAGGACACTGCCAGATGGCTCAGACCTGACTTTTTCCTCCCAGAAATAGTTTCATCAATGGCACCTTAATAGAAACGCACCACAGTGGCCTGAGGCCAGTGGGCTGGCAATTACTAACGCTTTAACCCACAGCAGGCCTGATGGGGATAGTGTCAGAGCCAGCCGTGGCTAACCCAAGCACTCCAGAGGCTCCTGGAGTCTGGCTCCGCTCAAGAGACAGAGTCCGCTCACGCCACACATTACCAGCATAGTTCCGTGTTATGGCTTCGCCTCTTAGGATAGTTTAAGGATGATCACAGCACCAACTTGGGGTGGTTGTCTTGGGGATTATGTGAAACAGCATTAATAAAGCTCCAGTGGGTTGTAACATAGACACCGTGCACACTGCAATCATGCACTTGGCTGTGGTTTTTGCAGTCTTTTGTGCTCATTCGGTAGCCTAAGTCCCACGCAGGTCTAAGATGTCTCCTTTGATCGTCTCCCTCTTTCCTTTCTCTGCTCTCGGAGCCCAGGCGCCCTGGCACAGCCGCTTCTCCAAGCTGGGAAGCCCTGACTTTCTCCTCTTTTTGCCCAGAGCACTTTTTCTGGCTGGGCGACCAGGACGCCTCTGGACTCCAAATGTTCTCGGGAAATTATTGAATGAATGGAATGAAGGGAGGTAGGTGTGTGTGTGTGTGTGTGTGTGTGTGTGTGTGTGTGTGTGTGTGTATGTGTGTTCCCGACACAGCCCAGCGCAGTGCCTGGCACTTAGGACATATTGTCACAGGCCATGGGATCAGGAAACAGTTTTGCGATGGACGGGTGGAGGCTGGATGGAGGACGGATGACCAGCGCGTGGATGGAGAGACGGAGGTAGGTGGCTGGCTGGACCGCCGGCACGATGCATGGATGCATGGATGGATGGAGGATGGATGGATGCAGGGATGCAGGTACCCAGTGGCTAGCAGAACTCAGAGAGCACTTGTGCATTCAATGCACAGTGCCCGTTAGACACTCAGCGCTCTCTGAGTGGGTAGCCTTGGATATCTCCAGCAGGGCTTACAAACCCCCCCCCCAACAACAAAAACCCTAGCGCCAGCGCCGGCTTCGGTGCCGGGGGTCCAGTCCCGCCGCCTGCTCCCGCCAGCTGTGCGACCTCGGGCAAGTGACTTAATCTCTTTGTGCTGCAGTTTTCGCCTCCTCGAGGGGCTGCCGCCGAGCGAGCCCGCGAGGACTCACTGCCCGGAGCTCTCGGCCCCGCCGCCCGGCCCCCCGCGAGTCCCCCGCCGCGCCAGCCGGCCTGGGCGGCCCCGGGGGCAGCGGCGCGGGCCCCCCCAGAGCCTCCGGCGCGGCCGCCGCCACGGGCGTTCCCGGGGCTCGGCGGGTCGCTCCGCGCGGCCGAGGGCGGGGCGCGGCGCGGCGCCCACGCGGGGCAGCCCCCACCCGGCCGCCGCCCGCCCGCTCTTCTTTCTCTGCCTCTCCCGGCCCCAGAATCCAGCCGCGCTCGGCTCAGCAGCGCCGCCCGCGAGCCGCCGCCGCCGCCGCGCCGGCCCCTCCCCCCCGCCGCCCCCGCCCCCCGGAGGCCGGCGCCCGTCACGTGACGCCACGCCAGCCAATGGCGGGCCGAGCCGCGGTCGGCGGCCGCCATTGCTGTCAGAGCGAGCGAGCCCAGGGAGGGAGAAGCGAGGCTGACTGGGGAGGAGGGGGTGGGGGAGGAAGAGGAAGGAGGGGACGTCGCTCGGCTGCCGGGGTCGCCCGCTGGCTTCGTCCGCACCCCCCCTTCGCGAGTTCGCGCTCCGCGGCGGCGGCGGCGGCTCCGAGGCGGCGGCGGCTCCGGGGCTCGCCTCTCCTCACGCGCCGGCGGGGGCCGAGGGGGAGTCGGTGGCTGGAGATAAACAAGGCGGCGGCGGCGGCGGCGGCTGAGGCACAGGGGAAGGCGGAGGCGGCGGCCGGCCCGGGAGGCAGCGGCGGCCCTGAGAGGGCGGGGAGGGCGCCGGGCCGCGCGGACAGCGCCCCCCCCGCCGCCGCCGGAGCCGCGGGCGCCGCCGCCGCCGGAGCCGCCGGAGCAGGAAGGAGCCGCGCGGCCGCCGCGGACCCCCCGGCCCCGCGCCCGCCGCCGCCGACGACCCCGGCCCGGGCCCGCCGCCGCCCCCGGCGCGGCGTCGCCGCCGCCGCCGCGGCGCCTCCCGCCCGCCCGGCGGCCCTCGCGCCCTCCCCCCCCCGGCGGCGGCGGCGGCGGCCCGCGCTCCCCGGCCCGGCCTCGCCTCGGACGCCTCGCTCCGACATGCCCCGCTCTGGCGGCCGGGCTCGCGGAGGATCATGACTGCGGCGGCGAACTGGGTGGCGAACGGGGCGAGCCTGGAGGATTGTCACTCGAACCTCTTCTCGCTGGTGAGTCGCGGGCGCCGCGGGGCGGGGTCGCGCCGGGCCCGGCCGCGCGAGTGTGTGTCGGGGAGGGGGTCCCCGGGCCGCCGCCGACCAACTTTCTCCTCCCGCCGCCGCCGGGACTTCGCCCCTCCCTCGCGTCTCCCCCGCCGCGGCGCCCCCGGCCCGGGTCGTCTCCGCCTCGCCTTGGAGCCGGGCCAGTGTTTATTTGGCTCTTTAAAAAATGGTCGGGGAGCCGCGCTCGCCCGCCCGCCGCGGGATCTGCATGTGCGAGTCTGCGAGCTGCCGATTTCGGGGTCGCGCTTCCAACGCCCACCCCCGCTGCCCGGCCGCGATCGCCGCCGCGGTCTCGCCCTCTCCCCTCCCCCCGGCCCGGCCCCCTCGAGGTGGGAAGGCGCAGCCCGCCCGGGGCCCGCCGCCGCCGCAGCCCCTTTCTCGGCGCTTCGCTCCGGCCGCCCGCCCGCCTTTTGAAACGGCGAGGATGATTTTTATTTTTCACACCGCCCCCCTCCGCCCTTCCCCCGTCACAAATGCCACAATGACACCTGCGATTGCGCCCCGAAGCCGCCGATCGCACGCGCTGGTGCGGGGAAAGGGGCGCCGCGGCCGCTCCGCTCGCTCGGGCCGCAGCCGGAGCCCCGCGCCCCGCCGCCGCCTCCCCGCCGCCGCCTCTCCCAAAACTGTTTTCTCCCCCCCGGCCGCCACGGAGGCACACACGCACGCACACACGCACACAAAAGCAACAAGCGGGGCGGGCGGAGAACATCGCTTTTATGTGCCCGCGCGCGCTCGCCGCCGCGCTCCGGTAATTGACAACTTTTCCCGGGGCCGCCGGGCGCCGGCCCCGCCGCGGAGCGCCCCGGGGGTCGATTGTTCTCCCGCAGGCCCGGCCCGGCTGCGAGGCTGCAGGCTGGACGCGCCGGGCCGCTGCAACTCTCCCTCTCGCCTCTCTCTCCCCCTTCTTCTTTCCTTTTTCCTGGCGGGGGCGGTGACATTTGGTGGTAAATGCCATCTTTGCTTTTTTATTGGGTCGTATTACCTAGCTCTGAAAACATTCCCGTTGTTAAACCTGGCGTTTAGGCTAATAATTGCAGTGCGTGGTCTTTAAATATGTGCTTTGTGCATGAGTTACTGTATGTATAGCTATGTGCCCGGGAGAGTACGAATTTGTTTAAATATTGAGCAAAGATTTGTAAACAGATGTAAGGCAATTATGTTTCAAGCGTAGAATATAATTGGAAAATTGGCTGCACGGTTTGTTTAATTCTAAATTCTTTAAAAAGCCCAACTTGTTTTAAGTTGGGCACCCACCCACCCCTTTTTTTTGCAGGGGGACTGCTTTTTCAAAAGCATGCATTTTTGAAATTATTTTCTGCAACCTCTGTTGAAGATAGAGGCATTATTTCCTTTTAATCCTTGTTTACACTGGATAAATAATTTAGTGTTCAAATTGTAATTAGTTACATTTAATTATGGGTAACATAGATGCTTGCTTTGTTTGAAACTAGCAGAGAAATACAGATTCTTGCCAACTTTTCAAGTGAAAGTGTTATTTTATTAAATATGTTTAATTATTTATAGGGATGAAAAAATCAAAACGTGATTTTTACCTACAGGGGCTGAATTACATAGTATCTGTGCTTTTACTGTGGTAAGATTAAGTCGTATTGTTTTGCCTTCCAAGGTTTTCATTCAGACGTTTAACCCTGAACTTCAGTTATAAGCTCCATTCTTTCTCAGTTCTGTGATCATTTCCCCTTGATCTTCTGATGTGTGGGCCTAAAGTCATTCTGTCTTCTCTTTTCCCCCCCTCAGACGGTCAGTATTATCAGTCAGGTTCAGGGAGTTTCATAGATTAGAAAACATATTGATTAAGGGATATTTAAGATGGTTTTTGTTTGGCGGCTGGTGACCACATTGACACTTTAATAGGTAATTAAAATAACCAAGTAGACCAATATTAGTGAGGAGACATCCCCCAAATCACCATACATCATGCTGAGTGGCAGTGGCGTGTGAATATGAGGCTAATTTCTATACTGTAGGTTTTGTAGAAAACCCAAAGTGTTTATTCGTATAGCCAGTCTTTGGAGTATGTCATTTATTTACTTGTTTATTTTAAGCGTAAAAGTCAGGATGATAATGTTACAGGGTGCGTGAGTATTTGGGAGAAGAGGCTTTTTAGGAGAATTCTGTGCTTTCCAGTGTCTCTCTGAGATCTCTTTAAGCCAGCGATTGACTTTTTTTTAATATACTTAACAAAAGTAGAATTATCATTGTTACCTAAACTATAATTAAAATTAAAAAATAATCTTTAAGTAGCAACTTTGGCTTGCATAAATGCATAAGCTCATTAATTTTCTGCTGTGTGGAGCGTAGATAAGGTGCACGTATTTCTTAAACTACTAATGGGGTAAAAAGTGCTGATTATTTTGAATGTCATTTTAGATTGAAATTGTCCTAAATTAGTATAACAGCATCTCAGAATATAAAACTATTGCTTAAAGTTCATTGTATGCAGAATATTTAATCTCAAAGAAGATAAAAATCGTCTGTCCAAAATAAAGTTTCTCAGAGCTCTGTGTTTAAATAACAATAATAATAGCTATAGTGATGATGGTGCCACAGTGCATGCATGCTTCTGGCCTGTAGTTATTTTGAGCAGAGAAGAGTGCTGTTAATAAGAATTAGCTTAGATGCTCATTAATGTGGATTGAAGTATAAACTAGAGATTAAAGTTCTGTGCCATGCTAATGACCCACCCACTTTATTACCTTGAGGTGCTCATTATGGCTTAGCAAAAAGTTTATTGTGCAATACGGTGCCTTACGATTTTTGTTAGTCTTTTCTTTTCTTTTCTTTTCTTTTTTTTTTTTTTTTGCTTTCTGGTTTTCTACTGCAAGGCATCAAATTTCCTAAATTCCCTGTCACGCTGTCCTTGTTTCCTATGGAGTGAAAATGCCTTTGTGTGCATATATGATGGCTGTTGCGTATGTTTCTTACTCGTGCCTGATGGCAGAGGTTTGTAGCTGCTGCTTCAGTGCCAGCATGACTGTGCCTTTGTGACTCGAAACTCTTTTTTCAGGCTGCCCTTCCCATTTCTAGGAGACTCCTGCTATGTATTGAGTCAGTCAGAATTTAGTTAAGTGTATTAAGTTTGCCTCTTGGAAAAGTGTAACAGTACACCCTGTGGTATGTCCGCCTCACTTTGGTGAGAAAACATATTTTCCAGATGTAAGTATATCACTAATTTTCTCTCTCTTGAGGTGATGCAGAGTAATTTTGTGTCCTTTAACTAGATTTAATTAAGCATGTGCTTTTTGACATAAGGTGTTCTGATTCTTAGGAATTAGATTTAAGCATGTGCTTTTTGATGTAATGGGATCTAAATCTTCGGTATTAGATTTAAGCATGTCCTTTTGACATAAGGTGATCTAATTATTGCTCCACCTTCATGTTCTTTTGTTGGCTTAAAAATCCTTCTAACTATTGGGTTATTGTGTGATGATAGCAAATTCCTCCCTGCCTGATTTCAGCTACACACACTAGTGCTTAATTCTTATTAAGGGACCATTAATTCCATATTTGAAACAGAACTCTTTGTTTTGTGTGTGATTTTAAGATAATCTAAGAGATTAATTTTTTTTTTTTTTTTTTTTACTTTTTTGCAGAAAGGAAAGATAGCTGTAACTTCAGGGACTTCTAGAGCAGTGGAGAGAGAGGGGCTCCACCAGTTGAAAATGAGAATGATTTTTCTGAACTCTCAAGTGCCAAAATATACAGGGTGTTCTTTTCATTCTAGTTTCCAACTTTAGTATTTACATTTACATCTTTTTCATGATGGTTCATTTTCTTTAATGAAAATATTTATAATTTGCTGATGTGTTTTCTGTTCAGCATTTTGTTGTTACTAGCACATGGTGTTAAAGTATTTATATATTTTTAATAGCAATAATTGCCACCCGGTAATAGTTGCCATATTAACCTCCAATTGCTAGTAAATATTTTTAAGTACATAATAGACAGCAATTTAAGACATAGTGTAGCAGTTTACTGGACCGTTTAAAAGAGCCATTTGTAAGTGTGATGAGTTCATAATTTTAAAGAGAAAATAATGTACCTAAGACTTGTATGCTACAAAATATGTTGCTGTGTCACTGCTTGAAGTGCTCATTAGAGGAAGTTAGGTTGGGGTGTTTCTCTGTGAGAATAAAGGCAGGGAGTGCCTTAGGACAAGGCGAATGTACTTGGTTTACCCACTGATGTATAAAGCATATCACTTTTTTCTGGAGCATTTTGGCCATTGTTCCAGGATTCATACTTATTTTGGGGGAGACAAATCTCTTAAGCATTTCTGTAAGTAACATAGATGTGGATTTTTATTAATTAAAGATGGAAAATTGATCTTTTGTTCACTGGTTAATTTTGCTTTGCTAATTGTGAATTAATTATATTCATCACACACTTCAGGATATCTCTTCTGCTCTTGAGATTGATAAATACCCTGTAACTGGTTTGCACTGTGTGTATAAGTTACAACCGTTTATAAAAGATAATATTTTTTATAGCGATACTGGTCAAATGAATTGAAATTGAGGTTAAATGACCTCATTGTAGACAGTAATAAGGATTTTTATCTGAATTTTTTTAAGTTAACAGTTAATTCCAGAATCTCCGGGTTTATGTAAAGATAGACGGATCCTTTTCTGAAGTAGTTTATTTTTGATAGACTCAATTAGAATCAGGAGTGTAACTTCATGACCACTCCTGCCTCACTGTGTGAGGCCTGGGTTTAGTCCTAGCCCACACAACGTAACATTAACAACTACCGCAGCAGCTCGGGCACCACCGTCTCCTGTCTCCTTTAAGTCAGTCATAGAAGGCACTGATCTGTTTTTCTGAAAGTAGGCGGGACGTTTATTTTGTAGAAGCTAGCTAGTGTGGGAGACAAAGTCTCTGAGAACTAGTGAGTGGTTGGCTATTAGGTGTGCTGAATTGTGCGCCACAACCGTGTAGCAGAAACTTAGAAAGGGTTTCTGCAGCAATGCACCCAGTATCATTTGATTAAAGTATTTGGTATAGGTATTGGTCACTAGAATTTCTGTTCTGCTGTTTTATAAACATTCTTATTCTGAGAAATTGCAGTTGATGCAATTGCAAAGTGAAGTCTAATTATAATGCCTAAAAATATGCTGTGGAGTATAGTTAAACTACATACACGCATATTTGTTTCATAGGAGTTCCTTAGAATTTGGGGATTCATCAATATTTGTAATGAGTCTTTGAAACTTGGGACTTTCTCTTGCTTTTGAGTCATTTAATGTCTTTTTGATCCTGTCTAGATAATTTTCTCTTACAGTACATGAGTTCATTATTTATTTGAGAGATTTGAAGGTGTTAGCTTTGTTTTGTTGGTGGGGGTATGCTTTTCCATCAATCTTGGTAAATATTTACATAAAGAATTATGAATCCAGGCACATCTATGTAAATAAACTATGCCCAATTTTTAAAAATTTTTTTTTATTTTTACAATTACAAAGATATACAATTAAAAAGTTCATATTTGGGTTTTGGTCATACAGTGTTCCAGCACCCGTCCCTCCACCAGTGCCCCTATGCCCAATTTTTTGTTTAGTATAAAGTCACTAGGTACATCTGCAGTTTTCTGTCTTTGCTTTAAGTGACAGACAATTATTAGATTCTGGTAAAGTGTTTGATGTTTATTTCAGGTCCAGTTCCCCATTCTGCAGTATTTTTATTAATTTAAAAAGCATCGTTGGTAGAGTGTAGTGTTCTATCTTTGTAAGTTGGCTTAAGAAATCTTTCAGGGGCTCCTCTATAACCTACAATTATATTAATGTGTTTTAGTTTGGAATCAAGTTTTTTCCCCTAAGTGTTAATAAAATGTCTTTTGGAGTACATTTAGATTTTAGTTTGAAAAAAAGAAGCTGATGACCTTTGTCCCTTTCCTTAAAGATAGATGAGAATGAGAAGAATCAGTTGTGCTCATAGGAAAACATCATTTCATTGCCATTTCCATGCAGTGGTTTATGATGTGTGTGCCTGAATGTTTATTTTCTCATTTGAAATGAATTGTAGAATTTTATAAACTGTGCTTCTACTTCTCTGAAATAGCAGAACCCTGATTGGCAGCTTTCTTAGATTACATTTTTTTTCCGGTACTGTGAAATTCCATTACTTTTAAGGGAACCCTGAGTTGATTTCATTGGTGTCTTTATTTTGCATAGTTTAAGTTTGTTAACTTTAACTTTAAAAACGGAAAAGGTGCGGCAGGAAAATGGCTTCAGGTGCTGGAGCCAACTACTTGTGCTCATGGTCTCCAGCATCTTGTCAGGGACAGCTCCCGAGGGGGTGCCTGTGTGGCCCCTTCCCATCCCCCCCACAAAAGAAAGGGAGGGTGGAAAGAGAAAAGATGCAAATAATTAGATAAGCTTGTAGAGAAATGTTTCTTCTTTTCTCAGTCTTCTTTAGTTCTTTTTATGGTAATCAAGTCGTTTGGTTTTTGTTTTTTTTTGGCCACACCCACCGGTGCTCAGGGGTTCCTCCTTGCTCTGCACTCAGGAATCACTCCTGGCGGTGCTCAGGGTTCCTCCTTGCTCTGCACTCAGGAATCACTCCCTGGCGGTGCTCAGGGGTTCCTCCTTGCTCTGCACTCAGGGATCACTCCTGGCGGTGCTCAGGGGTTCCTCCTTGCTTTGCACTCAGGGAATACTCCTGGAGGTGCTCAGGGGTTCCTCCTTGCTCTGCACTCAGGAATCTCCTCGCTCTGCACTCAGGAATCAGTCCTGGCGGTGCTCAGGGGTTACTCCTCGCTCTGCACTCAGGGATCACTCCTGGCGGTTATCAGGGGCTCCTCCTTGCTCTGCATTTAGTAATCTCCTCACTGTACTCAGGGATCACTCCTGGCGGTGCTCAGGGGTTCCTCCTCGCTCTGCACTCAGGAATCAGTCCTGGCGGACTCTGGGAACCATGTGGGATGCTGAGGATCGAACCCCGGTTATCCCTTTTGCGAGACAAGTACCCTGGCTGCTCTGCTTCACTCCGCCCACCGGGCTGTAGTCTAGTCTTAATTCATGTTGCATCACTACGACAGTTGGATGTACTTGCAATTGATGCTAAAATTAAATTTATGGGAATGATTTGTCTCTAAAATTGTGTGGCTGGAGAGCTAGTGCAGCGAAGTTTCCAGCACTCCATACCTTTGCCTGAACCTGCCAGGAGTGATCCCTGAGTGCAGAGCCAGGAGGAAGTCCTGAGCGTAGCTGGGAGTGCCCAAAACAAACAAACAAAAAATTACACATTATATATATTAGGAAGAATTATTCCTAGAATTTCTGTAACTGAGTGGGAATTTTCTAAAATTGATCACCAGTAAGAATATAGACTTTTGAAAACATTTATTTCCTCCCCAATGCCCACTTCTGCAAGTGGACAACTTTATGAGGAGATACTTTTGTTTAAGATGTAGAATCTCCTTTACAATAGTTTTACATTTCATTAAACGGGAAAGATGATTAAAGCCATCTGAGCATAATTTGAGAGCTGATAAGATATTCTAAAAAAAAAAATTGGTGTAAAAACACTTTGTTTGCAGTCCTTATGATTGAATTTTAATGTCTTAAAGAGAAATAAGGAAAACATATATGTATCCAGCTTGTGACTAGCTCTCCACTCCCCACTCCCTGTCCTCCCCTCCTGTGTATCTGGGTTTATTTTTAGGCCACTCCCAGGGATGCTCAGGGGTTACTCCTGGCTCTGCATTCAGGACTTACTCTTGGTAGTGCTTGGGGAGACCATATGGGATGCCGGGATTGGGTCCAGGTTGCATGTGCTGTACTGTCTCACCAGCCCCATTCCTTATTTTTGAAGTAGGTCAGATGTCACCTTTTGCAGCTTTCCCTGCTCGCCACGGGCAGAGCTTGTCATTCTTGCTCCTTCAGTCTCCCCTCCTGTGGTCTCCGATAAGCCCGTGAGCTGTGGGCCAGTGACCCTGTCTAAGCGATCTGACATTCTCCTCAGAGTTGGTCCTCCTGAGATATTTGTTAAGACGAATGAACTTTACTGGACAACTAGTCTCGTATCTTATTCCTTAAGTGAGTTCTCAGTTAGGTCCTTATCACAGTTATTTTCTGTTCAGGTTTATATGTTTAGCTCTGTGTTCTGAATGTTATCTGGGCTCTACTTAGTATACTTTGGAAATGTGAATTTCAGAAAAAATCTTTGTTAAAGATAATTTGAACTAATCAAGAAATGTGTGCTTATTCCTCAAAGAAATTCAGATAATTTTAAGATTTTTTTTGTAGGTAACCTTAGATTCTTTTGTATTAGGCACTATAAGTTTTTGGAAATTTTATTTGGCGTTTGACTGTAATTCCTTCATTTTTATTGTTTAAGCTATATAGGAGGGGTTTTTCCAACTTCTTAAGACTGAAACTTATATCACACTAATAAGTAGAATCTTCAACAATTGATAGGATTTATAAGTTGAGATTTTTTCTCTCAAGCCAAGTAAACTAGGCAGTGAACAGGTAACAGGGAGAGAGTTGAATTGTAGCCAGTTGAATTTTTAAAATCATAGATCAAGTTGGTACGCATAATGGTTCTGTACTTCAGTTTCTCCTATAAACTGGATGAAAAAATCATTTTGAGTAGCTTTTAAGGAAAGCACTTAGATAATCAGTGTTTTTTAATAGGAAGAGATTTCTAGCAGATTATAACTGAAATTTAGAGTAGGCAGGTTGCCATTCCAACCAGGAAGTTGTAATAACAAAATGGCGGTTATATTTGTACTTTTGAAGGGAGAACAGACGATTAAATTGTTCTTGCATTTTTCCTCATAAATAAGTCATGATTGAGAAGAAAAACTTGAAAACTTTATATGATGTAATTTTTTCATTTATGTACATGATTCACAGCTGCATGGTATGTCTTCAATATACTGTTTGTTGTTTGGTGCCAATCCCGAGCTAAGACTGGCTCGGCGCGGAGATTGGACTGTGGCTCTTATTTGGTCGTTTAAGCTAGTGATTCCTTGGCAGCTCTGGAGTGCTTCTTTGAACTTTAAATAGCAGTTCTATTAACATTTTGAGATTTGTCGCAGGGACTGTCAGAAATAGCACTTAATAAATTATCTTTTTCTTCTTAAATACTAAATCTCATTGTAGTCTTACAGGCCTGTCACAGTCCCTGTGTGTCTTGAGTGAAGTATACGCCTGTCTTCAACTGCTGGCCAGTTTCTATACTCCATTTAATAATGTGACAACACTTAAAAAATATTCTTCAGCCCTAGTTGAAGGAAGGCATCCTTGCTCCTCCCCCCACGCATGTAGTTTGTTTGGTTTTTAAAGTAGTCATGTTGACTAGGAAAAGTGTCTTAAACTTTCCCATCATTTAGAATTTTACTTCTAGGTGCTCCGCGGCATTCCAGTATACTAGAGCAATTGTGTAATTTGTTTTCACATGAAAACCTATCCTGTGCTCTTGCTGCAAATGGTGTTTAGCTTGATTTTGTACTTAATTACTTGTGTTATAGAATTCAGATGCTATTTATGGCAGTATTTTTATACTGAACTTAATTTTTTTTTCATGTTCAGAAAAGGTCAGAAGCTTCTTTCCCCTGACTTTGTAACGCTGATGGGACAGTTTCCCCCTAAAACCTTTTCCCCACTGTCAGTGGGGGTGAGGACAGCCATGCTCCTCACCCCCGGAGAGAAGTGAAGAGGGCGTCCAGAGGCATGTTCCTCTCTCCGCCTCCCCTCCCCCCAGAGGAAGAGCAGCCCCTGTAGTGAGGAGTGAAGCCAGCTTCCGCCCTCCTGCAGGGGTCCTCGACTGCATCCTCTTGCTGATACGCTGCTTTATGAAAACACCAGAGTATTGTTAGCTCTGGGATGTCATCAGGAGAAAGATTTTATAGTCCTTTACCCTTTAGCTATTACCTTAGCTTGCTTCCTCCGCTCACCCCTACCTACAGAAAAAAGATTTTTTTTTTTTTTTTTTTTTGGGTCACACCCGGCAATGCTCAGGGGTTACTCCTGGCTCTGCACTCAGGAATTACTCCTGGCGGTGCTCGGGACCATATGGGACGCCGGGATCGAACCCGGCCGGCACAGGCCAGCCGCGTGCAAGGCAAACGCCCTACCTGCTGGGCTATCGCCCGGCCCCGAAAAAAGATTTTCTATTTGCTGTTTTGTGTAGTAAATGAGGACTTCCGGTGAAGTGAAAAAGGAATTAGGGGTGAGATTGGAGCAGGAAGCCGATAAACTATTATTACGGAAATATTCATCTTTAGTTATGTTGGAGAAATGTAGGGCATATGTAATTTATTTTCAGATCATGTACATATACTAGACATGATTAAAATCTGACTTTGGCTTACACAAAGCCCAAGGATCGGATACTGGATTTGATACCCACATGTATTATTTAATGTCTAAGCTACTCTATGCTCAGGGCAGAGGGAGAGCAATACGCAAGGATTTGTAGCCAGAAAAACTCAGAAGAGGAGCTTTAAATTGAGCACTGAAGTCTGATGGCCAGAGCTCGTTCGGGAGGAACAGAAAGGGCAGTCTGCCAGGCTCAGGTGACACCGCCAGTGTCCTTGGGCTGTTCACACACCAGAGTGTTTCTGCTTTATGGTTTTGGTTCCTGACTCCCTTTCAGAAGCAGCGTAAGAACTAATTGAAATCTGATTTTTATTTGGTGAAAAAATTTGAAGTGTGGTTAGCCAATTTAGGTTTAGGAATGGTGGTGTTAAAATCATTTTTCTAAAATAAATCGGTTCTGAACTTTAAAAAAGTGCTATGTTGTGCAAAATGCTAATGACTAAAGTGACAAATATTTCAGAAACTGGACAGACGTGAGTCTTAAATGAGCAGATGGGGGATATGCAACTACAAGTGGGAGGTAATCCAAGATGGTATAGAAACTATTGTGAGAAATGGACTGAGGAAAAACAAGTGTGTTAACTGGTATTACATTTAATACTGTGTTGTAAAAACGCCTTTCTAGGATTGCTCTCTTACATAGGTAATGCAGAATTGTTGGGTGGTGTGGGCCATTATTCTTTTTTTTCTTTTTGCTTTTTGGGTCACACCCAGTGATGCTCAGGGTTACTCCTGGTTCTGTGCCCTGGAATCACTCCTGGCGGTGCTCAGGGGACCATATGGGATGCTGGGGATCAAACCCGGTCGGCTGCATGCAAGGAAAACGCCCTATCTGCTGGACTATCTCTCTGGCCTGTAGGCCATTATTCTTTAAGTTTTGCTCATTTGAGATGTAGTTCAGCTTTGTTTCTCATGAAGCTTAGACAGTTATCACTGTATCACTGTCTTCCCGCTCATCATCCATTTGCTCAAGCGGGCACCAGTAACATCTCCATATGACCTGTCTCATGCAAGTAGAGCCCAAGGGCACCTCTTGCTTCAGGAACATAAAGAGCCTCAAACCATTCCATCAGGTCATGGGAATGAGGTCTATAATTGTTACTGGTATTTGGCATATCAAATACGACACTGGTAGCTTGCCAGGCTCTGCCGCGCGGGTAGCATACTCATCTCTAAATCCAGCATTTATTGATGAACCGCCGCCGCAAGCGGCCGCGTGAGCAGGGCTGTGATAGGCTGGCTTGCTGGGTGGAGTTCTGACGAGGGGGGAAGTCCGGATGTGGAAAATGGAGGCCCTCATGGAGTGGGGGACGTCTGGCTTGTTGGGCGCCGTGAGTATATTAAGATCTCTAGATAGTGTCATTTGCTTTCTTTGACACAAGGTTAAGAATAATAAAGATTTTCAAGCACAGTTGTGGTCTTTCCAGGGCAGAAGTAGAGGTGAAAGGTAAGTTTGCTGGTTGGGCAGCTTGTTATTTATTTAGGGTTTTTTCCCCTGCTAACTGTGCTCAGGGCTTACTCCTGGTGCTGTGCTCACTCCCTGATGGGGTTGGGGGCCAGGGCATGTGTCCTACCAGCAGCTGAACCTAGGTCCACACCTTAACTATGTATGTACCACGTTTCTGACCCTCAGCTTGTTATTTAGTTAAAATCATTGCATTCAGCAGCCCAGAGGAGATTCTGAACAATATAATGCGTTGAGGAAAGGAACAAGACTGATTGTGAAATAGGCAGTGATGTGAAAATGAGAAGGCTGAGAGATTGAAAGATGTCTGGAAGGATTATTAGAATTAAAATTTTTGGGGTCATCTCTGGCTCGATGCTTAGGAACCACGCATGGGCTTAGCATGGATGCTGGGGACTAAACCCCAGGCTCCTGCGTGCAGAATGTGTGCTCCAGTTCTTTGCCCCATAGCCCTGGTGCTGAAGCAGTTGTTTTAGAAGGTGAGCGTCTTTTTTTTTTTTTTTTTTTAGGTCACACCCGACTACATGCAAGGGTTTCTCCTGGCTCTTTGCTTAGTAATTACTCCTGGCTGTGCCATATGGGATGCCGGGATTGAACCCGGGTCGGCCGCATGCAAGGCAAACACCCTACATGCTGTGCTATCGCTCCGCCCCAAGAGCGTCTCATTTGTATCTGTAAATTTTGATAATGGAGAGATAGAAAGAGAGGTGGAAGATCCAGCAAGAACCCAGGCTATGGAGTTAGCACTGGAAAACAGGACAGCATTTCACATAAATAAAGGATGTCAACAGTAGAAGAAATGAATCTGAAGGCAGGGGAGACCATCTCCATCGCAGCTTGAGTGATTTCTTTAAATGCAAAGATTATATTTATTGAGCTTCTATCTAAATATAATTTAAAAAATTACTTGGAATGTTTGCATTTTTCTCAGTATACTTGTTGTAGTAAATCATTTTTATTTTTCTTTAATGTTTTTATTTATTTATTTATTTATTTATTTATTTATTTATTTATTTATTTATTTATTTATTTATTTATTTATTTATTTTGCTTTTTGGTCACACCCGGCAACGCTCAGGGGTTTCTCCTGGCTCTGCACTCAGGAATCACTCCTGGCGGTGCTCGGGGACCATATGGGACGCCGGGATCGAACCCGGCCCGCATGGGCCGGCCGCGTGCAAGGCAAATGCCCTACCCACTGGGCTATCGCCCGGCCCCAATGTTTGTTTTTAGTAGGTCAGATGTCACTTTCATTAGTTGTACACTTCAGAGTTGATCACTTGATCACTTGAATCCCGTTATTCATCGATTTGCTCAAGCGGGCACCAGTAACATTTCCATTGGACCCTATCACGTGCCAATGTAGCCCAATGGCATCTGGTTGATTCAGCAATATGAAGAGCCTCAAACCGTTCCTTCAGGGTCTTGACAAGGAAGTCTGACCATCTTGTAGGTGGGCGGCCACGTGATCTTTTGACATCCCGTGGGATCCACACTTCAGAGTTATAAAGCTAATTTTCAGGTGGTTGTCCAGGACTGATAGACCTCTGCCCAAATGAGAATATTCTTCAAAAATTAGTTACCCTGTTAGCAATAAAATACTGATGGCATTGTCCATAATAATTCTTGATCCTTTTTCTTCTGAATTGTTTGCAAGTAGTTCAGTCTTCTACCCTATCTTTTATATATTTAAACTTTTTAATTAAAATAATTGGGACAACATACTCAGTGTTGATCAGGAGCTCGTCAGTCGCCGGGGTTTCTGTAGGCACTGTCCTGCATGTGCTCCAGCCCTTTGGGCTGTTCCCCGGCCTGAAAATCTTTCATTTACTAACTTTTGGGGTGTTTTGGGTCACACATGGAAGTGCTCAGGGGTTATTCTTGGGTATGTGCTCAGGAGTGAAGGCTGGCGGTGCTGGGGGTGACCATTATCAGCCGCATTGCAGCGCAAGTACCGTAACCCCGCACTGGCGTGCTCTCTCTGGCCCCCCTGAAAATCTTCTTTAAAGGATGCTGCATTTGTCATGTCATCTCTTTTAAAAAAATTTATCCTCTTTTTAGCTTTTTAAAAAAAATTTTGACTTTTGTTCTAAATTACTGCCAAAGTCAGTAATTTATTGCCATTTGATAGGGGAATCTTTCTGATCACGATCACGATCACGATCTTCCCGTTAATCATCTATTTGCTAGAGCGGGCACCAGTAATATCTCAATATGTCCTGTCACATGCTGTAGAGCCAAGGGCATCGGCTTGGGACAGGAACATAAAGAGCTTCAAACCATTATATTAGGTCATGAGAATGATCTAATATAATTGTTACTGGCATTTGGCATATCAAATACAACACGAGCAGCTTGCTAGGCTTGCCGTGCGGGAGGCATACTCTATAAACACCTCCAAATAAAGCTTTTATTGATGAACCGCGCGCGCAAGCGGCCGCGTGAGCCAGGCTGTGAAGGGCTGGTCGGCTGGGTGGAGTTCTGATGAGAGGGAAGTCCAATGTGGAAAATGGCGGCGCCCATGGAGTGGGTGGGGGGTCGTCTGGCTTGTTGTGAGGTTCTGCCGGGTGGTGGGCCAAGGCTGGAACCCACCATGCCTCCCGACTGCCTCATGAACGGCTGGGCACAGGGAGAGCAAGGAACCGCTCTGCCCCATGTCTGAGAGTCTCTGGACCAGCATACCTGGGCCGGATTGAGGAAGAAACTGCTCCAGGGTGGGTGTCGATGATCCGGGCTGTGATGGGCTGGTCGGCTGGGTGGAGTTCTGATGAGAGGGAAGTCCAATGTGGAAAATGGCGGCGCCCATGGAGTGGGTGGGGGTCGCCTGGCTTGTTGTGAGGTTCTGCCGGGGTGGTGGGCCAAGGCTGGAACCCACCATGCCTCCCGACTGCCTCATGAACGGCTGGGCACAGGGAGAGCAAGGAACCGCTCTGCCCCATGTCTGAGAGGTCTCTGGACCAGCATACCTGGGCCGGATTGAGGAAGAAACTGCTCCAGGGTGGGTGTCGATGATCCGGGCTGTGATGGGCTGGTCGGCTGGGTGGAGTTCTGATGAGAGGGAAGTCCAATGTGGAAAATGGCGGCGCCATGGAGTGGGTGGGGGTGACCCCCACCCACTCCATCTTTCTGATGATAAGTGAAAATGCTAGGAAAAGCTCTGATTTTTGATCTATTGGCAGTCAGTTAGCTAAATCATATTGTTAACTAAAAAAAAATTTTTTTTGACTGTTAAATTTCCTTTCCAGATTCTGAGTCTAGAGATTTGGTGTTTTTAGTAGTTTCTGTGGAGGGAACTTCGTAGTTCATTGATTGGCAAGACCAGATATTGGGACAAATTAAGTTGGGAAGGCAGTTGTACATTCTGGGGATCAAAGCAAATTATCAGTTGGAAGAGCGGAATTGTGTAAGTTGTGACCTGTGACATAGGTCTGTCTAACCAACATTAAATAATGTTTCAGAAGCCTATTTTTGACTAGCCTGTGTTGTGACTGGAGCCATAGTAGAGCAGGTGGGGCACTTGCCTTGCAGGCTGACCTGGGTTTGATTCCCAGCATCCCACATGGTTCCCAGGTCACTGCAAAGAATGATTCCTGAGAGTAGAGCCGGGAGTAAGCCCTGAGCACAGCCAGGTGTGGTCCCAAAACAAAATAAAGCAGAATAAAGCAAAAAAGAGAAGAGTGTTGAAGGCCTAGAGAGATAGTACAGCAGATACAGTGCTTGCTTTGCTGACCCAGGTTTGATCCCTGGCATCTCGTAGGTTCCCTGAGTAGGTTCCCTGAGCACCATCAGGAGTAATCTCTGATCTTTGAGTGCAGAGCCAGAAGTAAACCCTGAGGACCATTGGGACTATAGGATATGCTCCCCCCACCCCAAATAATGAAAGCATCGGTGGACAAGTAAAATTCAACAACAGTATGTTAGGTGAATCAGTCAGCAAGGTCTGGTAAGAGTCAGCACAGGGACGTTGGAACCTTCGGCATGTGCAGATCAATCATGTAATATATCATCATACCAGCAGAAGGAAAGATAAAATTCGTGTATTTGATGAAGTAATTGAACAAGCATTTGACAAGATCTTAATACCCATTTATGATAAAAACTCAATAAATTTGGATTAGAAGAAGCATATTAGAGCATAATAAAAACCATCTAACACCACAGCTAACATCATTCTTAATGGTGAAAATCTGCAAGCTTTCCCCCAAGATCAAGACCAATATGCGGGTACTTTTTTCTTTTTTCCTCTTTTTTTTTTTTTTTTTTTTGTTTTGGGGCCATACCTTAGCTCAGCTAAGTCCTGGCTTTGTGCTAATCAGTCACTCTTGGCAGGGCCCACGGGACCATATGGTGTGCCGGGTCGAGCTCAGCTTCCTCATGCAAAGCAAGTGCCTTGCCACTGTGCTTATCTCTCCAGACTCAAGGATTTTCACTCTTCCCACTACTGTTTAACCTGTTTAGGAAGACAGGGCCAAAGGCATAAGCAAGAGAAAGCTGTAAAGGAATTCAGATTGAGAAGTAGTGAAGCTGTTACTATTTGCAGATGACATGGTAATACATGGAAAACTCCAAGGACTGTACCAAATTATTGGAAGCAATAAACAGTGAAGTGGCAAGATAGGAAATCAATACACAAAAATGTATTGCATTTATGTATGCAGATTGTGAATTAAAGGAAAGAGAAATAAAGAAAATTGTTCTATTTATAATCTCATCACAAAGGATAAAATACTTGAGAGTAAATTTACAAAGGAAGCAAAAGACCACTACACTGAACCTGATAAGATATTGTTGAAGTTGAAGACGGCAGAGGTGTAGAAATCTATCCTGTGTTCTTTGCATTGGAAGAATGAACATGTAAAATGGCCATATTACCTCAAGCATTTCACAAATTCAGTGCAGTCCCACTCAAAATCTCAAAACACATTTTTCAAGGAAAAAGAAGTAAAAATTTGAAATTTGTATGAAGCCACAAAAGACCCCAAATAGCTAATACTTTATGGAAAAAAACAAAGCAAAATAGAGGAAAAATAAGTTCTCTCCTCCCTGACTTTTTACTATACTATAGAGTAAAAATGATTAAAACATTATGCCATTGAATCCAAAATTAGACTTGCTTGCTTGCTTGCTTGCCTTCCCGTTCATCGATTTGCTCAAGCGGGCACCAGTAACGTCTCCATTCGCTGGGAATGAAGACCATTATTGTTACTGTTTTTGGCAAATACACCATGGGTAGCTTGCCAGGCTCTGCCATGGCTCTGGGTTCATTTGTATGAAGCCACAAAGACCCCAAATAGCTAATACTTTATGGAAAAAACAAAGCAAAACAGAGGAAAAATAAGTTCTCTCCTCCCTGACTTTTTACTATAGAGTAAAAATGATTAAAACATTATGGCATTGGATCCAAAATTAGACGAATAGACAAATGGAATAGACTGAAAAGCTCAGAACTTAGAATAGATATGTATAATTAATTTGTGGCATTGCAGCCAAAACCTTATTTGGAGAAAGAAGGATTCACATACAAAAAAAAAAAAAAAAATGAAATAGATCATTAATTTAGGAGCAAAATATTAACTCAGTAATTAAGCCTGAGACCTTAAAATAGACAAAGCATCCACGATACATGCTCCTGGACATCAGCTTCAGAGATGTCTTCGGGACTGTACTCAAATTGGTAAGGAAAACAAAAAAAAATAAACAGGACTTTTGTGCAGTTAAAGAAGCCAACACAAGGGGGCCAGAGCGACAGCACAGTGGGTGGGGCGCCCGCCTTGCACTCCGACCCTCCCAGGTTTGGTCCCCGAGCACCACCAGGAGTGATTCCTGAGTGCAGAGCCAGGAGTAACCCCTGAGCATCGCTGGGTGTGACCCCAAAAGCAAAATAAATAAATAAATAATACTAAATAGAATTCTAAAAACAAAAGAAACCAACTCAAGAGGCAAAAAAAGCAGCCTACGAAGAGAAGTGTATAGTCAGAGAAAGATTTGAATATAAACTACACATGACACAACTTAGTAAGAAAAGCAAATAATCCAAATATCAAAAAGACCAGAAACAACATGTTTTGACAAGAGTGTGGAGATGGAAATCCTTGTATGTTGCCTGTAGGAATGTAAATTGATGTAGCTCTTATGGAAAACTGAGGAGATTCCTTAAAAGACTAAAAATAGACAGCATATGACTCATTAATATCTCTTCTGGTATTTTTCTGCTATGTACATACCACTTGCTAACTGATTGTGCCGCTGGAGTTCCTCCTGGTATTTATAGAAGAATATGAAAATATTTAAAGAAATGTCTTCATTGCTGCACTGTTCAGTGCCATGGACATGGGAGCAGTCTAAATGCCCGTGCTCAGGAGATTGCATCAGGCGGAAAGGAGTCCTGGTCTGTAGACCAAGTGGCATTCCATCCATCCACCAGAAGGGTGACACCTTGCATTGCTGGAACATGAACAGACTTGAGGTAATTATTGATTATGCTGAGCAAATCAGAGACTCTTAGACATGGGGCAGAGCTGCTCCTTGCTCTCCCTGTGCCCAGCCGTTCATGAGGCACCCGGGAGGCATGGCGGGTTCTAGCCCTGGCCCACCACCCCAGCAGAGCCTCACAACAAGCCAGACGACCCCCGCCCCACTCCAGGGGGCCGCCATTTTCCACATTCGGACCTCCCCTCTCATCAGAACTCCATCCAGCAGACGAGCCTATCACAACCCGGGTTTGCGCGGCCGTGCAGTTCATCAATAAATTCTTTATTTGGAGGTGACTACAAGAGTATGCTTCCCTCACGGCAAGCCTGGAAAGCTGCTCGTGTTGTATTTGATATGCCAAATACCAGTAACAATTATATTAGGTCATTCCCATGACCTAATATAATGGTTTGAGGCTCTTTATATTCCTGTAGCAAGCCGATGCCCTTGGCTCTACTAGCCTGAGACAGGACATAAATGGAGATATTACTGGTGCCCGCTATAGCAAATAGATGATGAACGGGAAGATGATAGTGATAGCTGAGCAAATTAAGTCAAAGACTGTTGGAGGACAGGTTTAGCTATTCTGGGAGTTTTGTTGTTTTGCCCACTCCCAGCTTAATCTATTTAAGCCAAGGTTCATTCTAATGAGACCTCTCTTCTATGTAAACACTGCTAGAGGGTGTGGCAGTTACAGAAGTCACCTTGATTGAATAACTTCTGACTTATACATCTACTAAGACTTCTATGTTTTCTAGATTGGGCACAGCTCCTCTTTATACCCACTGCACCCAGCGTGGGACAGTTAGAATTTACCAGGAGACTACCACCCTGGCTATGCTGAGACTATAGGAAGACTATAGGAAGGATCATACTAGTTTGCTCTAAGCAGGCGAGTGTGACCCTTTCAGTACACGAGAACAAGATACTCAGAATCGCTCTGGTGCAGATAATAATAAGAAGGACCTTGTGGGCACCATCTAGATTACATGAAGCTCATGAAGTTAAGATGTATTACTTTATACCAGCTCCCCCCTCTCCAGTATTTTACATAAGAGATAATCTTGGGATTTGTCCTTGGCAGTAACCTTTGTTTATACCTGCAATAGGGTGTGGCACTACTCTCTGTTTAGAGTTCTTTGTTGACATGACCCTCCCTGTCACAAATCGGATTACTTTGGTATATATACAGGGACTGACTTGAGGCCCCTTCACCTTTTGGACTTTGGGCCTTTTCGCTTTGGCTTTGGGCCTTTGAAAGCTTTCAGCTTTTGGCTCCTCAGCCTTTTGCTTTTGGCTTTTTGCTCTTTGGCCTTTTTGCTCCTTTTTCTGGGTAGGACTCAGCTCAGGTGAGATCCTCTCTTTGGTGGGAGACTTAGGCTCTTTTGTATGGTCTAAGTTCGGACCAGAGCTAGAGTTTGTTCAATATATTGGAGTGCTGTGGAAGAGCTTTTGTACTATTAAAAGCCTATTTGGAACTGCACCATACTCGTGAGTTTTCATCTGTTCCCCCGGCATCCTTGGAGGTAGAAGAGAACTTCTGTCCTGACACTGTCGGGGACCCTGGTGGCGTCCCGACAAAAAAGACAAGATTTTTGTCATGTGAGAAAAAACAAACCAAAGCTGATGAAGTAAATGACTGAAGACACTACCCAAAACATGGTTATTAGAAGGGAGGAGAGGGGCCATGGTTGATGGAGGGTCAGTTCTAATGATAGTCCTGTCATATGGTATTGGGAATGACAGTGGAGCTTTGATGGTGGGTAAGGAGAGCTCTGTACAGTTGTGAAATTGTACCACTGACTTTATGTACGATTGCACACCAGTGGGTGAATTGATAGTTGTTTTGTTTGTTTTATTTTTTGGGCCACACCTGGTGGTGTTCTGGGCTTGTTCTCTGCTCAGGGATCATTCTTGGAGCACTTGGCAAATCATATGTGATGCCGAGATTGAACGTAGGTAGGCCATGTGCAAGGCAGGTACCCTAGCCACTGCTCTAGGCCTCACGAATCAGTACACTTTTTAATTTTTTTTTTTTTTGCATTTTGGGCCACACCCGGCAATGCTCAGAGGTTACCCTGGCTCTGCACTCAGGAATCACTCCTGGCGGTGCTCAGGGGACCATATGGGATGCCGGGATCTAACCCAGGCTGGCATAGGCCGGCCGCATGCAAGGCAAACACCCTACCCGCTGGGCTATCGCCCGGCCCTGAATCAGTACACTTTTAAAGAAAAGCCTTGGCATGGATAGAAGCAGCTGTTGTGATAGCTCTTAGGTTATTTTTTTGGGAGGCCACACCCAGTTACACTGAGGGACATGCTTGGCGGTCTTCAGGTGACCACATGTGGTGGTGTGCACTCACACCAGCTCTATGGCTACAGCCACATGCAAAACAGCACCTTAGTCTCCATCTTCTGGCCCCAATTTCAAGGTTTCCTTTGCCTACTTAGGGGTGTTTTATTTGAGACAGCTTAATAGGCCATTCAGTATCCCGTAAGTGTCCTTGCAGACATTCAACAGTTGGCGATTGGGACAGTAGCTCTCCCTGCGTATGTAGGTTTTTACTTTATTTTAGTTTGCCTTGATAGTCTGTGTTAGGGGAAGTAGAGAGGATTTTTTGTACTAATGCAGAAATACATGACTCAGTGTATTTCTGTTGTTTAGATAAGTCGTATTGGCTAGTATTTCTGTTTTGAATTCAGGAATATAATGAGGTTTCTCTCATTTGTTTCTGTGTTCTTTAGATTAAGAAATCACTTTACTTTTTAAATTAGTTTGTTATTGATATTTGTGCCATAATCAGCTGTGCTCAGGCCTTACTCATTTCTCTGTGCTCAGGGATCACCCCTGACAGGGCTCTGGGACCATTCGGGTGCTAGAGCTCAAACCCAGGTTGGTCACATGCTTTACCTGCTCTGGCCCCTGTAAATTATTTAGTTTTTTTTTTTTTAATTACATTTCACAGTAGGGAAAGGAATTAAAATTTCATCAAAATGTGTAGTGATAAAGTGTTCGAGATTCAGGTATTTTATTTATTATTATTATTATTATTATTATTATTATTATTATTATTATCATTATTTTGCTTTTTTGGGGGGTCACACCCGCAATGCTCAGGGGTTACTCCTAGCTCTGCACTCAGGAATTACTCCTGGCGGTGCTCGGGGACCATATGGGATGCCGGGATCGAACCTGGCTCGGCTGCCGCATGCAAGGCAAACGCCCTACCTGCTGGGCTATCGCTCTGGCCCAAGATTCAGGTATTTTAGGGAAACTTAGTTACATCATTATCATTCTGAGTAAGCAGTAGTCACTTAAAAAATTTAAGCTTTCCAGTTTCATGGACCATCTGAACAGTTTAACATTAGAATTGAAATATAAATCTACATTTTACATGCATATATAGCACATCAGAATATAAATCTATATTTTAGCTACTAAAGAGCATATTTATAAATGTAAATTCTCAGCTAAAATCAAGTTGCTAAAATATTTTTATAGTGTATTTGTTTATATACTAGGTATAATGTCATAATCCCAAGTAGACTAAGTTAATGAGTTTTCTATAAATTATATAAATATGAATATTTTGTTGCTATTTGGTGATCACTGTCTTCCCATTCATCATCGATTTGCTCGAGCGGGCCCCAGTAACATCTCCATATGTCCTGTCTCATGCTAGTAGAGCCCAAGGCATCTGCTTGCTCCAGGAACATAAAGAGCCTCAATCCATTCCGAATGAGGTCTATAATTGTTACTGGTATTTGGCATATATATCAAATACACTACGGTAGCTTGCCAGGCTCTGCCGTGCAGGTAGCATACTCTTATAGGCATCTCTAAGTCCAGCATTTATTGATGAACCGCGCAGAGCCGCAAGCGAGCCGGGCGCTGATAGGCTGGTCTGCTGGGTGGAGGTCTGACGAGAGAGAAGTCCGGATGTGGAAAATGGAGGCCCTCATGGAGTGGGGGGTTTGTCTGGCTTGTTGCGAGGCTCTGCTGGGATGGTGGGCCAGGGCTAGAACCCACCATCCCTCCCGGCGCCTCGTGAGCAGCTGGTCACAGGGAGAGCCAGTAGCAGCTCTGCCCCATGTCTACGAGTCTCTGGACCGGCATACCTGAGCCGGAGTTAAGAAAGACTGCTGCAGGGTGGAACCTCGATGAGCCGGGTGCTGATAGGCTGGTCTGCTGGGTGGAGGTCTGACGAGAGAGAAGTCCGGATGTGGAAAATGGAGGCCCTCATTTTCCATTTCCTCATTTGTTGCTGTTTGGTAATACCTTGGTAAAACTGAGCTTTGCAGCCCAGACAGATGGTGCTTTTCTGGAGTCTACAAGATCCTGTAGCGTTTAATTAAAAAGTGGAATGACTCTCCTGAGAATATATATATATTTGATAGTGTAAGCTAATAAACTGGTTTCTTGAGTGTATTTTATAAATTTGATTTGAAATGAATAGTTGCTTGCTTTAGGAAACTTATGTGCTTGGTCAGATGAATAAATTGCTTGTTCTGGTAGTTTATTTCGTAAACTCAGAGTAGTATAGCTGAAAATGAATGGGATTAAGGTAGGCATTTATCTTCCAAAGTACCTTTGCTACTGTTGCCAAGCTTTCTTCTATGGTAAGTGTGTGATAGGCTGTTAAGAACCCATATTATTGACTTAAATTTTTATTTTTTTTCCTGAAAACTGAGCACTTTTAGAATTGATTTAGCGCTCCTGTGATCCACCTTATAATTCAATTTTTAAGTTGAAAATTCAACTATTTCAGATAACCTAAATTCAGTTTCAGTATATTGTACATAGTAAACTGTGCTTAGTTTTAAGTTTGATTTTGTTGGTCAGAGTGTGTGATTGAAATGAGTGAGTTTGTAAGTTAGGTGAGCAGTTACGTGCATAATACATTAATAAGTTAGAAACATTGCCTGGCTTCTT
Source organism: Cryptotis parvus (assembly GCA_021461705.1). NCBI lineage: Eukaryota > Metazoa > Chordata > Mammalia > Eulipotyphla > Soricidae > Cryptotis > Cryptotis parvus. The sequence continues at coordinate 81,626 of JAJIBD010022897.1, read as the reverse complement.
TAAATTAGTTTCCTTTGTTAAATTTACTTACCTCTTTTGGGATGCGCAATTCGTTATAGATATGAGATCACTGAAGGGTAATTTTGATGTCAGATTGGATGACATGCAGGAGTTGGCAATTTTTTCGCTATTCAGAGAGAGGAGCACCTGAAGGGTTTCTAGGTAAAGATGTGGTCAGAGTTTTGTTAGAAAACTCATGTGGACTGAGTGGAAAGTGGATTGTATAGGAGAGAAACTGAGGTAGAAAGAAGGCTCTTGGAAGTCTAGAGTGAGACATGTAGGGGTCAGTACGAGTGGGTAGAAAGAAGTGATTCAATTTTTTTTTATTCCATAAATATTAGTATATAATAAAGTACAATAATAAAAATAAAAAAGAAACAATAAAAATGTCCTGTCCCTGATGCACTTTTACTTGGTAGCTCTCATTCTCAAGTAAGCCGTAATTATTCAACAAATATCCAAATACTATTTTGGAGGTAGTTTACAGGACTCCATGAGCTATTACATATGTCAGAAGAGGAATCAAGTGGCAAACAGATGTTCTTGGTTTTATGGCATTTGTATTCTTGCGCATTCAGAACGAGGTGGAGCAGTTGGCAATATCCACGAGCAATAGTTGTTAGCAGGAGACTTTTACTTTGATCAGCGTATCTATATATGTATTCACTGAACCTATATTTTTGCTGGGTTAAGTCCCACAGATCAGGCATACCTGAGCTTGAAATAGACAGCTGTAGGGTGGGACTCTGACGAGCAGGACTGTGATTGGCTCTTCTGCTGGGTGGAGCTCTGACGAGCTGTGGAGTCCGGACGTTGAAAATGGCAGCTCTCATGGTGTGGGTGTTCCTCTGGCTTCTTGCGAGGCTCTATTGGGATGGCGGGGTAGAGCTACTACTGGCTCTCCCTGTGCTCAGCTGATTACGAGGCGCCCAGGAGGGAAGGCAGGTTCTAGCCCTGGCCCACCATCTCAGCAGAGCCTCGCAAGAAGCCAGAGGCACCCCCACACCATGAGGGCCACCATTTTCAACATCCAGACTCCACAGTTCATCAGTGCTCTACCCAGCAGAAAAGACTAAAGTGGCCACGCGGTTCATCAGTAACTGCACCAGATGAGAGGCTCCTGCAAGAGTATCCCACCCGCACGGCAGAGCCTGGCAAGCTACCCGTGTTGTATTTGATATGCCAGATACCAGTAGCAATTATAGACCTCATTCCCATGACCTGAAGGAATGGTTTGAGGCTCTTCTGTTCCTGGAGGAGCAGATGCTCTTGGGCTACACTAGCATGTGACAAGACATAGGGAGATGTTACTGGTGCCCGCTCGAGCAAATCTATGAACAACGGGAAGACAGTGATACAAGTGAAGTCCCACAGAACTTGAAAAGTTTTTTTTTTTTTTAAAGATAAGGACAGGTATTATTTGATTTAAAATTCTATTTATACATGCTCATATGTTTAAATAATAGCTCATTTAACTTTAATCCGTAGAAAAAATTCTTGAGAGCCAAAATACACTTCATTTAACTAAAACAATGAAAAAATAAGATTTAAAGAAAATGATATACTGAATATGCTTTCTAGTTAGTTTGTTACTGTAAACTATTTGTTCTACTAAACAAAGATCATGTTGAAAACTTAAAAGCCATATTATTGAATCCAAAGCATAATTACAAGTTATTTTGGAAACAATAAGAATGAAGATAGAATTTGGGCAAGTGAACGCAGTGTTTAAGGGTTTTAATTTTTTTTTTTTAATTAAACATTTTATTATACCACCGTGAAATATACAATTACAACGTTGTTCATGTTTGGAGGTTTCAGTCACATAGTGTTCCAGCACCCGCCCTCCACCAGTGCCCATTTCCCACCACCAATGTCCCCAATTCCTTCCCCCCTCCCATAGCCTGCCTAAATGGCAGGTTCTTTATCTCTTTTCTTTCTCCCTCTCTCTCCCTTCCTTCTCCTACACATTGTGGGTTGCACTACATACACTTGGAAGCCATCATGTGCATTTTTTTGCCTGTATTTAATGCTCAGTTCTATGTTGGTATCAGCCCTTTCGACATTTATTCACACATGTTCCCTTCTCTGTCTTAACTACCTCTGACTCCCTCACATTTGTGGTAATTTCCACTTTTGGTAAGACCACCTCATATATTTATGTCATGCAAATAAATGCAGTCATTCTATGTCTCTCTCTTTCCTTCTGACTAATTTCACTCAACATGATCCTTTCCATGTCCATCCATTTATAGGCAAATTTCATAACTTCATTTTTCCTAACAGCTGCATAGTATTCCATTGTGTAGATGTACCACAGTTTCTTTATCCAGTCATCAGTTCTTGGGCATACTGGTTGTTTCCAGGTTCTGGCTATTGTGAATAGTGCTGCTATGAAAATAAAAGTGTGTATTGTGTTTCCGCTGTGTGTTTTTGGCTTCCCAGGGTATATTCCCAGGAGTGGTATGGCTGGGTCAAAAGGGAGCTCAATTTCTAGTCTTTGGAGGAATGTCCATATTGTTTTCCAGAAAGGTTGTACAAGTCGACATTCCCACCAACAATGTATGAGAGTCCCCTTTTCCCCACATCCACACCAGCACTTGTTGCTTTTTCCCTTTTGGATACGGGCCAGTCTCTGTGGTGTGAGGTGATATCTCATTGTTGTTTTGATTTGCATCTCTCTGATGATTAGTGATGCTGAGCATTTTTTCATATGCCTTTTGGCCATTCGAATTTCTTCCTTGTCAAAGTTTCTGTTCATCTCTTCTCCCCCATTTTTTTATGGGGTTGGCTGTTTTCTTCTTATATAGCTGTACCAGTGACTTGAAAAGTTTAAAAATTACAAATGAGAGCAGAGAGCAGAGTCGAGGATGGTGAAAAGAAAGTTTAAATGTTTGTAACCTGTTTACAGAGGATGATGTCATGCAAGCCTATCACAGCCCGGCTTGCGCAGCCACAAGCGGCCGCACGGTTCATCAATAAATGCTGGATTTTGAGATGACTACAAGAGTATGCTACCCACACGGCAGAGCCTGGCAAGCTACCTGTGTCGTATTTGATATGCCAGATACCAGTAACAATTATAGACCTCATATCCATGACCTGATGGAATGGTTTGAGGCTCTTTATGTTTCTGGAGCAAGCAGGTGCAAGTAGAGCCCACCAACAATGTATGAGAGTCCCCCTTCTCCCCACATCCACGCCAGCACTTGTTGCTTTTACCCTTTTGGATATGGGCCAGTCTCTGGTGTGAGGTGATATCTCATTTTTGTTTTGATTTGCATCTCAAGGGGACTGGATTTGCGTCTCAAAGGGGACTCTCATACATTGTTGGTGGGCTCTACTTGCATGATGTTACTGGTGCCCGCAGCAAATCGATGATGAACGGGAAGACAGTGATACAGTGATACAGTAATGTCATGGGAAGTTGAGAACAAGATTTATTAAAAAATTAAAAGATGGGTAAAGGAAAAGGTGGGAAGGCGTTGAAGTGGGGTGGTTAGAGGTGCTTGGAGATGGGTCAGAATATTTTGGCTGGGTGAATGCTCCAGTCTTGGTCATCAGAATGCGCATAAAGAAACTGATACGAAGAAAGAAGACAGGTTAAGGGGCTTAGAGGGTGGGGTGCGGCCTTTGCGTTGACGAGGGCTGGTTGGATCCTTGGCATTACCTTGCCCCCTTGCAAGCACCTGAAGCTCACTACTGACCCCTGAAGCTGCTGTGGACTATGCCCTGAACACTGCTAGGCGTTGCCCCACCTAAACAGCTTCTTGACCCCAACAGAAAAGGTAGAGGTGGGGTTTTCTCTCAACCCTTTATTACACAGATCTGCTTTAAGCTCAGCATTTAACTTTAAACCCCCTCTCCACCCCCTTTTGCAATCTGCTGTAGGGCACCTTCTTTTTTTACATTAAGGGCTTTGTTCATTAATTTTTTGGTAGGAGAATGAAATAGACTTTTACAAACCCTGTTTTTCTTTATGCCTTTGTGAAAATTGCTAATTTAATTAGTAGACTTATGAGGGCATTTGCACGAACTATGAAACTATCTTAGGTGCTGTGCTTCCTGAGTTTCTTTATGTTTTCTGATTTTGTTTTTTTTCTTTTGGTTTATGGGCGATGTTCAGAGGTTACTCCTGGCTCTGCACTCGGGAATTACTCCTGGCAGTGCGTGGGCGACTATATGGGATGCGGGGTTAAACGCAGGTGGGCTGCATACAAGGCAAGTTCCCACTGTACTGTCGCTCTGGCCGAGACTTTCATTTCTACCATTCTGATTTTTTGTTTCCTTGGCACTTGGGTGTGCATTATTTATCTCTTGTTGAGAACATGATTATTCTGCCCTGCCATGTTTTTACCCCACGCCTTGGAGAAACCTCCTTCCCTCCCTTTCTCCATGCCTCTTTCCAGCTCTGGACTCCTGGAGCACTGCAGCTTCTGTGCCCAGCTGCACTTTTACTTGGCAGCTCTAGTTCTCACTGAAGCCCCAAATGTACATATGCACTTCAGAGCCTTTGATGCAATCTCCGTGGTGGGGTGGGTTCTCTCCAGCTGTCCCCAGCGCACTTACTGGTGCAGTGCGAGCTAGCCATTGTCGGCTGGCTCGGAGTCATTCCACTTTCCCATGTGGGTAGGTTTTGTACTTGGCTACCCTGAAGGTGGAGAGTTGACTTTCTTGCAGTTGTCATTTTTCTTTAATTTCTCTTGGAGTGAGACAGTTCTAGCGACGCACAACATATTTCAAAGAAAAGAAAACTGTAAAAAGTTAGTCCGGTCACTTCATTAGCCCGGGCTTACCCCTGCTCTAATCATACTGTTTACTTTTCTTGTGTAGGTATAAATATGGTATATATGGAATGCTTTGTCTATCTGTACTAACATTTTCCATGTGGTTGTAATTTTTAATTATAATTTTAATAGGTCTCTTCTATAAATCTAAAAAGATGATATAATGTCTTAAGTTCAAACAATTCAAGGACCTCACAGTGTCAAGCCCCCGCCGCCAGCTTCAAGAGCAGGTCATTACTTGTTTAACTCTCCATCATTCTACTTCCCCCTCTTTTGGGTGTGGCTGTGTACTTGTACATATACGTAGTATTAATACTCTTCTTTGTGGAATCACTGCAAATTAAAGAATCATTGTGGTTTGTAGCTAACGGGACATCATGGCAGGCACATCACCGCCTTTTCTAGACCTGTCTGACTTCTTACAGGGCTCCAGGGGTTTCCCAGCTGCTCCAGGCAACAGTGATCTCTTTCCTGAGTCATTTAAAAATTAATGGTGTAGCCTACATGCAAGCATGAAAGTAAGGAATCATTGGAGCATATTAAATTTACCTGAAATAGGGTGATAATACAGTTAACATTTTAAAGGTTCTTCTCAGAGATTATTGGAGAAATAATGCAACTTCGCATTGAGATATTTTTTACCTTTTCATGCTTAATTGAGGAATCATTTGGAAAATTAGAAATTAGGATTTTAGTTTGTTTTGGTTGATACCTAGAATTAGATAAAAATCAAGGTAACTGGCAGAAATCTAGTTAATCTGAGAACATACTGTACATGCGGTAGACACAGCTGCTATCCCTGGCACTGTGGCATCCCAGGCCTACTCCCAACTCACCCTTAAATCCAAAGAAAAACAAACGAAAAGTCCCCAAAACTTGGGAACTGGAGAGATAGCACATGGGCAAGATGTATGTCGTCTTGCAGCCTTGCAAACAGCTGACCTGAGTCCAGTGGCCAGCGCCCGCATGGCCCCCCAGCCCTACTGATAGGGATTCCTGAGTGCGGAGCCAGGAGTAAGCTGGAACACGGTTGGGTGTGACCCCCCCCCACACCAAAATAAAAGATTGATCACCTCACTAAAACACTCTGTCTTTGTCTCGCTCTCACGGTGGTGGGGAGAGATGAGGCCATACCTGTGCTCAGGGCTCAAATGTGCTTTTTAAAATTAAAAAAAGGGTAGAGAGAGAGTACAGTGGTAAAGCATTGACCTCTGGGTTTTAGTCACACAATACATAATGGTTCCCTGAGCACTGCCAGAGAAATCCCTGAGCACAGAAAATCAGTTTCTGAAATGATTATTTTAAAAATGTATTATTGTTACACGATCACGTGCTTAATGAAATAAACAAGATAGAAATTAATATGTAAAGCATACACGGCTGTGCATGCACAAACATGCACGCACACATGCAGCATGCGCAGAGTGGAAGAAGGCTTTTCATATCTGGTTTCACTGCTTATTAACGCAGTGACCCAGGCTGGTTTTTTCCTGTTCCTCTGCCATCTTTAGTTTATCAGAGTAGATGAGTCGTTTATATAGTCTAAAGGTGGTGGTTTAAACTTTAGTCATGGTGGCATTCTAAATAGGGAGGTATAGGAAATGTGGGAAAGGCCAGCTCTCGTTTTACAGGAAACTTCCAGGAAGGCCCTTAAACTGTCCTTAATCTCAGAAGTTGCTGTGACATTGGTTCTGCAAGTGGGGTATGCTCTTTTCCCCAGCAATCTGGGTTGAATTTACTGTGTGGGAAGCAACCATTAGTATTAGAAGAGGTATCAAACAGCGTGTGCACTATTCAGAGAAGAAGACAACTTTCTATTTGTCTGTTTGCGGTTGTAGACAACTTTCTGTTTGTCTGTTTGCGGTTGTACAAGATATCCTGACATCACTAATAAACTTCATTCAGTTGTGCAGAACTGTTTCCAGAAGTCCTGGGGTTCTCCTTTAAGGTAATAAATCTCGATCCTTGTGTTCTCCTATACTTAGGCAGGACTTTTTTTTTGTTTTGTTTGTTTTTGTATGTTGGACCACACCCATATTGCTCAGGGCTTACTCCTGGCTCTGCACTCAGGGCTCATTTCTAGTGGGTTCAGGAGATCTTATGGGGTGCTGGGAATTGAACCCGCATTGACCTGTTCTACTATCTCTCTTGCTTCTGAAATTTCTTATTTCAGAAATCATGTAAACTCTATAAGATAGAGATTCACTTTGGCTATATTGAGATTAGATTTTCCTTTGAGTTTTCATGTAGATTATTTGATAATATATACATTTTAATTATCATTGTTCACATTTTAGAATTATCTTTACACAAAACTATAAGTGATCTATAAATCTTGCCAAATACATAAACCTGTAAAGTTGTCACTGAAATAAAAATAGAGATCGAATCTGTGATGTAAAAAGATCAACCCCCTACTCCTCCTTCAGGCAAGGAATGATTCACTGTACTATGCTAAACTAATTTGCTATTATAGATTCATTCTGCATATCCTGGAATTTTTAAAATATATGGAATCATAGAACATGGTCTCAGTGCCTAGCTTCAGCTGATTGCTGAAGTAGGTCATTAGTCTGTTGTTGAGTAGACTTTTATAGTTATGTATAATCTAACCATCGAGGGGTGATTATCTCTATTGTTAACAAGTAAACTTTTATAGTTATATATAAAATCTGACCATCAATGGGTGATTATAGCATGCTTTGGCTTTTGTGTGGGACATGTTTGAATTTTTGTTAATAATGATGAGTATAATTAGATACTGGGAAATACAGATTTCAGTTTTTGATTTATTTTGGTTTTGTTTTGGGGCCACATCTTGCAGTGCTCAGGACTTACTCCTGACTCAGAGTCAGTCATCACTCTTGGTGGGGTCCGGGAAACTATTTGGTGTGCTGGGGATGGGACCTGGGTCAACCATGTGCGAGGCAAGAGTCCTACCCACTGTACTCTTGCTCCACCTCTTTTCACTCTTTAAAGAGTTAAGGTTTTGCCATTTTACATTCCCACCAGTTGGTTATGTATGAATCCTAATTGCTATTCTACGGTAGCAAAAAGTTTCTCATGATTTCTTTCAGAAGTTTTAACGTATTAATGACTAGTTCAGGCCTGTGGTCATCTATTTGGAATTTTGTGCTATGCGACGAGGGTTAATTCATTTTGCATGTTGTTTATATATGCTTGTTTGAGCGGCATTTATTGAAAACATTATGCTTTTCCCTTTGAATTACATTGATGGGGGGCTGGAGTGATAGTGCAGTGTGTTGGGTGCTTGCCTTGCACACTGCTGACCCAGGTTTGATCCTTGGCACCCCATATGGTCCCCTGACCGTACCAGGTGTGATCCCCAAGTGTAGAGCCAGGAGTAAACCCAAGGCATCACCTGGTTTGGCCCAAAATACAATAAAGGAAGAAAGAAATGAGTTATATTGACATCTTAGGAAGTCAGTTGAGCATATGTATGTGTGTATGTATCTGAGTTTATTTTTTGAATTCTGTTTTCTCTTTCATTGACCCACATAACACTTATTTGGGACTAGAATTTTTTTTTAATCAAATTGTTTTGTACTTTTTTTTCAGAGTCGTTTTTCTAGTTCACAACTAGAAATGTAAAAATACAGTGACATTTTGTGAATATTACATTCTGCAACTTTTCTACACTTAGTTTTATTAATGGAAGTAATTTTTTTTGTAAGTGTAATTGGTGAATAAAGACGGTTTGTATCTTCCTTTCTAATATATCAGCCTTTTCTTTATTGTACTGTACCTGTAGTATGAAGTTGAGGGGAAGTAGAAAGAGTGAGTGTTCTTACTTGCTGTGGTCTCGGGTGGAATGTGTTTCCAGCCTGTTGTGAGCTGGCATCTTAGCTGTAGGTGATCCAGCACTCCTTAAATCAGGTTGAGAAAGTTTCTTGAATTTTCAGTTTAGTTTTTACCATGAGTCTGTGTTGAATTTTGTTAAATGTTTATCTGTCTGGTTTTGTTCTTTTAATATGGGTAATTATGTGAAGAGGTTTTGAACAAAGCTTGATTCAAATTACATTGATGGGCTTTTGAACTAAGTCATTGGCTATGCTTGAATCCCCCAGATAAACTGCTGTGGAAGGTGTTATTTTTTAATGTATTGTTGAATTTAGTTTGCATTTAATAGTTTTTAATCTCAGTGAAGGATATTGGCTTGTAGATTCCTGGCAATGTCTTTGATTTTAGTAATGTTAGTTTCATGACTTGATTGGGAGTTCTCTCTTGTGTTCTGAAAACTGAAAGAATTTGTATTTTGTCTTGGATGTTTAATGTCACTTACTGGTGAATTTTCTTGGAATACCTTGGAGAATTCTTTGGTAAGGTTTCAAATTATGAAATTCATTTTTTTATTTTTGTGCTTTTTAAAATAAGTATTTTATTATACCACCGTGAGATATGCAATTACAAAGATGTTCATATTTGAGTTTTGGTCATACAGTGTTCCAGCACCCATCCCTCCACCAGTGCCCATCTCCCACCACCAATGGCCCCGTTCCCTCCTCCCTCCCCCCAGCCCGCCTCCATGGCAGGTTCTTTATTTCTTTCCCCCTCTCTCTCTCTCTTTCTCTTTTCCTTCCCTTCCAGATTGCGGATTACAGAACACACATTAAAGGGTTGTCATTTTTCTATTACTCTTAGAGTTTGGTAATCGAAAGAATTTGTTCATTAAATCTAAGTAGTTGTTCATAATCTTTTTATTGTTAAGATACGGAGTAAATCCTCTTATTTCTGATGTTGGTAATTTGTCCTTTTCTAGAGTGAACAGTTCATCAGTCTTATTGATCTTCAAAATAATCAGCCTTTTCAGTGCCCAGGTGCCCGGGAGCCATGCTCAGTGCTTGTCCCGCCATTGCTACGGCCCAGGGACGCCTTGAGGCTCCGCCCGGTGCTTCCAGGGCTCCCCAGTGCTCAGGGACAACCAGGACCAAGTTTGGTGGTGCTGGAGGCGGGGCCTTGGCCCAGGGAGGGGTGCAGCATGGGGTGCTGAGTCTGGCTGTGCCCACTTGGCCCCACAGCTTGTTACTAGTTTTCTCTATTGTGGCTTTTGTATTTCATTAATTTTTCATCATTATTTCCTTCTCACTGTATGTTTGGCTTAGTTTAAACTTCTTGTTCTAGCTTTTGAAGGAAGGCTAAAGCAGTTTTATACTTTTATTCCTTTCTTATGAATATTTAAAACTTTAAATGCTCTTTGAGCACATTTTTATTTGTATCCTATACAATATGCTCTATTTTGTTTTTATAATCAGCTCAAAATATTTCCTATTTTGCTTTGTGCATTTTTCCCTATGTGTTACTTAGAAGAGTTTGTTTAATTTCCAGAATTTGAAGGTGAGGAGAAAGTAGAGACCTAATTAATTTGTTTCATCTAACTTAATTGTTCAGACATTGCAATTAGGGTATATTAATGTTTGTTTTATATATACCAGTATCATGTTTGTGTTGGTGAAATTTCCATGTGCATTTTAAAACAGACAAAAAGAAAGTTCATCCTTGGAGCTTCATCCTGGAACTGTGGCCCACTTGTTCAGTCTCCTGGAGAGGGCTGTGGCACTCACCAGCGCTGCGGTGACTTACCCGAAGCCTCCAGTGGTCACAGTTTATGATATGCTAAGGTTGAGCAAATCCTCCAGCCCCTGCTGAGATCGCAACAGCTATTCGGCTCTTGAAAAACATTGTCAGTAGTGCTAAAATGGGGAACTACAGACAGCTTAGATTTCAGGAGGCTCTGCTGAATGGTGAATGGTAGGTTTGGTGGCCACAGAGTGTGGCCGTGGCTTTCTGGAGATCCTGAGAAGCTGGTATCATTGTTACGGTGTGTGAAGACCAGTCTTGGACAACTGGGTTGTTAGTGTGTGGGGTCAGAATGGTACTTGAATAACATAGTTTCAGTGTAATGGTTTATAATGTCCGTTTGGTTATTTTGGTAGCATTTTCACATTTTTTCATACATATGTTTATTATATTTTTATTGGTGTTTATGTGTGCTTGTTCCATTTCTCGTTGAGGCCTTTGAAATCTCCCAATTGCAATTCTAGATTTATTTAATACTTTTAGTTAACCAGTTTTTCATTTAATTTGAAGCTTTGTTTTAAAATTTCTACACGGGGCTTTATGTCTTAAAGAATTGGCTCTAAATACTTTTTTTGGGGGCGGGCACACCTGGCTGTGCTTAGGGCTTACCTCTTAGCTCTGTGCTCAGGGATCACTTCTCTTGGTGTCAGCAGACCGTCTGCATGCCAGGGATGGCAGAGGGATTGGCCATGTCTGGAACTGTCTCTCTGGCTCCATGGTAACTTTGCTTTTTTTTTTCCTGGTTAAAAGACTGAACCAGGGGATTGTACAGTGGAGAGGACATTTGCCTTGCACACGGCTGAACCGGGTTTGATTTCTGGCATCCCATATAGTGCCTGAGCACTGCTAGGAGTAACCCCTGAGCATCATCAGTGTGATGCACCCCCACCAAAAAAAGGGGTGTCCCCAGCAGCACCACTGGGGTAGGGAGACTGGGGTCACCCATCATGCCGGGCTCAGTGATGTCCTGACGGCATTGTGATTAGATGTGGTGCTGCTTGGGGGCTACCAGAACCGCGCCCGACTCTTTGGGGGGTAGGTTCAAGGCTTCCGCGTGTGCCTCATGGGAGCCATATTCCTGAACTGGCAGCTTTTGGGGGATTTGTTTATTTAATCACTATCTTCAGATTTTTTTTTTTTTTTTTTTTTGCTTTTTGGGTCACACCCGGCAATGCTCAGGGGTTACTCCTGGCTCTGCACTCAGGAATTACTCCTGGCAGTGCTCAGGGGGACCATATGGGATGCCGGGAATCGAACCTGGGCTGACATAAGCCAGCCGCGTGCAAGGCAAACGCCCTACCCTGCTGGACTATCGCTCCGCCCCACTATATTCAGAAATTTAATTTGGAGTATTTTTGTTTGCTTCTCATGCTCTACTTTTGGGTTTACTGGAATCACCAGATGCAGGATTTATTATTTTTATGACATTTGGTAGCTCTTTGATTTGACCATTATTCAGAACATTTTTATCTGGTTTGTCTTCCTCATTGCCCTGTTTTTTTTTTTTTTTTTTGTCATTTTTTTAAAAAGATTTTTTATTATACCACAGTGAAACATACAATTACAAAGGTGTTCATAATTGGTTCTTGGTAATACGGTATACCAACACCCATCCCTCCACCAGTGCCCCATTTCCACCACCAATGTACCCCACCCCCTCCTGCCCACCCCCATGCTGCCTTAATAGCAGGTACCCCAGTTTCCTCTCTTTCTCTCTCTGTCTCTCTCTCTCTGTCTCTGCATCTCTCTCCCTCTTATTTTACACATTGTGGCTAGCCCTGCAGGTATTTAGAGTTTATCACTTAAGTCTCTTTGTGTATATTCAATGGTGAGTTTTAATCTGCCATTACCATTTCCCACATTTAGTAAAACACTGGTATCTATTTATGTCGTATTAATGAATGCAGTCATTCTATATCTGTCCTTTTCCTTTGACTAATTTCACTCAGCATGATAGTCTCCATGTCCATCCATTTGCAGGTAAATTTCATAATTTCATCTTTTCTGACAGCCGCATAGTATTCCATAGTGTAGATGAACCACAGTTTTTTAGCCAGTCCTCTGTTGTTGGGCATTTAGGTTGTTTCCAGATTCTAGCTATAATGAATAGTGCAGAGATGACTAAAGAAGTACAGATAGTGTTTCTGCTATGTGTTTTTTGGTCTCTTGGGTATATTCCCAGGAGTGATATTGCTGGATCAAATGGGAGCTCAATATCTAGTTTTTGGAAGAATGCCCATATTGTTTTCCAAAAGGGCTGGACCAGTCGGCACTCCCACCAACAGTGGATGAGAGTCCCTTTTTCCCCACATCTACCAGCACCGGTTGTTCTTGCTGTTTTGGATGTGTGCCAGTCTCTGTGGTGTGAGATGGTACCTCATTGTTGTTTTGATTTGCATCTCCCTGATGATTAAAGATGAAGAACACTTTTTCATATGCCTTTTGGCCATTCGAATTTCTTCTTTTTGGAAGCTTCTGTTCATTTCTTCTCCCTATTTTTTTGATGGGGTTGGCTGTTTTTTTCTTGTGGAGTGCTACCAGTGCCTGATATATCCTGGATATTAACCCCTTGTCAGATGGGTATTGGGTGAATATCCTTTCCCACTCTGTGGATTGTCTTTGTATCTTGGTCACCGTTTCTTTTGAGGTGCAGAAGCTTTTTAGTTTTATATAATCCCATTTGTTTATCTTTGCTTCCATTTGCTTAGTCAGTGGTGTGTCAGTCTTTAAAGATACTTTTCGTTTCGATGTCGTAGAGCGTTTCTCCTATGTTTTCTTCGATGTACCTTATAGATTCATGTCTGATGTTGAGATCTAGAATCCATTTTGATCTGACTTTTGTGCATGATTGCCCTGTATTTTAAGACCCTCATGAAACATGTGTTCTAGGCTGCTTGAGAACATGTCTGTTGCTCCAATTTTATTCATTCTTTTAGTTAAAACATTTTTTCCCCTTCAATTTAGATATTGTATGTTTTTGCATGTCCTGATCCTGTTCTCTTTGTTTTGATTTTTGGGCCACACCCAGTGATGCTCAGGGGTTACTCCTGGCTCTGTGCTCAGGAGTCAGATGGAACGCCAGAGCTCAAACCTGGGCCAACCATGGGCCAGGCAAGCATCCCACCTGCTGTACTGGCTCTCCAGCCTCTGATCTTGCTTTTGACAGTGCTTTAATTGTTAGTAAAGCCATTTCTGAATTTTCCTTATTTTTGAGTATTTGAGACCTAGAAATTTTTAGTCAAAATGTTTTCAGGGCCAGGGAGATACTGAGGTCGCAAATTATGCGGCTGGAGTTTCTGTGATCCAGGCACACTCCAGCCTGGCACTGCCAGGTGTCACTCCTGTGTACTTCAGGTATCGTAGTACCAGGCCTGTGCCACTGAACTGTGGATCACCGGAAGTCGTATTGGGTCTTACCCAGCACTGTCAAATGTCAAGATTTAAAATAATCCTTCACTGTATCACTGTCTTCCCATTGTTCATCAATTTGCTTGAGTGGGCACTAGTACTAATAAAACCTTTTTTTCACTGTATCACTGTTTTCCCGTTCATCATCGATTTGCTCGAGCGGGCCCCAGTAACATCTCCATAAGTCCTGTCTCATGCGAGTAGAGCCCAAGGCATCTGCTTGCTCCAGGAACATAAAGAGCCTCAATCCATTCCGGAATGAGGTCTATAATTGTTACTGGTATTTGGCATATATATCAAATACAACACGGGTAGCTTGCCAGGCGCTGCCGTGCAAGTAGCATATTCTTGTAGGCATCTCTAAGTCCAGCATTTATTAATGAACCGCGCGCCGCTGGTAGGCTGGTCTGCTGGGTGGAGGTCTGACGAGAGAAGTCCGATGTGGAAAATGGAGGCCCTCCTGGAGGGGGGTCGTCTGGCTTGTTGCGAGGCTCTGCTGGGGTGGTGGGCCAGGGCTAGAACCCACCATCCCTCCCAGTTGCCTCGTGAGCAGCTGGTCACAGGGAGAGCCAGTAGCAGCTCTGCCCCATGTCTGCGAGTCCTGGACCAAAAACCTTTTTTACAGGAATAAATAGCCAGTCCAAAACCACAGTTTATCAACCCTTGAAAGTCAAAAATTTCATGATGGGGCGGGGCTGGAGTGATAGTACAACAGTTAGGCATTTGCCTAGCACCCGGCCGAAGTTGGGTTCCATCCCCGGCATCCCATATGGTCCCCTGAGCACTACCACTATCACTGTCTTCCCGTTCATTATCGATTGGTTCGAGCGGGCACCAGTAATATCTTCATATGTCCTGTCTCATGCTAGTAGAGCAGAAGGGCGTCTGTTTGCTTCAGGAACATAAAGAGCCTCAAACCATTATATTAGGTAATGGGAATAACCTAATATAATTGGTACTGGTATTTGGCATATCAAATACGACACGGGTAGCTGGCCAGGCTTACCGTGTGGGTGGCATACTCTTGTAGTCACCTCTAAATACAGCATTTATTGATGAACTGCTCGTCTGCTGGGTGGAGTTCTGACGAGAGGGAAGTCTGGATGTGGAAAATGGAGGCCCTCATAGAGTGGGCGCGGGTCGTCTGGCTTGTTGCGAGGCTTTGCTGGGGTGGGGGGGCCAGGGCTAGAACCCAGGAGTAACTCCTGAGTGCAGAGTCAGGAGTAACCCCTGGGCATCGCTGGGTGTCACCTCAGAAAAAAAAAATCTTATGCTGGGAAGAAATCTTTGAGATTCATGTTTAAATTTGAAAGGAGTATCATATTGTTCATTCAGTTCTTTGACGTTTGAAGTCACGTGTCGTACTGACCTCCGCAGGGGTCTTGAATTCCTTCTTGAAGAAGCATTTGCTATTGTGAAATCCTCAGGTTTTCTGTTTATTTTATTTATTTATTTTTCTTTTTTGGGTCACACTTAGCAATTCTCAGGGGTTTCTCCTGGCTCTGCACTCAGGAATAACTCATGGTGGTGCTCGGGGGACCATATGGGATGCCAGGGATCTAACCCGGACCGGCACAGGCCAGCTGTGTGCAAGGCAAACACCCCACCCGCCAGGCTATCGCCCGGCCCCTTCTGTTTCATTTTGACTACCACTTGAGACTATGCTGAACAAGTGTGATTTATCTTCTCTATATATATTTTTGAAAATGATATCAATTATATAATTGAATAATTGTTTACTCAATCATCTTAATTCAGTTGTGGCTTCACTTGATTTTTGCTGTTGTATTTATTTTCTTGGAAGGATGGAACACATTTAACATATGACGGGTTAAGATTTCCTCGCTAATCTAGGCTATTAACTTTTATTTTTTTATTTTGGGCAATATCTGGTGATGCTCGGGCATTACTCCTGGCTCTGCACTCAGGAATTACTCCTGGTGGTGCTCGGGAGACCATGTGGGATGTCGTGGATCGAACCTGGGATGGCTGTGCTCAAGGCTGAAGCCTGCTTGCTGTACTATCGCTCTGGCCCCGCTAGTCCTTTGTTTAATTTATTTTCCCGTATCTAGATTCCTTTCTAAGTGTAGATGTGAGACTGAAAGCAGTACTGACTGGTGGGCAGGTAAGACCCGCTGTTTAGGAATTGTGTTTCTGTGCCTTTGCTCCTCTGCCAGTCTGAGGACCCTTCTGATGCTTTTATCTTCTGGCCTGGACACAGTAAGAGGTGCTGTACCAGCTGGGAGAGTCTTCTCTGCATTGCTCAGACCTTATCCTGACTCCGTGAGGCGTTATTCCTCGTGGCGCGCAGGGGACCACGTGCGGTGGCTAGGATTGAATCGGGTTTGGCCGCATGCAGGAAAGCTCTTACTTTTCCTCTAGCCCCTCACAGCCTTTTCACATCCTGTTTCTTTCTGAGAAATTTCCATGAATTATCTTTCACTAGTCCTGCTGTCATTTTTCCTATTTTCTCTCTTTGAAAGCTCTTATATTCGGTTTGAATCTCTAGGTTGCTCCTAGGAGGGCAGAAAACTTATTTCCCCTCAAGTCCCCCAATCTCTTTCCTGGAAAAATGTAAAACTCTGACCTTGTAGCTGGCATCATAATAGAAAAATTTCTAGGAACTCTTTTAGCTCTATCTTTTCTGAAATAACTTCCTGTTCTCTTCCTTAGCATTTTATATTTATTATTATACATGTATTTTTGGGCGTTTTAAGTCGTGCTCTGGGGCACAGGCAGCTCTTGGCTGTTCTTGGCCAGGCAGGCCGAGGTTGAGTGCTGGTTCAGGAGGGAGTGCTGCAGGGCTGCCGCCCCTCACTCCGCTCTCCCTCCATCCCTCTCTTCCCACCCTCCCTCCTCTCTTCCCCCTCTTCCCCTTCCCTCCCTTCTTCCCCTCTTCCCCCATGTCTCCCTTTGTTCAGTCGGGGCCTCACATGTTAAGGCATGTAGTCTATCACAGAATTACATTTCTATCTCCTCCCCTCCTGTTTTTCCAAAAAATCTAATTTGGGGGCGCCACATCTGATGGTGTTAGTGGCCCATCAGGGCTCTAGCCAGAACGCTCTTGAGGGGCCTTACAGGGCCTGCCTGGAGTTGGGACAGGGCCTTCCTTGGCCTTACAAGGCATCTACCACTTGCTCCACAGCCCTGACCTCTGCTCTTTTCTAATGCTCTTATTAATTTATCTCTAAGAATGTCAGTGATACGTTTTCACCACTGTTCTTGCAGTGTTGTCTCTTTAAGTTATTAAAATTTTTGCTTTTATCTTTATAAATCATTTTTACCCTCCTCAGTTATTTAGCAGTTTCTGATTATTTGTGTTTAGTAATGGTGGAACAGAAACTGCCTGGAAGTTCTGCTTGTGTGACTAGCATCTGTGTATTGTGTAGTTCCGTGAGCTGGGTGGGTTCTTTAGACGGCGCAGTGATGGTTGGTGGTATCTTGAGCCTTTTCTCTTGAGCTCGCCACATTCCCAGACTTCTTTCCTTTTTTTCCCCTTTCCTTTTTTCCCTTTCTTCCTTCCAGTTTTTTGTTTTTCTTTTTTGGGCTACATGCTGTGGCTCTTGGGGGGTTACTCCTGGCTCTCTTTGGTGGTCATTCCTCGTGTGGGATCAAACACAGGCCTCCAGCATGCAAAGCAACCCCCTGAGCAATAGCCCCTCCTTGGATCCGCCTTCTCTCCACGCCTTTCTCAGACATGAGAGACTGGGTCTGGCTGCTGAGAGCAGTGTTGGGGGGAAGGGTGGTTTTTGACCTTCGTGTCGTACATGTTTCTGAAGTGACCTGTTTTTAACTGGTCCCTGCCTTCACCTGTGCCTCTCTCTATTTCTCATCCTAGACATCTTTCACTGGCTTCAGAGAATGCCCTTCCACTATTTACTGGGGTAGAGGCAAGGGCCAGGTCTCCGAGAGCCTTCTAAGAGGGGTTTGAGACAGTTTTCCAATTATGTCTTCTTTTTGCCTATTATTGTTAGGAATTATAAATTTCTCCACTTTCTGAGCATTTTTTTCAACTTTAAAAATTTGGATTTTCTTATCTGCTCTCCTACCTACCTTGGCAATTTTTGGTTTAAGGAAACAAAGAAAAGACACCTCTTTCCTGATGTTAAGAGGGATTTAAGTGAGAGCAGAAGCAGATGTGTGTGTGTTTACTCTGTCATCTCTACCTGGGGTTAAGTTGTGGGCTTTTTATTTTTCCTTTTAATGCTCAGGAATTACTCCTGGTGGTGCTCGGGGACCATATGGGATGCTGGGGATTGAACCTGTCCACGTGCAAGGCAAACGCCCCCGCTGTGCTATCGCTCCGGGCCCAGTGAGTTATGTTTTAACAGAAGTTTTCTGTTACATTTGACTTTTTCTTTCTTTCTTTGGCTGAAGTTGAGAGGTGACTTGGTACTTTCCCTGTTTATTAGCATCCTAACCTTGCTGCTACTCAGTAATGATGACTTAGGCAGACTTGGAGTTGACGTTTCCCAAATTATAACAGCTTTTCTCAGACATTGTCCTAGACTCCTGTACAGGATTAACAGTAAGCTAATTCTGTGGTTAAAGAAGACCCTTTACCTCAACTATTCCTTAAAATATCTTTCGGCTGTGCATTTATTTACTTGTCTGTCTGTCTGTCTGTCTGTCTGTCTGTCTGTCTGTCTGTCTGTCTGTCTGTCTGTCTGTCTGTCTGTCTGTCTGTCTATCTATCTATCTATCTATCTATCTATCTATCTATCTATCTATCTATCTATCTATCTATCTATCTATCTATCTATCTATCTATCTATCTATCTATCTTGCCTTTTTTGGGTCACACCTGGCAACGCTCAGGGGCTACTCCTGGCTCTGCACTCAGGAATCACTCCCGGCGGTGCTCGGACCATATGGGATGCTGGGGATCGAACCCAGGCCGGCAGAGGCCGGCTACGTGCAAGGCATACGCCCTACCCGCTGGGCTATCGCTCCGGCCCCCACGGCTGTGCATTTATTCCTGCTGCCCAGGCGTTCACTCTCATATACAAGTTGCCTTTGTGAGTGGGATGTAGTTAGCCTGGCTAGGGAGGCTTGCGTTCATTTATAGTATCTAGGCCAGCCATATCACTTGACAGGTCAGGAAGCTGCGGTGCCCTGAGAGGGAGGAGGTTTCCTATCGTATAGGCAAATAGTTGAAACCTAGAGCTGAACCATGCTATCCTGATTTCCAGCCAGTATTCTTTTCATGATAATACACTCTTGGTCCATTCTTATCAAGGCCTATTCGTTTTACTCTGTTCCATGATTACCAAATTGTTTTAAAAACTCCAGGGAGTCACGTTGCAAGTTCATATTGTTGGATTATGAGGGACTTGATTGCGGTGGGTCGGTGCAAATAAATGCCTTCCACTGGGAGGAATTTGTCAGCTCATTTCCTATTTATTATAACTAAATCATAGGAAACTAAGAATCAATATAAATTTCCTTTAAATACATTCATGTTGATACAAAGTGCATTTATCCTGACTCTCTTGTAATCTGTTTAATCCAAACCATTTTGAATTGATTTGTAATAGCTTCTGTTTATGCCAGGGAGTTTTTTAAGTTTCATTTTTTCTGAAGATTTGGATACCTGTAAAACAAATATCAACCATTAATGAGTACATATCCCTCCAGTCTCTTACTATTGGAAGTTTTTTTTCTAGTTTAGTTTTACACATTCTTTAAGAATTAGCTTGCGTACATCCCATTTTATGTGGTAATGTAAAAGAAGGCATATACTTTCTGAGTAAAGTTAAAAGTCTCGTGTTCATAGGATGGTATGTGTGCAGTTAATGCTAGTTCTTTTAATATCTCAGGAATGCTAAGGAAAGATTTATGAACTTTTCTTAATTTAGGAAACATGGCCACTATTAAATAGTCATTATTAAATAGAGTAGATGGAAGTTTTTTGGTGCTACTTTACAACCCTATGGGATCAATTTTTACATCTTCTAGCTTTTAGTTTTGCCTTAATTCCATTATATTTGGGATCTGCGACATGTGTGGGTATGAAATAATTATTTAGCCTTTCTGAGTCTTCTTATTTTCAGTTTTCTGTTTGTGAAGATTAGAAATTATATGAAGACCCTAATCTACTACCTAGTGTTAGAATTATTTTTAATAATTTATTAATTATTACTATGCTCTTGGTTTTGGACCACACCTGGTGGTGCTCTGGGCTACTCTTGGCTTTGGCAGTACTCAGGGTACTCTTGGCTCTGGCCGTACTCAGGGTGCTGGGTCAGCAGTGTGTAAGGCTATTATCATGCCCAGAGGTCACACTTACCTGGCGGTGGTGCTTGCACTGGTTTCCATTGTGATGGGATCATGCATTGGGGTAAATGCTCGCAGGCGCCACACAGTCTTACTTGTGATGCTTGTGTACAATCTGATTTATTGAGCACTTGAGCATTGAGAAGGTGGGTTGTGCTTTTGAAAGTTGTGCTCATACAGAATTTTATTTCCAGTGTAACCGGGGGTGCAGTGCTTGTGCTCACTGACTGTCCTGGCATGTGCCTGGGTATTTCTTGTAGCGCTGAAGGTCATAGGCAGCAAGGGTCACTGGGTATATGCAGTGGCCGTCTGGGCTCTGTCAGTGCGCTGGCAGCACGGGGATCAAACTCAGGGTCTCTGGCTCGCTAGGCAGCACGCTCTAAGCCATTGAGCTAATTCTGGCCACCAGTTGAGTTATTTCCTTTAGGAGTACTTTTAGTTTTTAAAAATCAGTACTCTTTTACTTAATGTTGTGTATCTAGACATTTTAAAGGGTTGTTTAGTGATTTTGGAATTATAAAGAACTTTAACATTTGCTAGATATTGGGCTCATAGAACTTTGAAGTTGACTTTAAACTGTGATTATAAGAGCATGTCCTTATCTTGGGCATAGTATTTTGGTAATACTAAAGTGATCTTTTATCAAGCTTTAGTTTGAAATTCATAGCTAAGTGAATTTTCACTTTGTACTTAGTTATTCCTATTAGACTGAATAGTTATATGATATTTAGTTTTAGCTTTAAGGTACTAAATTGTTTTGAAAACAACCCCCCCCCGCCCCGCCCCCGGCCTGCTAGTCTCCTCCTGCCAAGTACGACTGAGCGTGGCCCAGCTGGCTCTCAAGCGCCCTGGGCTGAGCAGACTGACTTGCCAGGCTCTGGCTTGGAACTGGCAGGAACTGGCAGGCTCTCAGAAAGAGTTCTGGAATGGCCCAGACATGTCCCTGGGCCCACTGACCATTCTCTAAAAAACTTCTCCCCCCTCAATGAATAGATCGATAAACAATTGGTCATTTTTCAGGTCTTTCAGCGAATTAATGATAAAGTGATTGTTTATAGTCTCTGTTATGTCACTTGCTTCATATTCTGTTACTTGCTAGAACAACTCCAGAAAGATTTTGGAGCAGGTGGTGGAGGCTTTTCATTGCCACTGAAACCAGAGAAGCATTGATAGGAAGGCCGCGGGGGGTCTGGCTCAGGAAACGGATCTCCCGCGTCCAAGTCAAATGTTTTGCCTGCTGAACCGTGACAGGTGCTACAGGTGACAGCAAATCGCTGTTCGCACATTTTCTTGGGGACGGACTCCTTGATGTTTAAGTCTTTATTACCATTTTCTAACCTTTAAAATACTAATAGTGATTAATTTTTATTGATTTTAATTTTTAATACCACCGCCCCCTTTTCCTCTCCCCCCCATCCTTAGGCGTGAAGTACTGGTTTCTTTGATTAACAAAAAGTTAGTTTTCCTAACTTTTTTTGATTTTAACACTTTCTTTTCAACTTCTTTATCCATTTTCAACTTTGACATGTATTTAAAAAACATTAGGCTTAGGGGCTGGAGTGATAGTACAGCGGATAGGGTGTTTGCCTTGCATGTGGCGGACCCTGGTTCCATCCTCGGCATCCCATATAGTCTCCCGAGCACCGCCAGGAGTAATTCCTGAGTGTAGAACCAGGAGTAACCCCTGAGCTTTGTTGGGTGTGATCCAAAAAAAAAAAAAAAAAAAGTTAGCCTTTTTGAGTCTAATATACACAGTTTTTATTTGAAGAAACAAAAGCTCTTGTGTAGAAAAGGGATTGCACGAAGGGTCTGAGCACACAGCTCCTGGGGCTGTTGCACTGCTGTGACCACAGATCAGTGTGTTTGCCGGTTATCATGAATGAGACATGCATGTCCGTGTGTGTGGGTGTATGAGCAGAGCTGCACTGATCTGCTCACCAGCCTTGTAAACAGTGGCTTTCTCATCTCACTGGTGAGGTGACAGCAACAGTAGTTAAGTGATCGCTAGACACTTGCCCTTAGCTAGTCAGTAGAATCGGGATTCCAGCTGAGAACTGCTGGCACCAGGTTAATCTTCTGACCAAATACATATTTTTTTTTTTTAGTAGAATGGTTCTTACAAATTAGCAGGACAGTCCAGCCTATTAAATTGGCATATGTTTAGCCAGCTAGGCAGTTTTGGAAGAGGTTGTTTGTATGGACTATTGATTTAAAAAAGCAGAATGATTATTATTCATTCAAGAATCTTAAAATGGTAATCGTGAATAAAAAATTTTTTTTGGTAATCGTGAATAAAAAAATATCTGGTAATCGTGAATAAAAACAAGTTTTCCTAATGAAATAATTAGAAAAATAACAATGCTCAAAAATGTCTACCAAGTAGTGAAAAAGGTGAAGATTGTCAGTTGTTACTGAATACAATCATGTTTTCTTAAGAGTATAAACAAATTATTATGTGAACATTAAACTTGTTTTTGAGAAGGATGGGAAGTGACTCAAAGGGCAAGGAGCCAAGCTTTGCTCGGGCTCCCTCTCCAGCACTGGCCAGGAGAAGCCCCCAAGCACCACCACCACCATGGCTCCAAAACCAGAAAGGAAAACAAAAGAAGTCTTTGTGGGACCAGGAGATCCCTGTGCAAGGATAGCGCATGGACGTGCCAGGCCCCGGGTTAGAGCCCTACCACACTCCTGACCACCACAGGGCTCAGCACAGGACTTAGCTCACTGCCACGCTGACTTGTGGCTGGGAGCGGTCACACCCTCTCCCCCACCCCCGGCACTGCTGGGTATGGCCTCCAATTCAAAAAAGATTTTTCTTGGAAGTGTGCTAACAATTGCCGAGGGTACTAATGCCAACCTAGAACTGAGCATTAAATAGAGGCAAAAAGATACACATGACAACCCTTTAATGTATGTTCTGTAATCCATAGTCTTGAGGGGAAGGAAAAGAGGAAGAGAGAGAAAGGGAAAGAAATAAAGAACCTGCCATGGAGCAGGGCTGGGGGAGGGGGAGGGAACCGGGGACGTTGGTGGTGGGAGACGGGCACTGGTGGCGGGATGGGTGCTGGAACACTGTATGACCAGAACCCAAATATGAACTTTTTAATTGTATATCTCTGTAATTGTAAAAATAAAAAATTAAAAAAAAAAAGATTTTTCTTCATGGCAGTATTATACGACTTGTTAGTTAAAAAGCAATTATAAAGCCTTGCAGCATTGTGCCTATACATATCTATATATGTCTGTCTGTCTGTATCTATCTATCTACATATCTCTCTATCTCTATCTCTATCTCTATCTCTATCTCTATCTCTATCTCTATCTCTATCGAGAGAGGGTTCAGTGGGCTGAGCCCTACTTTTTATGCAGGAGATCTGGATTTAATCCCTGGCTGCATGATTCCCTGAGAACCCTTGAGTACAGGCTAGGAGTAGCCTCAAGATCTACAGCTGGGGCCCTAACACCTGATTTTATATATATATATATATATATATATATATATATATATATATATATATATATACCTAACACCTCATTTTATATATATAATGATTTTATATATGTATATATGTATATGTATATATATGTATATATGCATATGTATGTATATATGTATATGTATGTGTATATATGTATATATGTATATGTATGTATATATTCAGAAAAACAGGAAGGCTATCAAGTAAAATGTGAAACTATTTCTAATGTGATTATGGAAAGTAATCATAGTCATTTGCCTGCCCTTGGGGGGGTGCTTCCTAGTGTTGGTGAGGAGGCAACAGGGACTGCAGGTGCCAGAAGCTGTAGCTATTCTTGGGCCCCACAGTCCTGGGGATACTGGGTGGGGCCCTGTGGGGCTGCATCTTGTGTTTGGACTGGGGAACTTGTCGTGCCAGGGACGAAACCAGGGCGTTCTGTATGTAAGACATGTGCCTTTATCCCTGTACTGGTTTATTTACATTTCTTCTTTGAGTTTTTTTCACTGTTCATAGGGTAGCCTGGCAAGTTACCCGTGGTATATTTGCCACTCGAGCAAATCGATGAACAATGGGAAGACAAGTGACAAGTGACAAGTGACATTATCTTATACCACCGTGAGATACACAATTACAAAGATGTTCATGTTTGGGTTTCGGTCGTACAGTGTTCCAGCACCCATCCCTCCACCAGTGCCCATTTCCCACCACCAGTGTCCCCGATTCCCTCCCCCTCCCTAGCCTGCCTCTATGGCAGCTTCTTTATCTCTTTTCTTTCTTTCTTTCTCTTTCTCTCTTCCTTCTCTTACACATTGTGGATTGCAATACATACATTTAGAGGTTATCATGTGTATCTTTTTGCCTGTATTCAATGCTCAGTTCTAGGCTGGTATTACCACTTTCGACAATTATTTGCACACTGTTTCCTTCTGTCTTATCTGACCTCTGACTCTGACACATTTGTGGTAGAGTCCACCTTTGACAAGACTTCTTGATCCATGTTTTGCCTGACCTTGGATGTTGGTATCGTGTGTGTGTGTGTGTGTGTGTGTGTGTGTGTGTGTGTGTGTGTGTATGTCTTTTTTCCTTCTGGCTAATTTTACTCATCATGATCCTCTCCATGTCCATCCATTTATAGGCAAATTTCATCACTTCACTTTTCCTAACAGCTGCATAGTATTCCATTGTGCAGATGTACCAAAGTTTCTTTATCCAGTCATCAGTTCTCGGGCACTCTGGTTGTTTTCAGATTCTGGCTATTGTGAATAGTGCTACTATGAAAATAAAAGTGCAAATGGTGTTTCTGCTGTGTGTTTTTGGCTTCCCAGGGCATATTCCCAGGAGTGGTATGGCTGGGTTAAATGGGAGCTCAATTTCTAATCTTTGGTGGAATGTCCATATTTTTTTTCCAAAAAAGTCCACATTCCCACCAACAGTGGATGAGAGTTCCCTTTTCCTCGCATCCATGCCAGCACTTGTTGTTTTTGCTCTTTTGGATATGCTCCAGTCTCTGTGGTGTGAGATGATATCTCATTGTTGTTTTGATTTGCAGCTCTCTGATGATATTTTCTCATATGTCTTTTGGCCACTCGAATTTCTTCCTTGTTGAAGTTTCTGTTCATTTCTTCTCCCCATTTTTTGATAGGGTTGGCTGTTTTCTTCTTGTAAAGTTCTACCAGTGCTTGATAGATCCTGGATATTAACTCCTTATTAGATGGGTATTGGGTGAATATTCTTTCCCATTCTGTGGACAGTCTTTGTATCTTGGTCACTGTTTCTTTTGAGAGCTTGTTTGGAGGTTCTAGCAGGGGGGCGCAGCTATCTCGTATACCCTCGACCGAAGACCGGTCCGTCTCTATTCGGGAAGGCCGTCCTCTTCGACCGGGCGCAGCTTCGGGAGGGACGCACATGGAGCGGTGAGGAGGGAGGAAGGGGACACCCGCCTAGCCAGCCAGATCAGCCGAATCAACCCTGGCGATCAATGGGGTGACAGATGTCGCAGCCAGATCGCCCTCACATCCTCACTGCCCACTGTTTCTTTTGAGGTGAAGAAGCTTTTTGGTTTCATGTAGGCCCGTATGTTTATCTTTGCTTCTAGTTGCTTTGTTAGTGTTTCATCTCTGAAGATGCCTTTAGCTTCAATGTTGAGGATTTTTCCTATATTTTCTTCAATGTACTTTATGGATTCAGGTCTGATATTGGCATCTTTAATCCATTTTGATCTGATTTTTGTACATGGTGTTACACAGAGGTCCAAATTCATTTTTTTACATGTAGCTGCCCAGTTTTCCCAGCACCACTTGAAGAGGCTTTCCTTGCTCCATTTCATATTTTTGCTCCTTTATCGAAGATTAAATGATCATGTATTTGAAGCTGGGTGTCAGGATACTCAGCTCTATTCCATAGGTCCACATGTCTGTTTTTATTCCAATACCATGTTGTTTTAATTAGTACTGCTTGTATTGTAGTATAGTTTGAAGTTGGGAAAGGTGATGCCTCCCTTCTTTCCCCCAAGGATTGCTTTAGCTATTCGTGGGGGTTTATTATTCCATACAAATTTCAGGAGTGTTTGGTGAATTTCTTTGAAGAATGTCATGGGTATTCTAATAGGGACCGTATTGAATCTATATAAAGCTCTAGGGAGTATTATCATTTTGACAACGTTGATTCTCCCGATCCATGAACAAGGAATGTGTTTCCATTTCCTTGTGTCCTCTTTTATTTCTTGAATCAAGTAACGTTTTGTAGTTCTCTTTGTAGAGATCCTTTACTTCGTCAAACTTATTCCTAGGTATTTGATTTTCTGTGGCACAATTGTGAATGGGATTGTTTTCTTAACATCTCATCCGGTACTTTTGTAGTCATAGAAAATCAAGTAAGAAGCCTAAATGATGTCAGTACTGTCTTTTAGTAAGAATATTTACTATTTCTCGGTATAAAAAGGTATTACTGAATTTCAGACTACTTTGGTTTTGATGTTACTAGTTTCGAACTTGTTTTCGTACTGAATGGATCCCTCTCAGGTTTGCATTAGAGCACTTAATTTTGTTTTGCAGCCTTAAATTTAATTGTATTAGCAGAAAATACAGTTATTCTTAGCCCTGTGGTACTTTATTTGGGAAAAAATTTGACAAAAATTGACTTGGTAGAAGGGGGAATGTGAAAGGGAGAAAATGAATGAGTTAATGCTTGCAAGGATTTTGTGGGCTGTTGGGTAAGGAATTACGTTATGAGTCAGTTTTACTATCAGTCCTGAATAAATAGTTGTCGTTTATAGCTACTTAAGGATGACATTCAACTTTCATTTGTTTTGAAAAACCTTTGATGTTTAGTTTCTCAAGCTTAAGATTTAAAAATAATAAAAAATTCAATTGAAATAGAACAAAGATACAGTTTTCTCAGCTGGTTGAATGTTTCTATGCTTTGATTATGTTTAAAAACAAAGAACCAAACTGCTGTAAGAATTTGCTGTAAAAGTAGGCTTTCTGTTTTTCCATGCAAAGTAGCATGAAAAACTATTGACAAGTTTACACGTATATAGTAACAGCTTATTTTGTGGTAAAGGATGAAGTATTATGGTACTGCTTGTAATTGCTTCCCTAACTAAGTAGGACTAAATTTGTGAATCAAATAAGAAATAATAGAGAAAATAATTTTATATAGGTGCTTTAGCGTGACTGTTTATATGATAATATAAACAGTCATGCTAAAGCATAACATTCAAAATAATGATTGCTTTATTTTGATAATTTATAAGAAGAGATATGTAGAAATCTTGATAGGAAAAAAAGGGGGAAAATTTTCATTCTTCAGTGAGAGAAATTTCCCCTTCCCTGATGGGAGATACCTTACATGTACAGTTTAAATTCATCTTAGCAAATTTGCTTGTTTGGAGTAAGTTTTTAATTTTGTGTAGGTAAAAAGAAAAACTCAAATTTATTGTAATTTTCTTGTCTTTTCCAGGCGGAACTCACAGGAATCAAATGGCGTAGGTACAATTTTGGAGGGCATGGGGACTGTGGACCCATCATTTCAGCCCCAGCCCAAGATGATCCAATCCTGCTAAGTTTCATCCGCTGTCTGCAAGCCAATTTGCTGTGTGTATGGCGTCGTGATGTCAAACCAGATTGCAAAGAACTATGGATATTCTGGTGGGGAGATGAACCCAACCTAGTAGGTGTAATACATCATGAGCTGCAGGGTAAGTTTTTGCTTTTTCTTAAAAAAATACTATTTGCATTGTATGTCCTCATAAATGTTTTAAACAGAGCAGATTCAAAGAAATGTTAAACTTGCTGAGAGTCGAAATAAGGTGTTTAAATGGATATCTCTCGCAAGAAACATTCTCCTTCTTCTTTTCACCTTTTCTTTCAAAATCTTCTGTTCTTCCAGTAATGGGTCATTATGAAAAGCCACCATCATTAAAGGAAAGCATTGTTTTTCCTGGCGTGTTGGTGTGGAAGTAAGACTAAGATCCACTGTGTTAAACTGGTAGTGAGTTGTGGTGCAGTTAGCAAATCAGTGAAATGAAAGGGATTGTTTTTTTCTTAGACCGTGACTATTGTTGCTCCTTGCTGGATGAGCGCTGATGGAAAATTGAAAAGTGCTAGTTGACTAGTATACACTTACTGACACAATGTTAGATAGTGTCTTGAAGAAGGATCTAAAAGTTCTTTAGTTTTTTGCAGAGCACTTTTGATTTATTCCTGATTTTTATGTGCTTAGGTGATTCGAGGAAATATTTCTACTGTTGCCTATTTTTTAACTTCAGATTATATCTACTATCCAAAGGCTTTTAATTAATGAGTGTTCATTATTTTAAGCTACTTAGTACGTTTACCTCAGATTTTTATAACTAACTGAAAATTTGTTAGTATTCTTGGAACTTCTGGGAAAAGATTTTACTTCCACCTAAATATATCCATTTAGTATGCTAAAGGAGTTTGCTACATGAAGACTAATTCTAATCTTTAGTTAAAGCAGAACATTCACGCTTTTTTGACAGCCTCTTAGAGTCAAGCATTGTTATATGCAAACTAGTCTATATTTTGACAATTTGTGGTTGAAAAATTTTAAGTAGTGCTTGGTATGCCTTGTTAGTTTCTATGTTTAATATTATTCATTCATTTATTTTGGGTTCTTGGGCTACACCTGCCTCTTCTCGGGTTGCTGCTGGCTCTGTAATCAGGAGTCACTCCTGGTGTTGCTTAGGGGATCATTTGCAGTGCTGCAGATCGGTTCAAGGTCAGCCGTGTTAGCCCAGCACCAGCCAGTTTAACAGTTTTAAGCAAGAAGTAGAACTAACTTTAATAATATATCCGAGGGCCTGTTATTTTAAAAACTAAATTTGCCTGAAGGATTTCCACGACAGTTTCTAGACATCTTCCCAACTTTGCATTGCAGCCATTAAAGGAAAAAAAGACAAGAAAAAATCTGTGATATCTCCTGTCCTAGCAGCCAGAGGGCAGTAAACCACAGTGGACTGATGGACTGTCTACCCATAGCCCATTACCTTTCCATCATTTTAGGGCCTAAGTATAAGAACCCATTTTGGGCGAGATTACCTGTCAGCTAGTTAATTAGCAGAATCTCAAAAGACGGCTTCTGAACGGTTGTTTCATGTAGTTGGCTGTGTACTCAGGTCAGATTATTTTCAAACTTACCGTAATTTAAGAAGTAATAAACCTTCTAAAAGGTACTTAAACATGTATATGTTCATTTAAATAGCAATGATGATTATAACCTTCATTTCTTGCCTGTAGTAGAGCTTGGGGATGGAGCATGTTGGGGTCAAACCTGGGCCTCCTGCATGCAGAGACTCTGCATGTCCTGCTAAACTCCTGCCGACTCTTGAGTTGGAGTCTGAATGTTTGGGAGAAATGATGGGAAATAGTTAAGATGTTAAATATCAAAGATAATCTTTCTGTTAACTTTTTCCAGACTATAAATAAAACTTTATAATGAACTCTAAAAGGATGCTATAAAGAAGTTGTCCTTTAACCTCTGTCTTGAGTCCCTGTAAAAGTAGAATTACGACTTTCCTGCCATTCCTACTACAGTACAGCTGTGTTAAAGCAGTGTTGAACAGTGACTGTGTGTCTGCCCTTCCGCATGTCCACCCAGCGCTTGTACCAATGAAAGGGTTTTCATAGCGTCTCTGCCCTTAGAGTTTAAATTTCGAGTTTAAAATCTTTTTGTCCTTTGTCGGGGAACGTCGCCGGGGTCCCCGACAGTGTCAGGACAGAGGTTGTCTTCTACCTCCGAGGACGCCGGGAGAACAGATGAAAACTCACGAGTCCGGTGCAGTTCCAAAAATGGCTTTTAATAGTACAAAAGCTCTTCCACAGCAATCCAATATAATGAACAAACTCTAGCTCTGGTCCGAACTTAGACCATACAAAAGAGCCTAAGTCTCCCACCAAAGAGAAAGGGATCTCACCCGAGCTGAGTCCTACTCAGAAGAAGGAGCAAAAGGCCAAGGAGCAAAAGGCCAAAAGCCAAAAGCCAAAAGCCACAGGAGCCAAAAGCTGAAGGCTGAGGAACCAAAAAGGCAAAGGTAAAAGGTGAAGGGGCCTCAAGTCAGCCCCTTGTATACACCAAAGTAATCCAATCGGGAGGTTGTCATGCCAACAAAGAACCCTAAACAGAGTGTAGTGCCACACCCTATTGCAGGTATAAACAAAGGTTACACCAAGGACTAATCCTGAGATTATCTCTTATGTAAAACACTGGAGAGAGAGGGGGCTGATATAAAGTAATACATCTTAACTTCATGAGCTTCATGTAATCTAGATGGTACCCACAAGGTCCTTATTATCTGCACCAGGGTGATTCTGAGTATCTTGTTCTCATGTACTGAAAGGGTCATACTCGCCTGCTTAGAGCAAACTAGTATGATCCTTCCTATAGTCTTCCTTTAGTCTCAGCGTAGCCAGGGTGGTAGTCTCCTGGTAAATTCTAACTGTCCCACACTGGGTGCAGTGGGTATAAAGAGGAGCTGTGCCCAATCTAGAAAACATAGAAGTCTTAGTAGATGTATAAGTCAGAAGTTATTCAATCAAGGTGACTTCTGTAACTGCCACACCCTCTAGCAGTGTTTACATAGAAGAGAGATCTCATGAGAATGAACCTTGGCTTAAATAAGATTAATCTGGGAGTGAGCAAAACAACAAAACTCCCAGATTAGCTAAACATGTCCTCCAACAGTCCTTCCAGTTAAACTCCCAGTTAAGCTTAGAGTTTGGTTGGAAGTTAAACTTCTAGTTAAATTTAGAGTTAAAGAGGGTATGAGACAAAAGTACCTGTATCTGTAATGGAAGGAGCTGTAATCTAAATGGGCAGATGGTCTGTTCAGGACATCAGTGTCTTAAACACTTAGGAGTGCTGTGACCCTTACTGCCCTTCTGGGTTTTGACCCATTTTCCAACCTCCACCATTAGGCAGGAAAAGGGATTGTCCCTTTTTCCCTTAAGGAACTTACAGTTTTGTTGGGGAGGTGGTTAAATGAGTCCATTATTTTGATATAATGGAATAAGTGCCGTTAATTATTTGATGATGGGATCTTGCAAAAGCATCAGGTTCGACCTTTGTCCTTCAAGAACAGAGTAGGGAAAATAAGGGAGAAAGTCCAGAGACTGAGAGATTAAATATAGAAGTTATGTAGGTTTGTTGGAATTTCTTGTAGTCAAAGAAGCACGTGACTCCTATGGGAATGTGAGGCATTTTCTTACATAGCGGTGATACTATCATTATTCTTCAGAAATTTAACACTGATATAATTAATGGCCTATCCAGATTTCCTCAGTAATGTCTTTTAATTATCACCCCATCCCTAATCTAGGGTTTAGTTAAGAATCACATGTTGCATTTTAGATGTATTGTTTCTTTAGACTCCTATAATTTAGAGCATTCCCCGGATTGTCCCCCCTTTATTTTTGTTTTAAATGTTATTTGAGGGTAAAAGTTTAGTTGTCCTGTCAAATGGTTTTTTATTCTGAATTTTTATTTTTTTTGGGCCCTGGTCATAGGGTCTTCCAAGTAAATGCTTGGGGGCCCTTGGGGCACTCCCAGAGATAACCTGCTAAGTTTGCTGATGGTTAAATTCTTGGGCCCAGTGATGTGAAGCTGCCTGGGTCCAGCTGTACAGGCCCCAGGGTCACCCTGGTGGTGCTCATGGACTGCTAGGACTACACCATGAGGTGCTTGGTGAGTGGATCCATGCAGTACCTGGCAACAAATAGTTTCCCTGCCATCTGACTTGCCTAGTTGTTGTTGTTATTATTATTAGGCCATCACTAGATCACTAGACATCCCTTTGTTCATTGATTTCCTCGAGCAGGCGCCAGTAACGTTTCCATTTGACCCTATCACGTGCCAGTGTAGCCCAATGGTATCTGGTTGTTTCATGAATACAAAGAGTCTCAAACCGTTCGTTCATGGTCTTGACGAAGAAGTCTGACCATCTTGTAGGTGGGCGGCCACATGATCTTTTGCCATCCCGTGGGATCCAGTTGGTAATGGCTCTTATTATTAGGCTGTACCCAAAATAATTTCTGTGCCAGAAATTACTCCTAGCATGCTTTGGGGGACTGTATGTGGTCCTGGGCATTGGACCTGGGTCTACTGCATTCAAACCAAGCGCCTTACCCCTGTACTTTATCTCTGGCCCTAGATTCTTTCTTAATTATTCTGGGCCTCACCTGGCAGTGGTTCAGAGGTTACTCTGATGATACTCAGGGGAACAGGAGGTCCAGGGACCAAACTTGGGCTTCTGCATACAGAGCATGTGCCCTGCTCATTGAACACCTGCCTGCCTGTCTTGCCCCTGATTTGGTTCAGGCTCACACACTGAATTGCCAGAGCTGGAGCGATATATTATAGTCGGTAGGGTGATTGCCTTACATGTGGCTGGCCCAGGTTCTGTGCCCGGCTTCCCATATGGTTCCTTGAACTCGCCAGAAGTGAGCACAGAGCCAGGAGTAAGTCCTGAATATTGCCCAGTGTGGTCCCCAAACAAAGCAAAACAAAACAAGTATTTTGAGTGAGTGCCACTCACCAAGCACATTCCCGTTAGTCCCAATGGGCGTCCCCCAGATTAGAGCACCAAGTTAAGGTGTCATGTGTCAGGTTTCTCTCTCTCAGAAAGGCAGCCCTTTAGAAAATTACTAAGTAAATTTTAGGGCAAATCTTTGAAAGTTTTCACTTTTAGGAAAAACTTTACATTGATCCTTCTAAGATCCATAAGATGAGCTGTGAACTGTCTACTTTTATACAAGCAGTTACAAAGTTAATGAAAACCACAATTCTTTTGTTTTCTTGTTTTTTGGGTCACGCCTGGCTGTACTCAGGGGTTACTCCAGGTTCTGCATTCAGGAATTACTCCCGGCAGTGCCTAGGGGACCATATAGGATTCCAGATTGCAAGGCAAGCACCCGACCCATTATACTATCGCTTGGACCTCTGAAAACCACCTTCTTAAGTCACAGGAAAGGTGGGGTAGTGGGGAGGGGAGGAGCAAAGGAAAAGAAAAGAAAATCATTGAAGAGATAGTTGTGGTGGGTGAAGTCAAACCCTTCACTAAAAAAGGACTAGCATCTGGCTCCCTAGTGGCACATGTCTCAAATGCATGAAGCCCTGAGT
The DNA here is from genome assembly GCA_021461705.1 of Cryptotis parvus. Classification (NCBI taxonomy): domain Eukaryota; kingdom Metazoa; phylum Chordata; class Mammalia; order Eulipotyphla; family Soricidae; genus Cryptotis; species Cryptotis parvus. Next base: position 48,442 of record JAJIBD010022897.1, on the reverse strand, counting down.
TAGGTCCCTGAAAAACAAAAACGTTTAAAATGAGAAATGTTGACATTGGATTACCGAAAATCATTGGCAATAAATAGACTATATTACTGTGTATCTATATTACTCTGACCCCTCAGTTGCCTTTCGGTGCTGGTTATCTTCGACTAAAGGAGATGACACCATTCCTCTCAGCATCCTAAATGGGATTGAGTGTTGCCTGGGCTCCTGCCCACACAAGCAAAATAAACACTAACTCTCCGCCTCTCCATGACCAAACAAAATGACAGTAATGCAAATGAATTTAAAAATGTGAAATCTGCTTTCTGGGAAAATATACTTTTATATATAATATTGAGAGGAATGAAATGTCTGTAAGTGGAATATCATACTCTTTGAAAAATTTCCCAGAGAAAACCAGATTTCTGTTTCCTCTTGTTATAGCTGTCTTTTTCATTATTGGTGGTCTATATCCCAACTAAACTGGAAAATAAATTTTTTTTACATTGTATGAAATGGTGGTAATTTTGAAAGCAGGTGAGTTATTCTGTTGGTTGCGTTCTAGATATGTCATATTTTAGGTGCTGTTTTAGGCCCTAGAGATGTAGTGTTTGTTGCGTTCTAGACTTATGGTACTGTGTGTATCAGCATTTATATGGAAATTCATGAGTGGTTTTACTGATGCTTGAGGTTGGTGACACAAGGTACCTAAGAGGCACTTGCTATATTTTGGTTTGGTTTTTGACCCACACCCCACAGTGCTTAGGGGTTGCTCCTGGCTCAGCGCTCGAGTATCTTTGCGGTGCTCAGCGTCTGTGTGCAAAGCATGTCCTCGGCGGCTTGAGCTGCTTCTTTAGCTCCATATTGCCTCTCATGTTTGTAACTAAAAATGCTGTTAGGTGAAAGAGGCACTTTAGGGAAACTATATGCTGTGGTAAATAGTTTAGGGGATAAGTGATCCTCTTTTTCTTTTCAACTGAAGTGAAATGGCTTTATTTATGAAGACAGAGACAGAGGTGAATGAGCGAGCACCCTGTAGTAAAATAATGTACTCCAAATTACAGTTGTGGGTGTGACTCAGAAAGCTTAATAATCCTTGTTTTCATTGGAGTGTAAATGGTTCAACCTTGACCTGAAAGTTTTGATCTTTAAGAACGGTTATACTGTCTATTTTCCTATTTTGTTTTTAGTTAAAAAGAGTAGTTTGCTGAGGCTATGCAGTACCAATAGCTTTCATTGTATGAAGATTACCTAAGTGATTCTAGCTCATACTTATTGAAACGTTAGATTTAATAGATAATTCAAAATTGCATTCTTAAAAGAGAAAATAACTTATTAGGAGTTTGGTAAGCAATAAATTTATAATGTAAAATAACGGTAAGAGAGTAATGACTTCTGAATTCTTTCACATGAACAATAGGAAAAGAACTAATGAATTAGAATTACTAAGCTAAATGTGCTTGAAATTGAGAGAACAAGCTTAAGTCTAACTTTTGAATGTAAATAAAATCGATGTGTTACCACAGGCAACTTACTGAACCATGTAATTAGTTTCTTCTCTGAAAAATGAGACATTTATACTTAGTGGCAAAATAGCATGTGAAGAATTTATGTACTATAATACAAAAAATTAAAGAGTTGGTAAAAATTATTATCTAGAGATCATTACTTTGGGGAAGTTAAATCTGATGAGTTGGTTTAGGGAGGGTAGCCACATGTTTGGATAAGGACAGGAGTATATGGCCTGATATTTTTTACTTTAGTATAAACTCACCTTCTTATATAAACTTGAAAAAAAATCTTTCTTTTATTGAGGCATATAATCACTACTGGAATAAATAGAGTTAAAAACCTAAAACAGACAAACTGGTTTGATAGTCTCTTTCCCCTTCCTGTGTAAGAAATTCTAGAGATGCGTATATTCTATATCTAGAGATGCGTATATTCTATATCTAGAGATGCATATATTCTCTATCTAGAGATGCATATATTCTACTAGAGACGAGCATATACTGTATTTAGAGATGCGATATTCTTATCTAGGGATGCGTAGTTTCTGTACTTCACTGTCACTGTCTTCCCGTTTATCATCGATTTGCTCGAGCGGGCACCAGTAACATTTCAATATGTCCTGTCACATGTGAGAGAGTCCAAGGGCATCATCCCGCTCCAGGAATATAAAGAGCCTCATACTATTCTATCAGGTCATGGGACTGAGGTCTATAATTGTTACTGGTATTTGGCATGTCAAATATGACACGGGTCGTATTTGACACATGCCAAATTTCTGTATTTAGAGATGCATATATTCTATATCTAGAGACACATATGGTCTATTTAGAGATGCATATATTTTATGTCTAGAAACATTTCTATATCTAGAGATGCATATATTCTATATCTAGATATCTATGCATATACTCTATATCTAGAGATGTGCATATTCTATATTTAGAGATGCCATCTTATGTATCTAGAGATGTGTAGTTTCTGTATCTAGAGATGCATATATTCTATATCTAGAGATGCATATATTCTATATCTAGCAATGCATATATTCTATATCTAGAGATGCATATATTCTGTATCTAGAGATGCGTATATTCTTTATCTAGCAATGCATATATTCTATATCTAGAGTATATGCTCTATCTAGAGATACATGTTTTCTATATCTAGAGATGCATGTATTCTGTATCTAGAGATGCATATATTCTGTATCTAGAGATGCATATATTCTGTAGCCAGAGATGCATATTTTCTATATCTAGAGATGCATATATTCTATATCTAGAGATGTGTATACTCTGTCTAGAGATGTGTATATTCTATATCCAGAGATGCTTATATTCTATATCTAGAGATGCACATAGTCTATATCTAGAGATGGCGTATATTCTACATAGAGATGCGTATATTCTATATCTAGAAATGCATATATTCTATATCTAGAGATGAGATATTCTATATCTAGAGATGCACATATTCTATATCTTTACGCATATGTGTAAATTGAGGAGACTTTGCCACAGCCAGTGGTGCTCAGGCTTTTCTTTGAGATCTGTTCTCAGACTCATTCCCTGGCCGTGCCCGTGGGGCCCTATGTGGTACCAGGGGTTGAACCTTGGTTGGCTATGTGCAAGGCAGACACCCCCTGTATTATCTTTCTAGCCCTGGTCTAGCAAATTTAAAGATATCCTACTTAATTAATTTTTCTCTCCTATTAAGTCTATTTTCTCTTCAAATTAGTTCATTATTCAAAAACTACAGGGACTGGAGAGATAAAGATAGTGCCGTAGGTAAAATGCTTGCCTTGCGTGCAACTTGGATTCCACCTCTGGCGCCCCGTTTTGTCCCCTCTCACCCCAGGAATGACCTCTGAGTGCGGAGCCAGGAGTAAGCCCTAAATACTGCCAGGTGATGCCTCCCCAATGCCATTAAGATGACATAAATGTTTATCTGCCCAGTAAAACAGTTTCTTCATTTTATCACTTGTTAAGTGAGATTGATGAAAGATTCGAAGGGTGTAAATTAGAGAAAATGTATTAATAGAAGTTAAGGGCCCAGTTCACACAAACAAATTATATGACTGAGCATTAAAATTGAATGAGGGGGCCGGAGACGTAGTATAATGGGTATGGTTCTTGCCTTGCACATGACTCACCCGGCTTTGTCCCTGGCATTCCATATGGTCCTTTGAGACTTGTCAGGGGTAATCCCTGGTCATAGAGCCAGGAGAAAGTCCTGAGCACCACATGTGTGGTTCCCAAACAAAACACAGTTGGGTGAAAGATATAAAATCGAAGTTTTCTATAGAATACATGCAGCTTTTAGTACTAACATACAAATGACATCAGACCAGTTTCACTATTTAGAGAATTGTTTCCAGAAGTGGGTGATACTCCCCCCATTCCCCACTCCTTGGGGCGGGAAGCTGCTGAAACAGTCTTGGATGGTGTGGGGCATTAGTAGCTTACCTGCAGTTGTGTAAACTAAAAGGAGGAGAAGAAGAAGATGGTAAATTTCCAAGGGGCACTTAGTGTATTTTTTGTTTCTTTTGAAAAGGTGTGGTTGGCCAGATAAATTTGGCAGCCTGTGATTTAGAGTATTTCATATAGGAGATTAAAAAAAGATGAAAACCTTGGATTTTCTCAGGAAAGGAGGACTCAGTGAGTCATTGCTGAGAGTCTGTCATGCGTTTCCCTTTTATACTGCTGAGGTTATCATACCAAGAGACCCTTTGGTTTTTGTTTGCTGCTAGTCAGGATGGAAGTCAAGCCTCCAACACTTTGTTAGATTTTTTGTTTCTTTTTGGGTCACACCCATCATTGCTCAGGGGTTACTCTTGGCTCTGCACTCAGGAATTACTCCTGGCTCGGGGACCGTATGGAATGCTGGGATCGAACCCGGGTCAGCCGCGTGTAAGGTGAACATCCTACCTGTTGTGCTATCTCTCCGACTCCTCAAGCCTGGCGCTTTGTAACTTAAAAAATTGAAACCCTTATTGGCTGCAAAGCTCTACATGTCTTGAAATTATATGATTGTACCCTATAAAATGAATAGATCAACAGTGTCAAATCATTTAAAATAAAACCCACATTTACAGTTCTATTTATATCAGATTTTTCTTTAACTGTGCTTAACAGAAAAGAACTGACTTGTATAATTCTGGGAAGAGACTTTAACCTGATTTTAAATATTTTTCTATGATACTTGACAAATGTTGATTCCGCTCTATCAGTTTCCATATTTAGTTTAGAACTATTAACCTGAATGCATACCAAGTTGATCGTGAGGAAGTCTAAAGCATAAGTGTGTAGTGACTGGGACGGCGCAGCAGGAAGTGCTCTTGCCTTGCGTGTAGCTCGCTGATATGAGTTCAGTTCCCTGAGCACTGCCCAGAATCATCCCTGAGCACCACTGGATGTGGTCCCACCTTCAAAAAAAGTTGCAGCCATAAAAACGTGACAGAATGGGGCCGGAGCGATAGCCCAGCGGGTAGGGCGTTTGCCTTGCACGAAGCCAGCCTCTGCCGGCCTGGGTTCTATCCCCTGGCATCCCATATGGTCCCCCGAGCATCGCTAGGAGTAATTCCTGAGTGCAGAGCCAGGAGTAGCCCCTGAGCATTGCCGGGTGTGACCCAAAAAAGGCAAAAAAAAAAAAAAAAAGTGTCAGAAGTGTAATATAACTGAATACTTAGTTTTTAAATCAAAAAGAATTTTTTTGCACAGCTAATGGTGCTGTCATTTCTTTCCCATAGCTTGGGGGTTACTCCTTGCAGTGCTTAGGGGAAATGTAGTGCTGGGGATTGACCCTGCCACTCCCCTACGTGCACACGTCTTCAGTCTGTGCAGCTGTTTCCCTAGCCCCACATCTGTTTTAGACCTGGTAAGATATTCGCATTTATTTTTTTAAGTATTTTATTGAGGTAATTGAAAAGTTAGTTGTTATGAGAAAATTTTTCATTTTGGTGAGGGTACACCTGACTGGGCTCAGGGCTTACTCTTGACTCTGTACTCAGGAATCACTCCTGGTGGTGCTGGGGGACCGCATGGGATTCTGGAGAATGAATTCTGTTAGAATGAGTGCAAGATAAACGGCCTGCCCCACTTTACTGCTGCTCCAGTCTCTCTCTCTCTCTCTCTCTCTCTCTCTCTCTCTCTCTCTTATTATAGGCTCTATCATCTATCTATCTGTCTGTCTGTCTGTCTATCTGTCTGTCTGTCTGTCTGTCTGTCTGTCTGTCTGTCTGTCTGTCTATCTATCTATCTATCTATCTATCTATCTACCTCCCTCTATATATGTATATGTATATGTATATATCTCGTAAAAAGAACAGGGTAACTGTTGGGCAAAGTAGGAGGTGATTGCCGAGTCTGTCATTCGATTATTACATGGCTTCTAGATCTGTTTAAAATATTGTAGATTACACTAACGTATAGCTAAACTTCATGAATGGTTTTTCGACATAGTGATTTACTTAATTGCTTCCATTTTGTTATGTTTCCATTTGTTGTAGAGCAAATGATAACTAGAATTTGATATTCTTATCCATGAACATCACTAGAAAGTAAGATTTTAAATGGGAAAAACTTACAAAGGGGTCAGGTCAGATAGCTCAGAGGTGTGAGTGAGCACGTGTTTACGCGCAGGTCTGGGCCCTTGCCTGCACCATGTGGTACCCTGGTCACCACCAGGTGGGGCCCCAAACATGAATTTTTTAAAGATACTTTAAAGTATTTTAAAAGCAGAAATAATACACTTTAAACATTGCGTGTTTGATCTCTTGCTCTGAGGCCTCCGGAAAATAATCTATAAAACGTTTAAAAGTTTTGAGGGGCCTCATTTGGAGGAATTCGGGTTTGCTCCTGCTGTGCAGGTGGGGAACATTCAGTGTTGGGGATCAAACCAGAACCTCCTGAGTGTCAAACAAGTGCTCCAGCCCTCTGCGCTCTCCTTCCTGCCCTGAAGAGATTCTTTATTGAGTATCATTATGGCTAGTAAGTGTTTGATAATTTTCTTTAGTGCTCTGTCTGTGTAAATATTTTTTGAGCAATTTTCTACTAGTACAGGGACACATACCTAGTTTTTATAAACCCGACATTGCTAAAATGCACTCTTTGATAATTGGGTCTTGTTTTGATCCTGACTCTTTCATATTGTGATTTGGCAGTGAGTTCAACAGAATAAGCATTATCCTCTTGAGGCCCATCTAGACTGAACTAAAGGGCTTCTACAGTAGCCACATGATCAGACAATTAGGTGTTTTTTCCCCTTTTTTGTGCTGTGATAGTGTAACTGAATATGAGCTGGCTGCCAGAGTATTGTGGTAGAATAATACCCCGCAGTTTGTAGTTAATCATGCAGCCGAAAATGGCTTGATTAAAAAAATAAGAATAAAATAGAAATTAGATAAAGACAGAGTGTTCTTATGTTGAACAAGATTTTATACAGTGGTAAAGTGAAAGTTCCAGCATCTTCCTTTACAAATCTGTCTGCAATTAGAAACTGCTTCCTCCAGTATAAGTCACTGTCATGGGCGAAACATCTTTCATTAAAAATTACTTTTGTTTATGGCCTTGCAGACCTTGAGGGGAGGTCAGGCTTTCTGCTAATCTTTACGAGGACTTATCAGGGGGAAATAGGTAAATATTTGTGGCATGATTGCCTGCGGAGGGGAGGGGGAGCCTCAGCAAGATGCGTCTCTTCACTATATTCTGTGGATATGTAGACTCAGAACGAGGCCACTGGTGAAAACATTTCATGAATCTTTTCACAGGTAATCTTGGACTTGTTTCAGCGTAAGCAGTTTTGGTACTTGCTCTTTATATGCTGAGGACATGTTACTCACATTCAAGCATACTTAGACTATAAGAAAAGCATTAAAAAAAAAGAAAAGCATTTAGGTTCAACTTAATTTTAAGCAATTTGTTTAACAATTATTTTAAAAATAACCTCGTAGATAGTAATGCTTGCCTTAGTGTCCTTGAGCAGGTCCTATTCATCTCTGATTTTGAAGGAGGAAGTAGTGTTTGTTGACAGACTCTATGGAAAGCTTTGCTCTACCATTTGTTGGTTTCCTGAGCATTCAACAAAGAGGAGCACTTGGCTCAAGCATGCGGCTCGGTCACCTCGGTCACCTCTTCCCATTTCTACGGTAATGGTTTCACTGATCAGAACCCAGTTCACCAGAGCCTTCAGACAAACTCTAATATGCCCATGTTCCCACCCATCCCTGCTAACTCCAGTTTTACACACATACCATTAAGCAACTTAAGCATAGCATCTTTTTTTTTTTTTTTCTTTTTTGGGTCACACCCAGGATCCTCACTGGCACTGAGTGGGGGACCATATGGGATGCTGGGGATTGAGCCCGGTGGGCCACATGCAAGGCAGACATCCTCCCCACTGGGCTATCCTTCTGGCCCCAAGCATAGCATCTTTTGTGGCTACTGCAGATGTGCATTGATGTCTGTTGAACTCCCAGAATGGTTGGGGACAGTGAACAAACTCCAGGATACTTGGCGGGAGAAATTTTTTCAAGCAATATTCTGGGGAGAAAACTGACTCAGCTCAGGTGCATTTAGGCTTATAATATGATGTGTCAGCAGCACAGTAGTATATTAAAGAACCCTTTGAAAGGATTGTTTGAGCTTCATCTGCATATACAGCGTTCCTGTTTAATGATGCTTTATGTTTAGGATTGCCACTGTGTGCGCATCCAATAGATGTGTATTGAGTCTTCACTGTGTTAGGTGCTGTGTAGACTGATACAGCATTTTGTTGTTGTTTCTTTATGGGGTCACATCTAGCAGTGCTCAGGGATCATTCTGGAGGTGCCAGGGTCAAACCCGAGTCGGCTGTGTGCAAGGCAAGTGCCTATACTAGCTCTTTGTGCCTCAAGCTCACTAATTTAAAAATGGAACTTTTCAAAAACGCAGTTAAGTTGGTCTCTTCAAGGATGCTTGCACATCGGCTCCTGGTAACTTGAGCTCCCTGTATTGGTTTACGTTTCCCAGTGGCATCACGTGAAATGTAGTCACATTTTACCGGATGCTTGGAGAACCCATTTATCATGAGCAGATCACACCTCTTAGCCAACAACTGTCCATCCTTCTCTATTATTTATGATCATGCTTATCTGGCATCCAGCAAAAGTATAGGATCTTGTATTCCTCTCATCTGTTCACCCTCACATATCCCAAAGGGACAGACTAGGAAAAAATTTACCTTTCATTCATCTTTTGCCTTTGAGAGGTAAAGACTCACATGAGTAGAGAAGGTAGACTAAATAAGGACGATTGTGATCACGTCTTGCCTTGCCTTCTGTCACATGCCACAGGCAGTCGTTTAAATTTGCTCCTTTATTCTTATCTAGAAATGGGTATTAACAGTCATTTTTTTTTTTGCTTTTTTTTGGGGGGGGCCACACCCCGCAATGCTCAGGGTTTCTCCTGGCTGTGTACTCAGGAATCACTCCTGGCGGTGCTCGGGGACCATATGGGATGCCGGGATCGAACCCGGGCCGGCATGGGCGGCGCGTGCAAGGCAAATGCCCTACCCGCTGGGCTATTGCTCTGGCCCCTAACAGCCATATTTTAAGGCTCGTTTAAATACTGTGGTAGCTGGTCGATTTGAATACCATGTAAACTCGGCTCATAATCATACTTTTTAATTAACACTGTGGATATATTTAATCTATGATTTTTAAATTTTATTTTTAATTTTTTGGACCACACGTGATAGTGCTCATGGTTTACACTTGTCTCTCTGTTCAGTGGTTGCTCCTGGCTATACTCGAGGGATCGTTTATGGTACTAGGGATTGAACTGGAGGCGAGCACTTCAAGGCAAATGCCTTAACCCTTGTACTGTCTCTCTGGTTCACATGGATTTATTTTGAGATATGTAGGTGTGGTCATTTCTACCTGTAGATAAGATTTGAATTGTTTTCCAATTGACATCATTAGTATTTTCTGAATAATATATATGGATTTGGGGGCTTTTTGTTTTGTTGGTTTATTTTGGCCAAACTTTGCTCAGCTTATTCCTGGCTCTGTACTCAGGAATCACTTGGCAATATACAGGTGGATGTATAGTATGCTCAGGATCAAACATGGGCTGGTCGCACGCAAGGCAAACGCCCTTTCCGCTGCACTGTTGCTCCATCCCCAGGAGTTGAGTCGTCCCCCCCAAGTGGTCATTAGATAGTTTTCAGAGGAAGACAAGCAGATAGCCCTTAGGCCTAAAACTTGCTCGGTATCACTTATTAGAGAACACCAAATCAAGACAACAATGAGATACCATCTTACACCAGGTAGAATGGCACATACCAAAATGATAATACCAGCATAGAACTGAGCATTGAAAGTAGGCGAAAGGATGCACATGATAACCTCTAATGTATGTATTGCAAGCCACAATGAGAGAAAGAAAGAATGAGAGAGAGAGAGGGAGGGAGGGAGAGGGAGAGGGAGAGTGAGAGGGAGAGAGAGAGAGGGAGGGAGGGTGAGAGGGAGAGTAGAGAAGCAAAAAGGGGGGAATCAGAGGACATTGGTGGTGGGAAATGGGCACTGGTGGAGGGATGGGTGCTGGAACACTGTATGACTGAAACCCAAATAAGAACATTTTTGTAATTGTATATCTCACGGTGGTTGTTGTATAATAAAAAAAAAAAAACTATGGAAAAAAACCCAGTAGGAACCGTCTGTATTGGCCGGGATGTGGTGAAAAGCTCGTCTCCTGCTGTCTGGAAGAGTCAGTACGGAGAGTCCTCAGCAGACTTGGTGTTGAGCTGCCATGTGACCTGGCCATTCCACTTTTGGGCTTCTATCTGCAGGATTTCAAAGCACTAACTCCGAGAGATGTATGCACACTACTAATGATTGCTGCGCTTGGCGCAGCAGCTAAGATATGGACTCCGCCTGGTGTCCAGTGACAGTTGGGTTGTGAAGATGTGGTATAAATATACACACAGTGGAATTTGGTGCACCTGCAAGGAATGATGAAATCATGTAATTTGCTGCTGTTCGGTTGGAACGGAAGATATCACTGTATCACTGTCTTCCCGTTCATCATCGATTGGCTTGAGCGGGCCCCAGTAACATCTCCATATGTCCTGTCTTATGCTAGTAGAGCCCAAGGGCACCTGCTTGCTCCAGGAACATAAAGAGCCTCAAGCCATTCCATCAGGTCATGGGAATGAGGTCTAAAATTGTTACTGGTATTTGGCATGCCAAATACGACATGGGTAGTTTGCCAGGCTCTGCCGTGTGGGTCCCTAAGCATACCTAAGCAGTCCTAAGCATACCCTGAATAATCTATTCTACCTACAACTTGGTCAGACTTCTTTGTCAAGACCCTGAACGAGTGGCCAGAGAGATAGTATAGTGGGTAGGGTGTTTGCCTTGCACACGGCTGACCCGGGTTCGATCCCTGGCATCCTGTATGGTCCCCGTGAGCACCACTAGGAGTAATTTCTGAATTACTGGTGAAGAGCCAGGTGTAATCCCTGAGCATTGCCGGGTATGATCCAAAAAAGAAAAAAAAAAATAAAAAACGGGCCAGAGCGATAGCCCAGTGAGTAGGGCATTTGCCTTGCACGCGGCCGGCATGTGCCCGGGTTCAATCCCGGCATCCCATATGGTCCCCGGAGCACTGCCAGGAGTAATTCCTGAGTGCAGAGCCAGGAGTAACCCCTGAACGTCACCGGGTGTGACCCAAAAAGAAAATAAAAAAAGAAGATATGTTGAATGAAATAAGCCAGAAGAAGAAAGACAAACACAGAATGCTCAGTCATCTGTGGTGTATAGAATACCTGGACAAACAAATGCATTAGAGTAAAGGGGGATGCCTAGATCACCCTTGACCTCAGAGTTAGAGAGAAGGACCAAGGAAAGAAATCAAGGGGGAGTCAGAAGAGAAAGGGAAGTAGTGGGTGAGCAGAGAAGGGCGCTGTTACAGTGGTGGCGGGAGAAGGGCATAGCTCTATATCTAAAATACAGACGGAGCTACACTGGAAACAGGGGACCAGAGCTGCAGCCGTGGGCACTGTCATTGCCCGACAGATGGAAGAGAAGGGGTTAGTAGGTGTGGGGAGGGAATATGGGAGCCCTGGGAAGTTAACTCAGGTGGTGGGATTGGTGTTGGCATAGATGCCTTAAACTCAACTATCGGTAACTTTATAAATCATGGTTCTTTAATCAAATTAAAAATTATTTAAAAAGCGGTCATTAGCTAAAAAGTGGTAATTATTATTTTGCTTTAGCTGTGCATGGATAAGTGATAATTGTTCTTCAGTATTGGTTTAAACAGATTGTGATCTAATCCTTAAAAATTGCTGTAAGTGAGTGGTGTGTGCTAATTATCCATTAATTAGAGTGTTTTGGACTTTCTGTGAACAGTCATGTACACAGGATTTGTAAGAATATTCGCTTAACAAGGATTACTACTACAAATTCATTTTGTATGCCAAAATCTATTTTTCCTTTTTTGCATTTTGTTTTTTACTTGCAGAACACTTTATATTTGCTTTCCTATTTATAGTATTAAGCTGACAGTAACTGATGGTGTGTAACAGTTCTGTGTTAAAACTAAGAACTAGCCAGTAGTGCAACACAGATTCAGGCCCTCACGCGAGGCATTAGCGAGTGTCTTGTATCCTTTTTTTTTCTTCCTCTTTGGATCACACCCGCGATGCTCAGGGGTTACTTCTGACTCTGCACCCAAGAATTCTCCTGGTGGTGCTGGGGGGACCATATGGGATGCCGGGATCAAACTCGGCTTGGCTTCATGCAAGGAAAACGCCCTCCCAGATGTGCTATTGCTCTGGCCCCTGGATCTGTCTTGTAGTGAAAAGTAGTTATATTCTTTTTTGAATCTTGACTGATTTACAGGGAAGAATCAGATTTTGCGCCTTATTTTGTGTTTGTTAATCTTACTGTTTTTCACTAGTAAGGCTGTGCTCAGGGCTTACTGCTGTCTCTGTTCAGGGGTCACTCCTGCCTGGTCTCAAATCACGTGTGGTGCTGGGGATTGAGCCTGCAGTGGTCCACGAGCAAGATGCGCGCCGCCCCCTGTTTGAATCATGAATGAATGGAGTTGGCTTTTGAGCCTTCTTTATGCAGTGATAGTGTTTTCTCTTGCTGGGACGAGCCAGGGCATCAACTTCCCAGGTTTATATACTTGTTTATATCACTGTATCACTGTCTTCCCGTTCATCTTCGATTTGCTCGAGCGGGCACCAGTAACATCTCCATATGACCTGTCTCATGCAAGTAGAGCCCAAGGGCACCTGCTTGCTCCAGGAACATAAAGAGCCTCAAACCATTCCATCAGGTCATGGGAATGAGGTCTATAATTGTTACTGGTATCTGGCATATCAAATACGACACGTGTAGCTTGCCAGGCTCTGCCATGCGGGTAGCATACTCTTGCAGTCATCTCAAAATCCAGCATTTATTGATGAACCACGCAGCTGCTTGCAGCCGTGCAAGCCGGGCTGTGATAGGCTGGTCTGCTGGGTGGAATGCTGATGAGGGAAGTCCGGATGTGGAAAATGGAGGCCCTCATGGAGTGGCGGGTCATCCATTAGATATCTTGTTTAGATAATTAAAAAAAATCTAGTTCATTTGAGTTCTTTTCATCATAGAAAAGCCCTTAAAATTATTTGTGGGCTTTTGGATTCTAAAAACAGTGAATAAAAGAATCATTGAATTTTAAATGCAGACAGTTCTTCGGAATAAAGTATTTTGATGCTCACAGTTTTGAATAAGGCTTACGAAAATAATTTCAAAGTACAAATTTTGTGTTAGGTTATATGGAGAAGATATTTGAAAACAGAGAACCCTTTGCAATTTACTCATCCTTTTCTCAAAAGTATATGGTCTGAATGGTTTTGCAAAATGCTGATGTGTTAAATAAGAATGTTTTCCCAAGACCCAATTTCTGGAAGATTCTAAAAAGTACACAGTACTGAACTGTGAATTCCAGAGTTAGGTTAAAAGTATGCTAAATATAAAATACAAAAACACTTTTGTCTTGAAGTGCCCGTTTGAATAGACGTTAATCCTGAAATTTGTTATTTTGGGTAAATGAACATAGCCCAGTTTATTACATAATAGATGTAGAGAGATTTATAGAACTGGATTAAGGACACTATTAAGGAAAATTAGAAAAAGTTAAAATCTCATTTTTCATTGTTTTGGTTTTTAAAAATTACTTAAAGTAAATTTGATCATTAAATGCCTCTGAGCTAAAATGAAATTTAGTAGTTCCTAAAATGATCTCTTAAACAGATTGAATTAGAAAAAGACTAGAGAGTTGTTTATTGAGTCTCTTTGTATTATTTAATCTCTTCTACTTGGAGGTGGTGAAAAGTACAATTTAATTCAACAGGTGAATGCTAGATGTTTTGCTGTATGCTGGAGAAGATATGGTTACTCCCTTCCAGGTATTTAAATGATAGAAACACATGTTCCTTTTTTCCCCTAGAAATTTAACTCAGAAGAAGTAGAATTCTGGGTACTTTGTTGATATCATTGTGTCTTTTCATTTATTCGATCTTCATTTATTTAACTTTGAACATGGACCTGATAAAGTGCTAGCATTCACATTCAGTGTAAACTAGACAACTCACTTCTCCATGTTTGTTTAAATTTAGTTTTTATTGAATCACCGTGCAATAGACCATTACAAAGCTGTTGATGATTGGGTTTCAGTCATGCAGCGTCCTGACACCCATTGCTCCCCAGTGCACAGAGGGGTAGTTAGATAAGTACAGCAGAATGCACTAAGTGCTCTCAGAGAGAGTGTTGTTCATGGTTTTTTCTCAGTTGTTCCTTGACATCAGGATTTGTTGTTTGGTTTAATATGTCCAGTCAGTATTGGAGACGAGTTCAGGGCATTAAGGCCTTGCATGTGGCCAACCCCAGTTTGCTCCTCAGTGTTGCCTGACCCCTTAGCATAGAGCCAGGAGAGGCCCCATAGTATTCCTGGATGTGGCCTAAATGCCCCTAGTTTACCCCCAAAAAAAAAAAAACCCTCCTAAAAACCATTAAAAAAAAGCAAGTGCCCAGTCAGAGACTCGGTGGTTAGGGACATCTAAACAACCCTAGCATTGCCTGGCCCCTGAGCATTGCATGGTGTGGCCCTGTGGTCCCCTGCGGCACAGAGCCCTAGCAGTGACCCTTCTGGGAGTGGTTCCTGGGCACCCCCTCAGACCCCCAAGCACTGTGTGGGCATTCCCCAATAAAGTTTAGCTCTCTAGGGGCCAGAGCGATAGCCCAGTGGGTAGGGCGTTTGCCTTGCACGCGGCCGGCTCATGCCGGCCAGGGTTCGATCCCCGGCATCCCATATGGTCCCCGAGCACCGCCAGGAGTAATTCCTGAGTGCAGAGCCAGGAGTAACCCCTGAGCATTGCCGGTGTGACCCAAAAAGCAAAAAAAAAAAAAAAAAAAAGTTTAGCTCTCCAAGGTTTTGTCTTTCTAAGATGTCATTCTATTTATTTTTTATTGAATCACTATGCAACAGGTCACTGCAAGGTTATTCTATTGCCTTAGAACAACAGGAAAGAGCTAGAGATATATCTTTCTATTTTGTGGAAGGGGAGTGATCGTTTATTTATTTTTAATTTTATTTTCCCCGTTACACCCTACTTAAACACCGTGGCTTCCAAAGTTGTTTGTGAAGATTTGTTACAGGCATTCAATATAGCAGTACCAATTCCACGCCATTGCACCTTCCTGGCACTACTATCTCTAATCTTCCCAACCACCCCTAAGCCTGCCCCCATAGCAGGCCCTCAGAAATCTATTTTATATTGTTATTATTTGCTAAAAGAAAGATCAAAAATGTTTCCTTAGAAGACAGTTAGTGAAGACTATGTATATCTCACCACGGTGCTATTCAGCCCTTGGATAATGTACTACCAAGATGTTACAGGTTAAGCCTTCCGTGCTAATATTTTTTTCATCGAGACTGGATGCCTTCTACGTTACATCCCATCCTGTCTGGTGTGGTATACATCCCATCCTCCTGGTTTAGCACTGCTGCAGAGATTGAGGTGTCCAGGAAGTCCAGAGGTTTTAGTGAAGTGAAATAGCTGGAGTTAAATTTTTAACTGGGTGGTGTTTTGGGGTGAATGTGTGACTGTGTCCTAATGCCTTTCTCCAGCACAGTTTCTTTCTCTTGGGGAGAGCGGGCATTAAGAGCTCATCAGACTAAACGATGTCAGTTGGGTGAAAAATGTTCAAGTATTAAAGCTTTTTTCAAGTAAAAGGGTATTTTGCTCAATGTTTTCTGTTCTCAATATCAACTTTTCTATTAAATCATTCTGATATATAGTATGAAACCAGTATCCAAGATCAGGCAAAACATGGATCAGGAGGTCTTGTCAAAGGTGGAATCTACCACAAATGTGTCGGAGTCAGAGGTTAGGTAAGACAGAGAAGGGAACAGTGTGCTAATAATAACAACAGTGAGCATTGAATACAGGCAAAGAAGATACGCATGATAACCTCTAAATGTAGGTCATTGGACTGAACTATATGTGTTGTCACTGAACATTTGTGTTTGACAGGTCATTGTAAAATCCTGCAGAGGAGGGGTCAGGTAGTGTAGTCGGTAGGACTTTGTCCTGGCATGTTGCCAACCCTGGGTTTGAGCGTCAGTGCTGGCACTGCATATTGTTTGATTAGTACCACCAGGAGTGACCCCTGAGCACAGAGCCAGGAATAAGTCCTGAGCACTGTCGACTACGGGCCCCCAAAAAAAAAGTCCTGCAGGAGAGTTTTGGGGAGCAGCGGGGTCCCCAACAATATCGGGGAACAAGTTCCCTTTTATCTCAAGGACTGGTATCAGACCGACAAACCACGAGTTCAGCTCAGTTCCAAAAGCCTTTACTAATTACCAATAATGAAACAAGCTCTGCTACTGCAATCCAAAATAATGGGGTTCCCCAGACCTCTAGCTCTTGGTCAGACCTCCGACCATGCACTCCGGCCCTGGCCTCCCACCAAAATGGATGACTTTTCCCCAAGTCACTCCCTTTATATACCCAAAAGCCTGAATCCTTTCTTCAGGGCGGGTTGCGTTAACAAAGATCAACTATTAACAGAGATCAGCTATGAGGTGTAGAAGTTAGGTGGTTCTGCACTTCACGTTAAGCAAATGATAATGCCAGGGTTAGTCCCTTCCTCTCTCTTATGTCAAAGATTATCTCTTATGTCAAAATACTGGAGTCCAGAGACTCACAGACATGGAGCAGAGCTGCTACTGGTGCTCCCTGTGCCCAGCTCATCACGAGGCGCCCGGGAGGCATGGGGGGGTTCTAGCCCTGGCCCGCCACCCCATCTGAGCCTCACAAGAAGCCAGAGGAACCCCCCGTCTCCTCGAGGGCCGCCATTTTCCACATCCGGACTCCCCTCTCATCAGAGCTCCACCCAGCAGAAGAGCTGATCACAAGCCTGGCTCCCGCACTTCATCAATTAATGCTGGAGATCAGAGGTGACTACAAGAGTATCCCACCTGCATGGCAGAGCCTGGCAAGCTACCTGTGTCGTATTTGATATGCCAAATACCAGTAACAATTATAGACCTCATTCCCATGACCTGATGGAATGGTTTGAGGCTCTTTATGTTCCTGGAGCAAGAAGATGCCCTTGGGCTCTACTAGCATGAGACAGGACATATGGAGATGTTACTGGTGCCCGCTCAAGCAAATCGATGATGAACGGGAAGACAAGTGATATAAGTGATACAACCTCTAAATGTATGTATTGTAATCCACAGTGTGTTAGAGAAGAGGGGGAGGAGAGAGAGAGAGAGAGAGAGAGAGAGAGAGAGAGAGAGAGAGAGAGAGAGAGAGAGAGGGTAATAAAGAACCTGCCATAGAGACAGGCTAGGGGAGGGGGGAGGGAATTGGGGGGCATTGGTGGTGGGACATGGGCACTGGTGGAGGGATGAGTGCTGGAATACTGTAAGACCGAAACCCAAATATCTTTGTAATTGTATATCTCACAGTGGTATAAAAAATATAAATAAATTAAAAATCATTCTGAAATGTTTTCACGTATTCACACATGCCAGATACCTCCTTGTTAGAGACGTTGTCGGTAATATTCAGTGTTGAGTCAAAATCATTAATAGTATATTGGTCTCTGTCATCTCTGAAATCACCATATTTCCTTTAAGCCCTTGTAGTCCCTTACATTGACCAGGATGTTCAATGTTCAAAGATACTTTTGGAGGTGGGTTACAAAGTGATGCCTCAGAGGGCTGGATAGTAGAGGGGGTGAATGCTTGCTTTGCGCTCTTACGTGCTTCTATGCCTGGCGTCACACATGGTTCCCCTAAGCACTGCCATGAGTGATCCCTGAGCAAGGTGCTCAAAGCCCTGAGCTATAGCTAGATGTGACCCCAAAGCTACAAAATAAAATAAGGATTGGAAAAGAATTACACTTTAGAGATGAATAGGGCATATTGCTTCAGGGGCAGGACGGAGGAGAAAATCATAGCGAAGAGTGAGAGGAAAGGAGCAGTGGGGAGCACGAGGTAAACTAAACCTTAACTTGGCTGGAGGGAAAAGTGTGGCAAAGGCAAGAGGGAACTTTCACGTCAAGTCCTGGGGACCGTGTGCACTGGGCGTTACTGCCATTTAGTGTCTGTTAGTGGGATATCTTCAGAGTCTTCACTTGATCACTTGAATCCTGTTATTCATCGATTTGCTCGAGCGGGCGCCAGTAACATTTCCATTGGACCCTATCACATGCCAATGTAGCCCAATGGCATCTGGTTGATTCAGGAATATGAAGAGCCTCAAACCGTTCCTTCAGGGTCTTTACAAGGAAGTCTGACCATCTTGCAGGTGGGCGGCCACGTGATCTTTTGACATCCCGTGGGATCCAGTCGGTAATGGCTCTAGTCCAGCGGTTGTCTCCAAATCACATTACATGTCCAGCTCATCTGATTTTCGATGCCTTGGCAAACGAGACAGAGTCCCTGATTGTGGAATAGCGACGGAGGTCAGAACTCCGGATTCCTTCTCTCACTTGAGTGAGGCGTGATATTCCAAACATAGCTCTTTCGATTCCTCTCTGGGAGACCTGAAGAGTTCCTCTCTGGGAGACCTGAAGAGCATTTTCATCCTGCTTTCATAGGGCCCAGGTCTCTGAGGCGTATGTTAATGCAGGGAGAACGGTGGAGTCAAAGAGATGTGCCCGGAGCCGGAGGTTCTTTGTCCTTTTAGCTATTTCTTCAATGCCTTTGAAGGCATTCCATGCTGCTCTCTTCCTATGCAGCTCAGGTTTTAGGTCGTTCATCATGTTGATTTCTCGACCTAGGTACACATAACTGCTGCATTCAGAGATGTTTGTTCCATTGAGAGTGAACGGGGCCTCTGGAACTAGTTCATTCTTCATGAACATTGTTTTCTTTTAGATTCAGCTGCAGACCTATCTTTCCACATTCTTGGTTGAAGTCAGCCAGCATTTGTGCCGCTTGGCTAATGTTTGGTGTTATTAGAACGATGTCATCAGCGAAGCGGAGGTGGTGTAGTTGCCGACCATCTATCTTCACTCCCATTCCTTCCCATTCTAATTGTTGCATGATGTTCTCAAGTGTGGCACTGAAGAGTTTTGGTGAAATGGTATCACCCTGTCGAACCCCTCTTTTCACATTAATGATCACTTCTTTGTAGAATGGTGAGATCCTGGCACCATGGCAGAGCCTGGCAAGCTGTCCGATGCGTGTTCGATATGCCAAATCCAGTAACAGAAATGTTTATTTTCCTGACCCCGAAAGAGCCCTTAATATGGCAGCAGTAAGAAAGGCAAACAAGCAGTGTCTGATAAAATTTCATGGCCATCCTAGGCTGCCAAAACGAAGAAGGACTAAAATGACTGTCTGTACTTTCAATGCACGTACGCTGGCATCGGAAGCATATATTGAGGATCTGATGCTGCAAGCGCAAAAGATCAAGTATGACATCATTGGTCTGACTGAGACAGAGTCTTCAGGTAGAAGGATTAATCTGGACGGCAGCGTGCTAAATAAATTGGAGGCGAAGAAATAGGTCTCATGGTGCAGGGCGCTTGGCTTGCACGCGGCCAACCCAGGTTGGATCCCGCATCCCATATGGTCCCTGAGCACCGCCAGGAGTAATTCCTGAGTGTCATTGGGTAGTGACCCAAAAAACAAAACAAAACAAAACAAGTCTGTTTCATCATTTTGGTTGGGATCCAACGAGGTTCATTAAGAGATGGTTTGAAAAAATATTTAAATTTCATCTGGTCTTTTTATTTTTATTTTTTATTTTATTTTATTTTATTTTATTTTATTTTATTTTATTTTTGCTTTTTGGGTCACACCGGCTATGCTAAGGGGTTACTCCTGGCTCTGCACTCAGGAATTACTCCTGGTGGTGCTCAGGGGACCATATGGGATGCCGGGATCGAACCCGGCCAGCACAGGCTGGCTGCATGCAAGGCAAATGCCCTACCCGCTGGGCTATCGCTCAGGCCCCGATTTTTTAAAAAAATATTTATTTTGCCACCATGAGATATCACTTAATCACTTGACTTGATCACTTGACATCCCTTTATTCGTCCATTTGCTCGAGCGGGTGTCAGTAATGGCTCTATTTGAAACAATCACATGTCAGTGTAGCCCAATGGCATCTGCTTGCTTCAGCAATACCAAGAGCCTCAAACCATTCGTTCAGGGTCTTGACAAAGAAGTCTGACCATCTTGTAGGTGGGCGGCCACGTGATCTTTTGACATTCTGTGTTGGGATCCAGTCGGTAACGGCTCTAGTCCAGCGGTCATCTCCAAATCGCATTACATGTCCAGCCCATCTGATTTTGGATGCCTTGGCAAACGAGACAGCATCTCTGACTCTAGAACAGCAACGGAGGTCGAAACTCCAGATTTCTTCTCTCACTTGAGTGAGGCGTGATATTCCAAGCATAGCTCTTTCGATTCCTCTCTGGGAGACCTGAATAGCATTCTCATCCTGCTTTCGTAGGGCCCAGGTCTCTGAGGCGTATGTTAATGCAGGGAGAACGGTGGAGTCGAAGAGATGTGCCGGAGCCGGAGGTTCTTTGTCCTTTTAACTGTTCGATGCTCTTGAAGGTGTTCCATGCCGCTCTTCTTTATTAGGCCAGATTAGTATAACTAAAACAAAAATTACTTTTATTAAAAAATGAATCATCCTGTTGACAGTTCAGCTCTCTTTTGAGTTGGAGGGGGCACACCTCTTGACTCAGTGCTTGGGATTTGTTCCTTATTTGGACCATGTGGCCTACGGATCAAACCTGGGACTCAGTATGCAAGGCATGCATTCTGGCCTTCGAACTCGCTCCCTGGCCTCAGACTTTATTTTGCAAATATATATAGCCATACCCTTTGAGATTCTAATGTAGATTTTAACAATTTGTAAAATGAAGATCACTCTGAACTCACTAGGATCTTAGTATTTGGTAGCAAATAAGAGACTAGAAGGTTAACTTCTATTTCCAATAAGGTATTTCCATTTCCAGTGTAGTGCAATTGGCATGTAGTGCAATTGGCATGGGGTGAGTGTTGTTTAAATGGAGTCAGGTGCTTGCTGTAGTCTTACACTGTACTCTCTCTGGCGTCTCTAGAGCGCATGTCAGATGGAGTCGTTTTGAGCCATGTAGTTTTGCTCATTCTTTTGTAAGTTTGAAGGAAACCAAGAGAGAGAAATTCTTCCGAGAACTGCATTTTCCTTAGACCGTCTAGGGTGCCTAGCTGGGAGAAACTTGAGTAATTAATGTCTCCTACAATCTGCTAAGGACTGTATTGAACAGATTTGATTTTGTGCTGACTAGGTTTGTGCTTAGTCCAGTATCACCCACGTATTTCAAAAAGTGCGAAGGTGTAAGGTGTTACAGCATATTTTTTCTTTTTAGACCCATTGACAGTAAGGGAAGGTAGATGGTTTCTTGGTAATTTCAGTTTTATGAAGTGTCTCTTAACTCTCAGAACTGAGTTACCGCATAACAAGTGAGTCAGATGCCTTAAGAAGCAGTTCACCATGACTACACCAGGTCGGCAGGAGAATCCAGTGAAGTTGTTATTTAACCTAACATGCTGATTTAAAAACACAATGAAACAAAGCACTTCCAGGTTTGTGTATTCAGTGGAATTGTCAAATCACTAAGGAACCTTATACTTGCCTGTGGGATTCAGTTGTGCTTAAAAGCTTGTCTCAGGGTTTTTATCTCAAGGGGTTTGTGTGAATTTGTATGGGGGGCTATTTAAAGGGTATCTATGAATGTAATGCTATTCTTACATTACACTTAGGTTCTGGGCTTATGAACAAAGACGGCAAGAGATAGTTCTTGGCTTGTTCTAACTTTCTAACTTGTAACCAAGCTAAACTACCCACCCCCAACACCAATGTTCCTTGAAATAAAAGTAACTCTTATTTGGTATTGCTCAATAGATGTAGGGAAAATCAGAAAGAACTAAGTTTAGGAACTTGGAAGAGTAAATTGCACGTTTCTGTCTTGGGGAGAACCCAGTAGTTTATAGGCCTTTCTCCCGGCCCCATGCTTGGGGGATCCTGCCTGCCTGTGCTCAGGGGCACAGGCACTGGGTACTGGGATCAGAACAGGTGTTCAAGGTAAACTCTTTGACCCCTGTACTATCTCTGGCCCCTGCAAAATGTCTCTAAACAATAATTCTTGCACACGTGGAGAAAGTAGTTTTGGTGTTACCAGTTTTAAAATTCTGAACTATTTGTGTTTCATCTTTTGCCTGTGCGCTTGTTTTAGAAGCATGTCTAAGGTAAAATTATATACATATATACATATATAAAATTATATCTATAATTTAATTCTTTTTTGAAGGCTTCTTTTTGCTTCGTCTCTCCTTCCATTCCTTTCGGTCCCTTCCCTTTCCCAGCCTGTCTGTCTGCTGCTGTCCCTCCACCCTTTCAAAAGAAGGCAGCTTGCTGGTTCATTGAAAGAGTATGAACTGGAACCTAATTAATTGGTGAAGTGATCAGAACTTGGGACTTCTGGAACTATTAGGCTTTATACCTTTTTGTTTGTTATTTTTAAATAAAATGTCTTCCAGCTTTGGGCGTGCTTTTCTATACTGGTGTTGAGACTGTAGTTGACAGCAGTGGTTGCCTTTTTTCTTTCTGGGTTAGCCGTCTCAGATTGCCATAGCAACATCCCAGAGGACACTGCTCGATCGAATGGCAGCATATCAGGGAGCCGCCTAAAGCAAGATTCTTGACTTTCGGAGATTGTGCTGGGATTTTTTAGTTTCAGAAGGAAGGTGATAATGGATGCTTTAATTCTGAATCCTTACTGTAATTTTGTTAGAAGACCTAATTTTTTTACAATATTCTTACATATTTGAAATAATAATATTATTACTTAATGTTCCTGAGATCATTTAAAGCCCATTATTTTGTATAATTGGTTATTTTGTATAATTTGATTATTCTGGGGAACATATTTGATACTGTTTTCCATATATGCACTTTTTTTTTGGCTTTTTTGGATCACACCCGGCAATGCTCAGGGGTTTCTCCTGGCTCTGCACTCAGGATTTACCCCCTGGCAGTGCTTGGGGGACCAGATGGGATGCCGGGAATCGAACCCGGGTCAGCACAGGCCAGCCGCGTGCAAGGCAAACGCCCTACCCGCTGGGCTATCGCTCCGGCCCCTCCATATATGCACTTTAATCAGACTATAAGCTGGAAGTCTTTCCCCAACCCAGTGCCCACTTTCTTGTTTATATCAGCTGCAAATTAACTTTGAATTCTCTGTTTGATTGGAGAAGTGCATTTTATTTAACTTGTTCCATCTCTCTCTCTCTCTTCCTCTTTCTTTCCCTCTCTCTCTCGTTCTCTCTCCCTCTCGTGCTTATGGAATCATAAGCGGTACAATGTTTTAGCCTTAAAGTCTTTATACTAGAAAGGTCAGCTTAAAAGAAATATTGTGACAGTATACTCTTGAATAAAAAGATCAAAGAAAATCCTGGAATTCAGTTTTCCATTATTTAAAAGTTTTGATGATTTCATGAGCAAAATCTTATTTATTGTTCTTGAATTGTAATACTGGCTACTTTAGTCATTTCTATGAATTAACTTAATGTAGCATTATTAAGCAGCAGTTTAATTTCATTAGTTTCCAGGAGGATGTTATTAGAACTTTAAAATTGATGTTTATGGGCTTGAGAGATAGTACATTTGCTAGAGCACTTGTCTTCCACGCCACTGACACACTTGGCTCCCTGGCACTCCAGCAGCGATCCCTGAGCACAGGGCTGGGAGTGATTTCTGAACACTGCCGGGCGTAACCCCAAAACCCAAAATAAAAAAATAAAATTTAGGTTAAGTCTGGTAGGTTTAATAATTAGGCTTAATTGATTATGCTTAGTTTGCTCCCAGAGAAAACTTTTCATATACACAAACTCTAATAAACATTTAAAAAAATATGTTTTTCATTATTTCAGCTTATTTTAGTACTTCTTGAACTTGTGTTATTCTAGCACTTGTGTTATATAGCCTAAAAGGGACCCCGGGCAGTTAAATCACCGACACACCTGCCTTGCAAGCATGAGGCCCTGAGTTTCGTCCCTGGCACTGCTTCAGCGCCAGAATGAGGTGTGTGATCTCTATTCTGTGATCTCCGGTATACTGCAGCCAGGTGCATACAAGCAGCTGTGTGACGTCACAGTCCAGTGCGAGACTCCAGCCATCACATACCATCGAGAAGGGAGGGAGGAAAAGAAGAGTCTGTCCCAATATCCGGAGGAATTCTGTTAATGGAGACACATGCAGCAGAGATTCCCAAGCCGGAGTGCGAGAGCCGGGAGACGCCCTGAAACAGCGCAGGCTTGGCCCCTGGTCGTCCTGGGCTGTTGAATCCCAGCACCGCAGGGTGTGGGCCCCGAATAGAGCAAGGCATGTACTCAAATGCTGAATGTGAGAGAGGACCTTTAAAACGAGGGAGGCAGAATGGCCAGCTTTGAATCTGAAGGCAACGTCCTGGCTTTCTCTGGGTCCCTGCAGTCACTGTCTTTCTTGCAGCATGAAGTCTGACTTCGCTCCTGAAACCAGTCTTCAGGAGTATGCCAGTCAGCATGCAGGTGTCGACAGGCTGGTATTTAAGAGAATTACCTTTTGTGTGTGTGTGTGTGTGTGTGTGTGTCTGTGTGTGTGTGTGTCTGTGTGTGTGTGTGTGTTCACACCTGGCGATGCTCAGGGGTTTCTCCTGGCTCAGCACTCAGGAATTACTCCTAGCAGTGCTTGGGAACCATATGGGATGCCGGGATTGAACCTGGGTCGGCTGCCTACAAGGCAAATGCCCTCCAACTGCACTATTGCCCTGGCCCCTAAGAGAATTACCTCAGTCAGCCAGCAGCACCTCTTTACCTAAATATGAAACATTTTGTCAGTAAAACTAGCATCAGCAATAAGCCTCAGGAACCAGACTTCCGTAGTTTGACTCGACTGTATTCAGTGAGACAGCCACTCCACATACATGTGGCTGTTTACTTATGCCAACAATATTCATTATAAATTAAGTGTGCAGCTATGTTCAGGCCAAGCACTCCGCCACAGGGCTACATCCCAGCCCATATGTGGTTACTTAAATTTAAAATGAAACTAAATAAAAAGTTTGGATTCTTAGTCACATACCACTTATGTAGTGCTCAGTAGCTCCATGTAGGTAGTGACTCCTTTGTTGTATAGCACAGCACAAAACATTGCCATCACCACAGAAATATTGTACTACCTTGTGACAGGGTCTAGGGGCTGAGCCAGCAATAGTTGGAAATGATTGTAAGACCATTTTTGGTACCTTACAGACTAGGTCCTGGAAGTGTAATAGTGTATAGTAGCTGTTGAACAGAGATCCAGTGGTAGGAAGTGTGCTTTAGTTGACTGGGGACTTGGTAAGGACCTCGGGAAGTTTCCCCCAAGTACTATCTCCCCATTTTGCTCCTTCCTTCCTTCCCTCCCTCCCTCCTTCTCCCTTCCTTCCTTCGTTCCTTCGTTCCTTTGTTCCTTCCTTCCTTCCTTCCTTCCTTCCTTCCTTCCTTCCTTCCTTCCTTCCTTCCTTCCTCCCTCCCTCCCTCCCTCCCTTCCTTCCTTCCTTCCTTCCTTCCTTCCTTCCTTCCTTCCTTCCTTCCTTCCTTCCTTCCTTCCTTCCTTCCTTCCTTCCTTCCTTCCTTCCTTCCTTCCTTCCTTCCTTCCTTCCTTCCTTCCTTCCTTCCTCCCTCCCTCCCTCCCTCCCTCCCTCCCTCCCTCCCTTCCTCCCTTCCTTCCTTCCATCCTTCCATCCTTCTATCCTTTCATCCTTTCATATTTCCATCCTTCCATTTACTGTTGCAGGACTGGTTTTCTTGAAGGCTTTTCTAGGCTTTTCAAGTTGACTGCTTCAGGTGGTAAATTTGAGAGTGCTTTTCAGTGTCTACTTTTCACCTGATTTGTTTTATCTCCTGATGAGCTTTCATTTATAAATGCCACTTCTCTTCCATTAGCTTTACTTAGAGTTTTCTTTATTCATGATCTTGCTAGTTTATTATTTACATTTTTCTAAACCTAGGAAGGCTTTTTGTAGAGTCTTGTTTGTTACAGTTCTGATATATGCCCAAAAAAGTGATAGATTGTGTCAGTTTTGGGTTTAGCCCCTAGTACAGTGGTCCTTGCAGTGTCTTGTACAGCCAAATACTAGGGTCTGCATAAGACACACGTATCCGCTGAAGGGCATTTGGGTATATATTTTAGGGTTCTATGATACTGTTACAGACAAACCGTATAACTGTATGTTGTTACTGTTCAAGATTAATTTTGGCTGTTTGGGAAGATGTTACATTTTTTTTTTTTTTTTTTTTTGGGTCACACCGGCAATGCTCAGGGGCTACTCCTGGCTCTGCACTCAGGAATCACTCCTGGCGGTGCTCGGGGACCATATGGGATGCGGGAATCGAACCCAGGCCGGCACAAAGCCAGCCGCGTGCAAGGCAAACGCCCTACCCGCTGGGCTATCGCTCCGGCCCCCAAAATTTTTTTTAATGATAAATATTACATGAAATAGGGCAAGTCAGCAAGCATTTTACTAAATACTCTTTAATGGTTTCAGGACAAGGAGAATACTATTCATACTGTTTTCTAATTTCCTTCAGAAGTGTAAATGTGGCAGGTTTTCAAAGTGTTCTGCTTTCCTCGAATACAGCCAAGGATCCATATGTGCAATCCTGCCCTAGCTTGAAATTATTTGCTGAGGATTCTTTGACATACAGTCTAGAGAATGTGTGTGTGTGCAACAGTCGTGGGTGAAAATAATTTTGAGTTGTTTCTACTAACCTGTTCTACTGTGAGACTTACTTCCCCAATGCTGGGTCTCATGCATCACGTGTAAATTGTGACAGAAAAGAAACGGAATTTGTCTTCACTTAAATGTTCTAAGTGTATTTTGTGACAGTTTACTTCCTATAACTTTTGAAGCATTTGGGGATAAATGGTTAACTTGATCATATATTTCTGAAGAATATTTCAGGAACATTAAGGTGTTTTCCTTTGTTTGTAATTTTTCTGTAGAAATGGAAACCTCAAAGTCTTCCCTCTTTTTGTTATATAAATATAATTTGTAAATATATTTGCAACATACTTGAAAATCTAAAGTCTGTTAGTATCAGATGCCTAAGGTTTGGTTTTAGGGTTGATTCTTTGTCCAGAGGAGGTTAGCATTTATATTTGTATACTACCTGTACACCAGATAACCCTGATTTATTCCCACTTGTCATACAGAAAATATGGATCAATTTTGTTCCCGGTCTTCGTAATGAGAAGAGCAACAGCACAATGGATAGAAACACTCTGTTGTTGCCTGCTATTGGGCCATGTTGGGCCATGTATATTGAGTTTTTGTTTTTGTATTCTATTAGGAATGTGCTCTAACTTCACTCAGAAAAAATTCTTTTTTGTGATTTTGTTATCAACTGCTTACGCAGTATGAACACAGTATGACAGTGTATTTCATTGTAGTTTTGATTTTTTTTAGGGGTTATTAAAAACTTATATTTGTCTTAGATGTGAGTGATTTCGTCAAATATGCAGAAGCTGCTAAGGAACACTTTTTGGTATTTGGTTGTAGTGTGATAGATACTTGTGTGCCATCACGTCTTTAAAGTATAGGAGTACATACATTGCTGAGTCGGCGGAAGGACCTCCTCCAAAAGCTTTAGGGGCTTCTAAACAGACTCTGTCCCCTCTGTAGCTAAAGTAACAAGTCTCTCTTTCTTTCTTTTTTTTAATTAAGGTTAGCTTTTTTTTTTTTTTTTTTTTTTTTTTGCTTTTTTGGGTCACACCCGACGTTGCTTAGGGTTAATCCTGGCTCAGGAATTACTCCTGACAGTGCTCAGGGGATCATATGGGATGCCGGAGATTGAACCCGGGCTAGCCGCTTGCTAGGCAAACACCCTCCCCTGCTGTGCTATTGCTCTGGCCCCAAGAAATCTCACGTTCTTAGGCAAGATAATTAAGTTCACCAGAGAAAAATTTTATTACTTTTAATGGAAGATATATTATGTATTGTTAAGGTCTCCCTGTGTTGGGGCTTTTATTTTCTCAAAACAGCAAGTTTTATTGTTCTCTCAAGACTCCAAAGAATGAATGAAGATGAATTTGAGTGAAAAAGAGTGGGATAGGAGAGTAATTGGGGTCAGTCTCAAGTGGATTTTGTTGGTTGAACATTTAGCAAAATATATCTGTCAGAGACCAATTTCTTCTTCATGGTTCTAGCCTAGCGTTTCCTTTCTCTCCAACCAGAGAAAGTGGAGAGGGTTGAGAGTGAGAATCGGTAGAAAAACAGTTCACCCCTCTAATTAAAAGACTGCCTCTTGTTTGGGGGGCATTACTCTAGAAGGTATTTGAGAAGGCGATTCTTATGGGGGAGTAGGTGGGGACTCTCATTGGTTATTCTTTATGGACAGCCAGAAACGGTCGTAATAATACCATTTTTGTTACCATAATCAATGAGACGAGGCTTCCTTATTTGACGCTGAGTGAAAAGAGCTGGGTGAAAAGCAGGTTTGTAAAAATCATTTGGCAAATCTATTTATGGTAATGTCCTTTTCTTTTGGGGAGGGGCTTGGGA
The DNA here is from genome assembly GCA_021461705.1 of Cryptotis parvus. Classification (NCBI taxonomy): domain Eukaryota; kingdom Metazoa; phylum Chordata; class Mammalia; order Eulipotyphla; family Soricidae; genus Cryptotis; species Cryptotis parvus. Next base: position 19,824 of record JAJIBD010022897.1, on the reverse strand, counting down.
CCCCACTGGGCTGTCCTTAGGGCTTCTGCTGGTGCTGTGCTCAGGGATCACTCCTGGCAGTGACTATGCAGTCTTGGGGGCTGAACCAGCGTTAGCTCAGTACCTTACCTACCCACTTCACTCTCTCTCTAGTCCAACAGTAGACCCTTTAAAGTGCCACCTTGTTTTTCATGTACTATTGAAATTCACATTTAACTTGCATTTTGAAGGGCTTGTGAGACCAGAATTGTAGAACAAAGATGAATGTAAAATTTGACTTCTTCTCGTATTGCTTTGCTGGTCCCATCACTGCCTTCCCATTTCTGGTTAGCCCTTGGAATAGTGTAGAAATCCACTTGTATTCCCCAGAAGTTAAAGCCTCGTGTGCAATTGGGTGGTGGTTGTGGTTATGTGTGCAGTTGGAGGACTGCGCACAGCAACACTCTTCCTGATAGTGCCTGGGACAGTGATGAGAGCAGATGGTGCTGAGTGATGCCAACCCTGAGCGTGCCCACCACACCACTGCTTTTAGTAGACAATGGTGTTATTCTTAGGCTTTCATCTGAGCAGTTTTATGCATTCTAGATAGCTGGGTTAGTTGACGAACACAAGATAGCAAGTAGGGGTTCTTTTTGCATACAAGATAAAGTTTGGGGAGAGAGAGACAGGAGAGAGAGAGCAAGAGAGAGTGAAGGGAAATAGATAACAGGTAGTGACTTCAGATAAGTCAGGGCAGCAAAATAAAAAGCCAGGGCACCAGTCAGTCACCACAACGCATAAACCGCTGAATAGAACAGCTAGAGTAGTTGGTTAAGTGCTTACAAGTTAGAAATCAGAATATCCGTCTGCTGAAGAGACTATCAGAAGCCGTGTGGACACTTCCTGTTTGTCCTGCTCCAGAGCCTGCGGTCACTGCCGGAGCCAAGGTCCTAACAGGTTCTCCCTGGCAGGAGCTGCTCAGCAAACACAGAGTGCAGCATTTTGTTTTACATCTGGTAGCTCATTACTTTTGAGCAGCTGGTCCAAATCACTGGGGCTTTATGGTAAGTTGGGTTCTATTAAGTTCTCTTCTCTCTCAAAATAGACATTTCTTTCGAGATGTTGGTCTGTAAAATCTTAATTTTTGAAATGCAGTTAGGTTGACATTTGGAAGCAGGCACAGAAGTTTCCCAAAAGTGGTATGGCTTGTAACTCCCATTTTTGATCCCATTAAACAAAAATAGCAGTCAGCTTATTTTAGAAACCGGTCTTCTCTAGGCGGAGCCAACGGGAGGCTTCTGCCACCATCTCTCTGGGGTTCGGTCCCGTGGATGTGTACACATGCTGGCCCGTTGTGTTACTGCGCACCCTCATCCTTTGGAAGAGGCATCTCACAGCCTCCCAAAAACCACATAATTGTAAATACCATCATGATACATAATTTTCTTCCATAAGATACAATTTTGCCCGGTGATTACTTACCAGAAATGTTTTGTGATGGCCGCCTTCTTGTTTCGGACTGGTTCGGCTCGGCTCACTGTTCAGGAATCTGGAGTAATCACCATTAGCTTCTTCCTTGGTACTTCTGTTTAATGCTAGTGATTCCTTAATGTTGGCTTCACTATTTCCTTTTCACCACCAGATCTAGGTATGGGCTCTCAGTTTAGTTTTTACATCCACTTCTTATTGCAATAAAAATATAATTTTGAAATAGTAGCTACAGGAAAGTTACTGTGTTCCAGATAAGAAGCTGGGGATAGTAAACACAAAGTTGTAAAGGGACAGTTGTGGGGCCTTACGGTGCTGGCGGGCCATAGTCGCATCGCTGCATAATTATGCATGATTGCATTTCGTTTTTTTCTTAGCATTGTGAATAGTTGAAACTATAAACTTAAAAACTATTATTGCCTTAGAATTCTCTGACTAGTCTTCAGTTTTTATGTGGATTGTCTTTGAAAAATTCAAGTAATTTCTTTGTAAATCAGTATTAACTTCGGTAGTCATTAGGTTTTGGGAATTTTATGATTGTAACCATTTAAATTAAGTTTGTCTTGTCTTGTCACTTTTCTTCTCATTGTTCATTGATTTGCTCAAGCGAGCACTAGTAGCATCTCCATTCATTGGGAATGAGGCCCATTATTGTTACTGTTTTTGGCATATCGAATACACCACGGGTAGCTTTCCAGGCTCTGCCGTGGCTCTGGGTTCATCCCAGGGGGCCCAGTCTTTTTCTGTCAGACCGTCAACCATCCAGAGCCCACGGGGCAGAGCCCTGGGTGTATATAAGCCTGTCTCCTTGTCTGCCACCTGCTGACACAGCCCATCACCACAGCTACTCCTGCAATACCTCAAGGGGCAGGAAATAGTAGCTACAGGAAATACTTAGGGAGATACCATGATCAAATTAAGTTTAAGCATCAAAAAGTAAGTAGAAGACAGGGCCAGGAGTGTTGGTCATCAGCAACGTGCCACTTGCCGTGTGTGGAACTCCAGCATTGCACAGTGAAACAGACAGGCATCGAGCAGTCAAACCGCTGCTTCTCCACTCTGTTAATTTTCTGGTATGATTTGTCTTCTCCCTCCTGCTTTAACTGTTTCTGCATGTTGGTGCTTGTGATTTTTAAATTAGGACGCTTACACATTGGGTGCCGTAGATACCGGAGTGCAGACTTACTGTGGTTGCTTGTGGGCCTTTTGCTTCAGTAATACATGGTGTAGGGGCCCCTTTAGTGTAACGTCAGGTTTTAAAGTTTCTGACATTTTAACTTGCATTTTTTTTCAGTTCTGATAGAAAGAAGATGAGTTTCAATAAAAGCTTCAACCTCCAATAAAGAAATGCATCTTTATTTGCTCACTCTCTGAATCATATTGAGGCTTTTAATTAAATTTCACAAGTAGCACCTCACCATGATATTATTTGGAAAGTAAAGTATCCCTTGCAGTAATAGAGATGTAGCCTATCAGTGTATCTGCTGCAAAAAAAAATTTCTGTAAAGCAATTTCATTCTATTACTAATTTCTATTTCAAAGTAATAATTATAAATTTATCACGTTAGGGGACTGGAGCGATAGCACAGCGGGTAGGGCGTTTGATTGCATGCAGTCGACCTGGGTTCATAGCTCCGGCATCCCATATGGTCCCCGAGCACCGCCAGGAGTAATTCCTGAGCGAAGAGCCAGGAGTAACCCCTGAGCATCGCGGGTGTGACCCAAAAAGAAAAAAAATTATTATGTTAGACATTTAAGGGCTATTTGTATAATTTACAAATATACACTGGCATGTGACAGGGTCAAATGGAAACATTACTGGAGCCTGCTCGAGCAAATCGACAAATAACGAATAACGGGATGTCAAGTGATCAAGTGTATAATTTGCAAACACTAGAAAAACCTACTTGTAAACTCAAAATTTCCATGGAACTTATTTTTTTAGCCTTATGTGTAAAACCAACCCATATATAAATCAACACAAACTTTTATTAACTTTTCTGTTTGAAGGTAATGTGGAGACGCCTGACTGGAACAGAACTGCATTTCTGAGCGGACACGATGCTGTGTATCTCTCAGAGATGACATTTCATCTTAAAATTCTTGACCTAGGTCTATAAATTGGTGTTTATCTTTAAAGATCTTTTTTTTTTTTTTGCTTTTTTGGGTCACACCTGGCGATGCTCAGGGGTTACTCCTGGCTCTGCACTCAGGAATCACTCCCGGCGGTGCTCAGGGGACCATATGGGATGCCGGGATCGAACCCAGGGCAGCACAGGCCGGCGCGTGCAAGGCAAACGCCCTACCCGCTGGGCTATCGCTCCGCCCAATCTTTAAAGATCTTTAGCTATGTTAAGAGACCTGTGAGGCACTTGATAGAATCTTACAGTTTTTCATTCAGCAGTGCCTCCACTCCATGTCTCCCCACCCTCCTCCCCAAATAATTTTGGGTCTCACCCGGCAATGCTCAGGTTACTCCAGGCTCTGCACTCAGGAATCAATTACTCCTGAAGGTGTTCAGGGACCCTATGGGATGCCAGGGATCAAACTTGGGCCTGCCATGTGCAAGGCAAACAGCTTGCTGTACCATCAGTCCTGCCCCCTGCACCCCTGTTTTCGCAAGTGAAGAAACACAGATTGTATATAAATTTCTGTGGAAGGCGGTCATGAAAGCTGAGAAATTGGTAGCAAAACCCATCCTCTCGTGTCCAGATGCTTTCCATGGGCATGGCTATGCTTCGACCTACCGTGAGCATTACTTATGCTTTGTAAAACAATTTTTTCATTCTCCTTTTGTACAGTGACCTTACGTTTTCAGGCTCTTCAAGTTTGAATTTATTACCAATCCTTTTGTGAGAAGGCATTTCTAATTTTCATGAAGCATTCAAGTGCCTTATAAGAAGGACTTGAAAGGTGCTGGCTCTGAAGAACCTAGGAGACCCGGGAGCGGAAACACATGGGCGCAGAGCGCACATGGTGGCTCCCGTGCTCCTGGGAGAGAGGACTCAGAATTATCTGGTGAGCTATTGTTCAGAGACTCCTAGTTGCTCAGCGAGGATCTCAACTGATCTCTAATAAGACTGATTTTTCCTTTCCTTTTGCTTTGATGGTCAGAAGGCCAGTGTCTGAGCAGATACACACAGTGCTGTTTCTCCGTAGATGACGTTTCATCTTTGAATTCTTCACTTAGGTTCTATGAATTGGTGTTTTTCTTTATCTTTCACAATCTTAAGCTGTGTTAAATGATTCTGCTTTAGATAAAGGGTACCGCTGTCTGCCAAATCATTATTGAGCTGCTCTGGTCATTTATGTTCTTGAAATTGAAATGAAACTTTCTGAACACAGCCTTACTGAATATGGATTTCAGAGCCAGAATAATGCTTCTTGCCTCTGCAGATTTTGAATTGATCTGAGTTTGGCACTGAATTATGTGTGTGTTATTTCAGGAATTTTGCACATGCCCTGCTTTAAACCACTGATTATTTTTGTAAAATACTGTTGTGTAGATTTGGCTCGTTCCATTGACGCTGAACTCATCAGATGGCTATATTGTCTTCTAGGAATGTGACTGGAACGGATTCAATGGCGCAGGCAGCAACATCTGTTTTGTACCACCAGTTTAGTTTCTGAAACTTCAAAATTTCAGATTTGTAGCTTACAAATAGAGGATGGTATATCTCTTTTGGGATGTAAAGAAAATTTCCACAGTTTTGATCATGGTTTGTTTTGACCTTATTTGTAAGATCTTAAAATTTATTCATTTTTTGAAAATTAACATTAAGAATATTGGAAATTCACAGTTTTAAACTGGCTCTTTTTGGTTATTTCTAGAGATGATTTAATCCTTAAAATTAAATAATTATTTAATTTCACTTGAGATTTGCAGAAAACCTTGGATGGTTTCCTAGAAATAGCTCCTATATGTTCATATGCACAATTGCAGGAAGTTCTTCTGGGCAGATCTCTGATGTTCGTTGCTTCCTTTTATCCACGTGTAATGTGCTTTATGTGGGATTATTTTGTTATGTTTTGTTTGGGGAGCCGCACCTGGTGATGCTCAGGATTCACCCGGCCATGTTTCCAGGATCATATTTAGTGCCGGGAGAGAACCTGGGGTAGCTGCATGCAAGGCAAGTACCCAAGTGAAACAGTATACACACTGCGCGCGCCGCCCCCCACAACTCTCTGGGGCTTGTGTGTGTGTGTCTTTTTTGGTGTACTTTTTTGTCACACTTGGCCGTGTTCAGGACTTCCTCCTGGCTCTGGGTTCAAGATCATTCCTGGCATTCTTTTAGAACCATATGGGGATTGAACCTCAGTTAGCCCCAGGCAAGCACTGTGCCCTTTGCATTATTTTTCTGATCCCCCAAACATGTATTGTTAAGTAAATTAATAAAGCAGGTGACTGAGGACTAAAGTATGTTTATACATAGTTCAGATTTATAGATATAAGCCATTATTTGAAAACAATTTATTTTATGATGTTGGTCTACCTATGTGTCATTTCTATTTCTCTGTCTTTATATCTTATTTTTCGTCGCCCCTCACCGCGCCTCCCGCACCATAGAATTCAGGTTTCCTCACATATGCTCATTCGCAATCTTCTCTGTTGTATGTATAGTAGTAGCTAAAACAGCTAAATACCTATTTTAGGAATTTTTTTATGACATTCTCAATATCTACTCTTTCTGTGGAAAAATTATTTTGTTGACCAGTATTCTTTAATTCCATCAGCCGTCTGTCATGAAAACATTTCACAGTCACTGATAAAAAATTAAGTTTAGGGCCAGAGCAATGAATAGTACAGTGGGGAGGGCATTTGCCTTGCACACAGCCAACTTGGGTTCAATCCCTGTATCCCATATGGCCAGGAGTAATTCCTGATTGCAGAGCCAGGAGGAAGCCCTGAGCATCGCGGGTGTGACCCAAGAAGCAAACATAAAATAAAATAAGGGACTGGAGCTATATCCAGTGGGTAAGGCGTTTGCCTTGCATGCAGCCGGCCCGATTTGATCCCTGGCATTCCATATTGTCCCCTGAGCACCGCCAGGAGTAATTCCTGAGTGCAGAGCTAGGAGTAACCTCTGAGCATCCCGGGTGTGACCCAAAAAGCATGTGTGTGTGTGTGTATATATATATAAAACTTGTATCACTTGTCTTCCCGTAGATCATCAATTTGCCCCAGTGGGCATCAGTAACGTCTCCATTCGTCCTGTCACATGCTAGTGTAGCCAAAGGACAACTGCTCGCTCCAGGAACATGAAGGGCCTCAAACCATTCCATCAAGCATGGGAATGAAGTCTATATATCAAATACAATACAATAAAATAGAAGTTTCTGAAGTTGGGCCTGTGCCACAGGTCATGAGCACAGAAGTGTGTGTGCACTGTGTGGCCACAGGCCGTGAGCACAGGAAGTGTGTGTACTTTGTTTCTTCAGCTCCCAGTGGGCCCTAGGGCTCTCTCCACACAACACAGGAGCTGCTAAATAATTCAGCAAATGAACAATGGTTAGTCGAATGAATTCCCATGAGGTCTACAATTTTGACCTGAGTGGAAATACTGCCCTCTCCTCCCAACCTCACCCGGTATTCTTGATGTCTGGAATTACTTTCAGTTACTAATGGTGTCTTGCTGGTAAGTATGCTAATTTATGGTGAATATGAGAGCTGTTCTGGTTTAGCATCATTTATGCAGCACGGTGAGAAAGGTAGCTATGCCGTATTGTTAGCGTATAAGGAGGCGTTAAAGGACTGCAGTGGGGCCACACGGCTTTTTCTTGGCGTTCTGAGGGAAATGGGACTCCACGAAGGCAGAGGGCTGGGGCTCTCCCCAGTGGAAGAACGTTCCCCCTCGCATGTCTGCATGCCTGCGGCCCTGGCTTCCATCCTCGGCGCTCCTTGCCCACCTCCAGCACCTAGCAGTGTTGGGAGTAGCCTGGCTGACTTCCGAGCCAGCGCTCTGGAAGTGCTTCCTCCCCTTTTGCTGTCTCCCAGCCCTCCTGCAAATAAAGACAGAAACAAAACAGGGTTGTTGGTGGTCATGTGTCTTTTTGGGTGTAGTTTATGATACGTGTGTGTCGTGTTGTTGTTCTGTCCTCCCCCGTCTTTCCACCTTGATGAAGTTTTTTGGCTTTTGCTGAGGATCAGTTTGGAAGAGAAGATCAGAAGGGCCACAGAGATAACTCAGGGTAGGGCGCCTGGCTGCCTCCAGCTGGCCCGGCACTGCTCCGTGCCGCCAGGGTCCAACCTGTGATCCCGAGCACTGTCCTTCTGCTCCCAGACATCCCCGTCTCCCTCCCACCCCCAAAGAAAATAAGATAGAAAATTATTTCCTCTTCTAAATTCTCGTTACTAGTCTTGCTGGCTTGTTTACTGAGGGGTTGGGACCGCATAAGGTGGTGTTCGGGGCTGACTCCTGACCGGGAACCTCCTGACGGTACTGGCATCAGGACAGAGTGGGCTGCCTGCGAGACAACAGCTCGGTTTCTGCAGTCTCTTTGCCCCACTGTTTCGAGATGCTGGCTTTAGTTCATTAGCTTTCTAAAATGTTTGGGCTAAGACATCAGGGCAGATACATGCTCGTTCTTATTTGGGAAAGGGTTAAGAGTGTGTGTGTGGGGGGGATTTGGTACTGAATCAAATACAGTATTAGATCATCACCAACTTCTGGTCTTAACATTTGAAACTTAAAATTTAATGACTGTTTAAGCTAATGAAATTTTTTTTTTCTCAAAGTGCTTTAGGGCAATCACTGCTATTACTTTTATGTGCTTAGTGAGAGTTGAAGTTTAGGCACTTGATGGAGCTGTTTCCCTAGTAGAGAACGCTTAAAAGTCATAGGTCAAGCTTTTTTGACCCTATAGATCGACACAGTTTAGTACTCTGAAATAAGAGTTACTGCTGTAGGGAAGCCATTTGACATGATAAGCGTGTGAAACCTGTATCACTTTTATGTAAACTCTGGTCTCGATTTTCTTAAGCAGAAATGACTGTGATTTTGTGCACAAATTCAATTAAAAATCGAAGATTGCTTTACTGCATAGAATAAAATAAGTTTCTCTGATGGAAAGTATTGTATAAAGTGGGGTCAACCCTCAGATAAAAGTGATAAAAGAGAGAAGAGATTGAGGGAGACAGATTGAAATAGAGGGAAGGGGAGTTACAGAGGTGACTAGTACCAGGAGTCCAGGTGCGTGTGTCAGAGAGGAAGATGCAGGCCCCCTCTTCCCTGGCTGGATTAGGGCAGTAACCTGTGCTTTACTGTGCACATAAACTTTAGTAGTTCCCAGGGCAAGAGGGGATGGGTGTTCAGGGTTTAAAGGGAAGCAGTAGAAGATATCAGCTGTGTATTTTACTCTTAAAATTTTATAGTTTTGTGTCTTTATCCTAAGCTATGGCTATAATTCACTGGGCTAATTTCCTTAACATCCGTGCATTGCACTGTATTTTTATTACTCATCAAACAGTTTTTGCATGTTTATTATCTGGAGGTCAAGCTGGAAGAATTAGGAGTATAAGAGAATTTCTTGGGTTCCTGTTCTTGGAGGGTTGTAGGAGGCAGGGTTATAAGACACCAAGAAGAGGCGGCTTTAAAACTGCAAGTTGCAGTGACTTGGTACTCAGGATGCTTTCCAGTGGAGAGGCTCTGTCTTCAGTCCCAGGAGTGACAGTTGTTAGACAAGTCTCAGTTTCAAGGAGACCTAACTTCTGCAGGAGCTCATGGAGAGGAAGTTTATTTGGACGTTGATAATGATTTTGTAAAAAGAGTTGAGACTACCGACATCTTTAGAGAATAGTGTGAGACGGATACCATAGGCCGGAAGACACAAGACAAAGAGGTCCTGAAAGCATCGGCCGTGAGAAAGGCCTGGCTGGGTGATATTTCTTCAGAAGTCTGTGTCAGCAGAGAGGATAGCGGGGTTACGGCAAGATTGTGATAAAAGATTGATGGTTTACAGTTAAGGAGGAGAAAAGAGAAGTATTGAACATTTTTTTTCATGTAATTTCTTAGAAATAGTTTTCTTTCTACATTAGTAAAAACTTAGGTTTCTTGTGAAAAGGAACTATTAATAGTTCATATTTGGATATCTGCCATATTCAAAATGATACTTACACACTTGATGTTATTTTTCATTGTTTATGAGCTTGTGATTTTATAGACTTCCAAAGTGACTGATACCCCATGTAAAATATATCAGAGGAACTGTTATGTTAGCATGTTAATATATTTTTTTGACCTTTAATGAAAGAATAGATTGTTGGGTGGTGAATGGCCAATTTGAAATGTTATGCTCCTTTGATTAAAAAGTCATAAATTGTTGATTTCTGATTTTCTTGATTTGTAGCTAGTAGCTGGTGAGTAACTGCGCTTGACACAGTGGAGCTCCCATTTTGTCCGAGAACATCTCACTGATGAAAGTAGAGTAGTGGCTTGCTAAATGACTGAAGAATGGACAGAGATAAGCAGAGAACAGATAAGAGTTCCTTATGGCAGCAGCCGAGCACCCTCCTGACGTGTACAGAGGGCTGAAGAGAGCAGTTTCTCGTCCTGTCCACGCCAGTGCACCAGGCAGGCTCCTCTTCGCTCAGGCGGAATGTCTGCCGCCATGTTTGCGTTCACTGAGCTTCACTGAAACTTTGTGGGTCAACTGGATCCTTTTCGATTAAATTATAATGAATTTTCTTTATAAAAAGAAAGACTGATAATATTTTATTGCTACATGCAAGGCAAGCGCCTGTCCATTATATTATTGCTCCATCCCCAGTTGTCTCACTTTTGTGAGTTCATGGCTTTGGTATCAAGCACTGGAAAATAAAATAAAACAGCAACAAACCTCTTTTTTGTGGATTTTACTTTTTGGACTGCACCCAGTGGTGCTTGAGGTGGCTAGGACAGCACCAGGGCCTGGCATGAAACCACCCACTGTCCCTCTCTGAGCCATTCCTTACTCTGCCACCGTGGTCAGATTCTTCAGCCACCAGTTCTTCTGTCAAAGAGTTCAGAGTTAAAGATTCTGGGCACGAGCAGAGACAGTACAGGGGTCAGGCATTGCCGTGCGCAGTGGCACCTCTGGTTCACCCCCTGACCCCACATACGGTTCTTGGACCACTGCTGGAAGTGACCCCTGAAATCAGCAGAAACCAGTCTCGGAGCAGTGCTTGGGTGTGGCCCTAAGCCCCCTGCCCCCTCCAAAGTTCAAGTTTTGATGTTACCATGAACTCAAACTTCAGCAGTATTATTTTCTGACTACCCAGTTCCATTTAGAAAGGCACGACTAATACGATAGGATATTCATGATCAAATACAAAAGTTTTTGCTTATACTCTTTGTTTACTTTACACGTTTTATTCTTTGTTGAAAATGTTAATATTCAGTTCTACCACCTATTATTCTTTTACTCCAGTCACAGGTTTTATTTTGTAGGGTCATTTTTGGCAGGCAGGGCATTTTTGGTGGGCAGGGTGCACTTTCTCTTTGCTTTTTTTCTCTGGGCGCATAGAAATTGTGAATTTAAAGGATTTTTGAGTTGTAAAAATTGGACCTTTAGGCTTTGCTGGTTCTATTTTGTTTTGAGGGATCTAATTATTCCATCCAGCCTTTTTTTTGGAGGGTGTGTATGATTGCTAATCTACTATATAATGTGTGCCTTGGTGTAACTTTTTGTAATTTCTGTAGTAAGGTGAATCTCTGTCTCTTTGCTTATTCTGAAGTTGCTATTTATTATATCTTAGAACTCTTTTATCTGTTCTCCATAGAAATATTTATTTAGAAGAAAATTTTGTTACATCCTGAACAAATTATCTTTCAGTTCATAATCTCTTTGCAACTCACTCCGTCCGGTCCGTCCATCCATCCATCCATCCATCCATCCATCCATCCATCCATCCATCACTCATCCATCTATTCATTCATTCATTCATTCATTCATTCATTCATTCATTCATTCATTCAACATTTTTAAAATTTTGCATTTCCCGGCAATGCTCAGGGGTTACTCCTGGCTCGGCACTCAGGAATTACTCCTGGGATGCTGGGGAATTGGACCCAGGTTGGCCACGTGCAAGGCAAACACCCTCCCTGTTGTGCTATCGCTCTGGCCCTGCAACTTTATTTTAGTATAAACTTTGTTTCTTAAGTTGAGTTTATACCTGTATTACTTATTTTAATTTAAATTTTTAGACTTTCTGATTCTCATTTCTACCCACTTTTCTGCCTTTTTTTTCTTCTTAAAAAGAGATTTATCTTTTAGATCATAGTAAACACACTATTTTCAGGTATTCTTTAGACTTTGCAGATTCTGTTTTGTTTGGTGGAGTTTGGTTATTTTAGTTACTACTTTTGTGGACTTTTTTATTGTTTATGTTACTATAAAGCATGACGGCACATCTCCTCCCCATACTCTCTTCTTACTTAGGGCTCCTGCTCTATGCTGTTCTCCTGTTTTCTCCCCTCTTCCTACCCCCGTCTAGGGCCTACCCCTCTTTTCTTGCTGGCTTGACCTTTTACCAGGCCACTGTATAGTGTGACTCAGACTCAGTCATTAAGTCGCGTTCTACTCTTTTAGGCCCTCAGCTTAGAAGACTTCCCTCTGCGCAACTGCTCATAGTTCTCTTTTCATTTTTCTTTGCCTAATTTGGGATCTAGTATTGTAACTTGGGTAGATCATTTTATTTCTATTCACATGGGATCAGAGTTCTTCTGGTTCATTCTAAAAAAAGCGTTCAGCATGCTTATAGCATTAGCTCCTCTTGGCTGTATTTTCTGCTTCATGGGGCTTTTCTTTTTAACTTTATTCTCGAGTTTAGTGTAGCCAGCCTAAACAATCTGCTTTAATATTATTTAAATTCCGGTTATTTGAAGTTTTGTAAATTATTGAAAGCATAGACAGTTGGAGATGGCTGGGGGAAGGGAGCTCTTATGCTGTGTGTGTGGGGGCTGGGGGGCAGGACATTGATTTCTCCTGCTGTGTGTGGGGGTGGGGGTAGGGGGGCAGGATATTGATTTCTCCTGCTGTCCATGGGGATTTGTGCTTCTGCGCTATGTCCCGCAGTGAGAATCGAACTTGGGCCTCCAGCTTGCAAACTGTGTTTCTCTCACCCCCTTTGCTATTTTCCTACCCCCCAACTGGAGCTTTTTGAAATAATGAAACTGATCTATACCAAAGTCTATTTGCTAGTTGTTTTGTGTAGCTTCTTGGTAGAGGTGTGTTGTTTTGTTTGGAGTGGAGGTGTTTTACTGTAACTATCCACTGTTCTTTGATGACACATCTCCTTCTCCCAAAGAGCAATTAAATATGAGGCCTCCATTTATTTGTCTATTTTCCTTGACTTTTGACTACTATAATTATGATGAATTAGAAATTACTGCCCATTTTCCAAGTGAGGGATGGAGATTGAGAGTGTTAGGAATTAGTTTTTCCTAAGATACTTCAATTTGATGATAAATCTCATCCTAGTTGGTTTAATGTGTTTGAATGTACCACTAGGAGGTTTTTTTTTTTTTTTAGGGGAAGCATTGACAAAATAATTAGTCCACATTTCAAGTTTTTTTCTGAAGAATACAGGTCTGTTAATAGAGACTTTTAAAATTGCTTTTTATGTTTTTTTTTTAATTTAAAATTTTTAAAATTTAGGATTCAAATAAAGTTAAAATTTAGGTTTAATGTAAAACAATCTGATGAGTATTTCAGTTGAATTGGAAAATTCCTAATTGTTTTAAAAGTAAGTTATGAGCACACACCCAAAGACAGTAATGCGATATTTCTGCTCTGATGGTACAGTAACATGCTGTCCCCAAAGCATACATTTTTATTATATACATATATATATATATATATATATATATATATATATATATTACCACCGTGAGATATACGATTACAAAGATGTTCGTAATTGAGTCCTGTCATAGTGTTCCCAGCACCCATCCCTCCACCAGTGCCCCATTCCCATAACACTCCCTCCCACCCCACCTGCAGCCTGCCTTTATAACAGGCCTTCTCTCTCTCTCTCTCTCTCTCTCTCTCTCTCTCTCTCTCTCTCTCTCTCTCTCTCTCTCTCCCTCCCACACATTGTGGCTTGCCCTACAGATATTTACTGGTTTAACATGTAAGTCTCTGTGTGTCTTGGGGATGCACCCAGCTATGCTTAGGGCCCTCACTCCTCCTCCTGGCTTTGCTCTCAGAGATCGGTCTTGGCGGCACTCGGGGGACTGTATGAGTGCTGGGGGTCAGCAGTGTTGGGCTGGCCTCATGCCGGTAAGTGCCCTGCTGCTCTTTTGTCTTTCCAGCCCCTAAAGCTTGTAGATAATACTTGCAGATAATACAGGGATTAAAGTCTGCCTTGCATTTGGCCAACCCCAGCTTGATTCCTGTCACTGTGTATGGTCCCTGAGCCCTGCCAAGAGTTATTCCTGAGCATCGAACCAGGAATAAACCCTGAACACTGCCGAGTGTGGCCCCAAAACAAAAGAAGCAAAACCAAAAAATAAAAGACCTCTTTAGCATGAAGTATAAAAACATGAGTAAATTTTTCTTAACATCTTTGCACTGTTCCTACCATTGTCCTGAATAGAGCATCTAGCTTTCCCATAGATCTGTAAAATAATAGCAACACCTTGATATATTCAGGGCTTCAACCCAACTAACTTCAAGTAAGGGTCTATCACTACTGTTATGTGTTGATGAAGTCACAGGTGGTGGCTAAAGTTTATGGTAGTTTGACTGTATGCTTCCCTCTGTCATTTTTGGGGTCTCGCTTGACAATCCTTAGGGGTTGCTCCTGGTTCTGCACCCAGGAATTCCTTCTGGTGGTGCTCTGGGGACCATTTGGGATGCCGGGGTCAGACCAGAGTTGCAATCCTTAGGGGTTGCTCCAGGTTCTGCACTCGGGAATTCCTTCTGGTGGTGCTCTGGGGACCATATGGGATGCCGGGATCAGACCAGAGTTGCAACACAAGTGCCTCCGCCACTGTGCTACCTTTCCAGGTGCCTTTATTTTCTCTTCTGTGTTCCATTGGTCATTGAAAATAATTGAGCTCTAAAATTTGAAGTTAACATTTAAATTAACACTAGATTTTAGTGCCCTTAACATTTGGTTTTTAAACTTGAGTACTAGAAATAAGTGAATAAAATCAGAATTCATGGTCTGTGATAGGGCTCTTGAGAGTGCTGCTGGCGTTCTGATTTTGGTGCAGGGGATTGAAGCCTGGGCCTCAGACGTCAGTGGCCTGTGCTCTGCTGTTGAACCATATTCCTAGCTGTATCATTGCTCTTTTTAAACATTAGAAAATTAGTGGTTGATGGTTAAATTTTGTTTGAGGTGTTTGACAGTTAATGACTAGTTGTTGATTAAGCAAGCTGTGCTTTTTAAGGTACCAGCAGAAATATCCCATGATAGGAACATCTCATATTTTTCATTGACAAGGTCAAATCATGTTGTTTCCATGTATTTAAAGCAGCACACTGCATCGTAATTTATACTCTAATTACAAACAAGTGAACTTTAAAAGCATGACCCTCATGTTTAACCAGAGTATCCGATTGTTTGACATTTTGCTCAAATGGTAATGTTTTGAACTGCTTCCCTGAAACAGTGAAAATAGGATTTGAAACTGTTAGTAGGTGTATGTTATGTAATAAAAAGGTATGGCCTTTAATTCAGGTGTGATACAGTGAACAATTTTTCTGTATTCACAAATTTCATACTTAAAAATTGAACAGAACTGAAAACTGTTTCAAAGTTGACTTTGATGAATTCCCTTTGTGAATATTCACAAATCAAGGCTGAAAATTAATATTCGTTGACAGAACTATCAGAAAAACAAAAATGGGGGCGGAGCAATAGCCCAGCGGGTAGGGCGTTTGCCTTACACGCTGCCAGCCTGAGCCGGCTCGGGTTCGATCCCGGCATCCCATATGGTCCCCCGAGCACCGCCAGGAGTAATTCCTGAGTGCAGAACCAGGAGTAACCCCTGAGCATTGCCGGGTGTGACCCAAAAGCAAAAAAAAAAAAAAAAAGAAAAAAAAGAAAAACAAAAATGGGGAATTTTTTCAACTTGAGTAAAAGAAAATAAACCCTGTAGCTAGCATATAAGGGAAATACTGAATGTGCTCCTTCTCAGTGGGGTGCCTGTTTATCACTCCTTTCCTTCTCTTTTGCCACCACACTCTACTTTTTACCTTATTTATTGTAATGCTGAAGTGCTTGCCAGTGACATAGGGCAAAGAGGGAGGGGTCTGGGGAGGGAAGAGTCAAGAAGATCAAAAGGAAAGAAAACAGCCCCTTTTATAGACAATATGATTATTTTTGTAGATGATTTGCATCAATCCCTACATACAAAACCAATGCTAGAACTAATAAATGAGTTCAGAAAGGTCGTGGGATATACGAAAATCAGACAAATCACATGTATTTTAGCAGTGAACATGTGGTCAGCTGAACTGGGAATATAAACATTTATAATTGCATGAAAAAAATGCGTCATTGTAGTCTAACAAACATCTAATGCTGAAAGCTCAGATGCATTTTCAGCCGTTAGATAGCCAGCGGGTAAAAATGGACTTTGACCTAAAATTGTCCTTAAAATGCCTTTGAATGTAAAATTTCACATCTTGTATTTTTAATAGTTATGGCAGCTGCTCCATAGGAATCTTTGTAGGATCTAGGACTAGGAAGCACTGCTAGACCTGAAAGGTCCAGGACAGCTCAGTTGGTGGTGCATGAGGCTGGGACTTCCCTGCGTCCCGTCAGAATGGCTAAAGTAAGAACTGGTGGCGGCACCACGTGTGGACCCTTCTCTGTTGGTGCAGCTGTTATAGAATACAGCTGGGCAGGTTCTTAAAGTGTGTAACACCAGCTACGTTTAACTGAGCGGTTGTGTTCCTGGGCTTTTATTCCAGAGAAATGAAAATGCATGCTCACACAAAATCCACCAGTGTATATATAGTAAGTTGTTCATGCATAAAGCTCTGGATTGGAAACAACTGAAATGTCCTTTAGCAGGTCCATGGTTAGACAAATTGTAATATAATCATATACTCTATAAAACTTAATCCCTGTGATGTTATGGTGAAGCCATACATGTATGCTGTGAAACAGTGGAGCACCATGGTTAATAGAAAGCAGTATTCTGTTGCTGCACCTCTCAGCCTGGATGCATCATCACGAGAATAATGCTGAGTGAAAAAAGAGTTCTCAGAGGTTTAGTGCATTATGGTTGGAGTCCAGCTATGTAACGTTACTGAATGGCAAAATCACAGACATTGAGAGCAGGCTAGTAGTTGCCTGGAATTTCGGATGGGTCAGAGTATGGTCATGAAAAGGAGCCTTGAGGGACCCTGGCGGTGAGTGGGGTGGGAGCAGGCTCTCAGGAAACTGGATTAAGGGTATATGGGACTTTTTTTTCTTATATGTGCCTGTGATTATGTGGTTAAATAAAAATGTTATTGTAGGGGCTGGAGCGATAGCCCAGCGGGTAGGGGCGTTTGCCTTGAACGCGGCCGGCCTGATGCCGGGCTTGATCTCCAGCATCCCATATGGTCCCCGAGCACCGCCAGGAGCAATGCCTGAGCGTAGAACCAGGAGTAACCCCTGAGCATCGCCGGGGTGTGACCCAAAAAAGAAAAAAAAAAAAGTTATTGTAAAATGCCAATGAATTATTTTTCCTTTTTATGATACAGGGATTGTGTTTCTGTTTTACTTATTGGCATCTGTATTGTTGGCAAATAATATAAAACATGAACTCAAGTCACGGTTTGTTTATATAACTTGCCCTTCCTTTAGAGTTGTTGAAATGAAGAACTTTTGAACAATACACTCTTTAATCTGGGCACAGATTTTTTTCCACTTTACTTTTTAAATTATCAATATAAAGCTGTAAAAACCCCAAGAGTTTAGAAATATAAAAGTGCTCTTGTCCATGATAGAATTTTTTTTCTACATATTTAGGATTTCTTTTCAGGACAAATAACAGTGCAGTGATAAGATTATAAATTTTATAATTTCTTAATTCTATTAATATAATACTGGTGAAAAGGCAGTAACATTGCATAAATTATTGTAGTCTTAAAAAACAGGAATAAATCCAATGAATGAGAAAAGTGACACTATTGTTGGCATTCTGAAATTCTGCAGGGACTGATATTGTAGCTAAAATCAACCTTATCTTCTGGCTGTGTTCAAGAGGCTTTTCATTGATTTCTGTTGAGAGGAAAGCCTTTTTAACTTAAAAAAGCAAAAGAATAAAGGCCAGTACTCTCCAGGCCCTGTGGGTTATTAAGATCTTTTAGCAGCCAGTTGCTCTTTCTAGGGGAAATTGCCTGTTAAAGTCAGAAGGAACTCTTAATGGTTTGCCTGGTGTTTGAGTCAATGGAGCAGTTGGATCACTATAGGTTCCAGGTTTAATGGAACAATATTCACCTCTTGGCCTCGCCTATGACTGAAAGTCATATTTTCTGTATTATAGAAATAATCTTAGTGTTTACTATTTGTATTATCAAAGAGATCTTAAAGAATACTTCTTTCTTTCTTTCTTTCTTTCTTTCTTTCTTTCTTTCTTTCTTTCTTTCTTTCTTTCTTTCTTTCTTTCTTTCTTTCTTTCTTTCTTTCTTTCTTTCTTTCTTTCTTTCTTTCTCTCTCTCTCTCTCTCTCTCTCTCTCTCTCTTTCTTTCTTTCTTTCTTTCTTTCTTTCTCTCTTTCTTTCTTTCTCTCTTTCTCTCTTTCTCTCTTTCTCTCTCTCTTTCTTTCTCTTTCTCTCTTTCTCTCTTTCTCTCTTTCACTCTCTCTCTCTCCCTTTCTCCCTTTCTCCCTTTCTCTCCCTCCCTCTCTCCCTCCCTCCCTCCCTCCCTCCCTCCCTCCCTTCCTTCCTCATAGCCAGCAGTGCTCAGGCCCCTTACTGTTGACTCTGTGCTCAGGGATCACTCTTGGTGGGCCCCGGGGATGGACCATATGTGGTGCCAGGGATTGAACTGGGGTCAGCTGCATGCAAGGCACAGCTGTTAACCCACCATACTATTGCTTCCAGTATGCTGCATCTTCCAGTATTTCTGCTCTTCTGTCTTTGAGGTCTGCTTTTATCGCTTCTCTGCACTGTTTAGCAAGCTTGGACGTTAGCATTTGGTCTCCTGAGGCTCGCGCCTTGCCACGTTGGCGAATGAGCTCGAGAGTTTCTGAAGACAAGCGTCCTTTTGTGTTTTTCCTCTCTCTCTCGGCATTCTTCGCACAATCATGGAGGTGCTGAACCAGTCGGTTGTATTCTTCATCGATGTCATCAATGATGGTATCTTCCCATGTTGCCGCAATGGTGCTAAAGAGTTCCCAGTTGGTGGTCGTTCTGGGAGTTCTCTTCTTAAACTTTGCAGCCTTTTCTCCCCGTTGCGGGAAGTAGAATTTCGCACGAAGGAGACGGTGGTCCGATCCTGTCTGGAATTTGGGGCGACAGCAACATCAGTCAGACAAAACCATCGATTGAAGATGATGTGGTCGATTTCCATTGTGGAACTGTCCACCAGGAGATTCCCATGTCCAACGTTTTGCTTCAGCCTTCTGAAACTGTGAGTTCCCATGAATAGTCTTGGTGGACATGATGAACTCAGATAGTCTCTCACCCTGTTCGGGTTCCATTCTAGGCCATGGGTCCCGATGTGGGTTCTTCAGCCCGATCTTCTCGGTCCTATCTTGGCATTAAAATCACCGACTATGATCTTGTAGAAGGTGTGATCTTTTTTTATAGAACTCCTCCAATTCCATGTAGAATTTCTCAATTTCATCTTCTTTGTATGTGGATGTTGGTGCATAGACAATGAAGATAGAAATTGCTGGCAGTGGGCCACATATCCTCAAGTGTAATCAGTCCTATTCGGTTTGTTAGGCATTCAAATGAATCAATGTTGACAGCCATGTTCGTGTTGACAAGGACACCAATGCCACCGACGCCTCTTTTCATCACATGTTCCAAGGAACAATTCTTCTCCGGTGTCAAATACAGCATGATGCGACTGGCGCCTCCTGCGTCTCAGTCAGACCAATGATGTCGTACTTGATCTTTCTTGCAGCATCAGATCCTCAATATATGCTTCCGTTGCCAGTGTACGTGCATTGAAAGTACAGACAGTCATTTTAGTCCTTCTTCGTTTTGGCAGCCTAGGACAGCCGTGAGAATTTTATCAGGCACTGCTTGTTTGCCTTTCTTACTGCTGCCGTATTAAAGGGCTCTTTCGGGTCAGGAAAATAAACATTTTTGTTACTGGGTTTGGCATATCGAACACGCATCGGACAGCTTGCCAGGCTCTGCCATGCGGGCACTATATTCTCATTGCTTTGTGGGGCTCTCTCAGAGGGTGGGTAGAATATTTGTGGTAGTTTGGAGAGTAAATCCT
>JAJIBD010022896.1:0-199614 GCA_021461705.1 Cryptotis parvus | reverse complement strand
TTGGTACTGTTCGGCTTCTGTTGCATCTTCCCGAGTATTTCTGCTCTTCTGTCTTTGAGGTCTTTTTTTTTATCATTTCTCACCGTTTAGCAAGCTTGGACATTAGCATTTGGTCTCCTGGGGCTGCGCTCCTTGCCACGTTAGGTAAGAGCTCAAAGCGTTTCTGAAGACAAGTGTCCTTTGTGTCTTTCTCTCTTTCAGCATTCTTTGCACAATCATGGAAGTGTTTGAACCAGTCGGTTTATTATTCTTCCATCGATCATGATCAATGATGAGTATCTTCCATTGCTGCAATGTGAATTGCCCAGAGTTTCCCAGTTGGTGGATTTGTTCAGGGAGTTCTCTTCTTAAACTTTGCAGCCTTTTCTCCCGTTGCGGGAAGCTAGAATTTTGCATAAGAAGGACGATGGTCTGATCCTGTTTGGAATTTGGGGACGACAGCTACATCGGTCAGACAAAACCGTCAATTGAAGATGATAGCCCGAGGTAATTTTCATTGTGGAACTGTATCCGCCAGGAAATTCCATAATCAACGTTTCGCTTCCAGCCTTCTGGAGACTTCTTGAGTTCCCATAAGATGGTCTTAGTGAACTGCATGATGAACTCAGACGAGCCTCTCACCCTGTTTGTTCCCATTCTAGGCCATGGGTCGATGGCTGAGTTCTTCAGCCCATCTTCGGTCCTATATCTTGGCATTAAAAATCTACCGACCTGCTGATCTTGCAAGAAGGTGTGATCTTTCTTATAGGAACTCCCTCAATTCCATGCTTAATTTCTCAATTTCATCTTCTTTGTATGTAGCCGGATGTTTGGTGCGTGAACAGTGAAGATAGAAATTGCTGGCGATAGCCACATCTCTTCAAAAATTGTAATTGTCATATTCGGTTTTGTTAGGCATTCAAATGAATCAATAATGTTGACGTCCATATTGTTCGTGTTGACAGGACACCAACGCCACACTGGCATCTTTGTCACGCCTTCCAGGGAACAAATTCTTCTCCGATTGTCAAATACAGCATGATACCCGGCGGCTTTTCCCTCGTCTCAGTAAGACCAATGATGTCGGTACTTGATCTTTAAGCTTGCACCATCAGATCCTCAACGCCACTTTGCGATGCCAGCGCCCGTGCGTAAATTACAGGCCGAGTCATTTTAGTCCTTCTTCATTTTGGCAGCCTAGGATGGCCATGAAATATTTATCAGGCACTGCTTGTTTCATTTCTTACTGCTGCCGTGTTAAGGGGTCTCTTCGGGTCAGGAAAAATAAAAATTGACTGTTACTGGTTTGGCATATCGAACACCTATCGGACAGCTTGCCAGGCTCTGCCATGAGGGCACTAAATTCTCATTACTTTGTGGGGTCTCTCAGAGGGTGGGTAGAATATTTATGGTAATTTGGAGGTATATTACTGGGAAAGCTGGTTTCTGCTCTGCCGGGTATACCTGTGTCTTAGGCTCAAGCATTCCTGGGCTTGAAATACTCTCCTCTGAAGGGCGGCTCTCAGGGGTTAGGTCCTTGTAGGCTGGGTTTGGACAAGCCAGGCTGAGACTGGATTAGTCTGCAGGCGGAGACTGGATAAATCTGCAGGCTGAGACTGGATTAATCTGCTGGTTTGGAGATCTTACCAGCTGCAGAGTGTGGATTGTGAAGATCGCTGCCAGCAAGGTGTGAGGGTTTCTCCTGGGCTCCTCCGAGGCTCCATCAGGATGGTGACTCGGCGAAGTGCCTCTCAGTGGTCCATGGAATGCAGGGGGGTTTAATGGGGAAAGCTGGTTTCTGCTCTGCCAGGTTTACCTGTGGTAAATTAAGCAGCAAAAACTTTATGGGAAGAAATAAATTTGGACTATGTTCTGCAATATTTCAAAGGTGGAATCACTAAACAATTTTTAACATGCTACTAATCCTTGACTTTTTTAAAAATATTTTTATACCACCATGAGATATACAATTATAAAGATGTTCGGGGGCTGGAGCGATAGCACAGAGAGGTAGGGCATTTGCCTTTTCATGTGGCTGACCCGGTTCTATCCCCGGCATCCCATAGTATCCACTGAACAACACCAGGAGTAATTCCGAGTGCAGAGCCAGAAGTAACCCCTGATCATTTGCCAGGTGTGACCCAAAATGAAAAAAAAAAAAGATGTTCATGTTTGGTCTTCAGTCACACAGTGTTCCATAATCCTGGACTTTTTATCTTTTTGAGACTCATGATCTTACTAACTAGTCCTTTGTTCCTCTATGCTGTAGGGGCACATAATAGAAGTTCAGCACATACACTGATTTCAAGGTCACCTTGAGAATTTCTCGAAAGCAGAGGCACCAAAGAATCTTGTCCCATAGAGCCTTTGCATCATTAACCCCCTTCCTCTTCTGCCTCAATTGCACCAACATTGTTAAATAATCACATCTGATGAAGGATAATATCTGTGCCTGCTTTCTTTCCACATAGTTTTCAAACATTTGTCTATTTTTCTGTTCTCCCAGTCTTCCTGGGTTCTGCAGTCACTGGACAAGGAACACACATTCCCCCCTGATAAAACCTAAAATATGGAACTGACATGTATTTCTGCTCTGGGTTCTCTCATCTACTCAGTCCTTCTTCAGAACCGCTATGAAGTCACAATACAATCAAGTAGTGAACAAGATGCACTGAATTTCCTCAGATTTGTTGGAGAAATTTCCTTACTTTCCTCTGGATCAAGGTTTTAAAAGTGATTTTTTAGCCTTCTCATTGAAACAGAAAGTCTAATATATAATCAGAGTCTAACATAAAAATGCAGTTCTACAGAAATTTTCTCAAAGAAAAATATGAATGGTCAAAAGGCAAATGAAAAAGTGCTCTTTGTCATTAATCATCAGGAAGATGCAAATCAAAACCACAATGAAATATCATCTCACTCCACAGAGACTGGCACACATCTAAAACAACCAGTTTTGGCATGGATGCAGGAGAAAGGACTCTCTTTCCATTGTTAGTGGGAATATTAACTAGTTCAGCCTTTTGGAAAACAAATGGACATTCCTCCAAAAACCAGATATTGAGCTCCCATTTGACCCAATACCACTCCTGGAATATATTCTTGAAACTCCAAAACACACAGCAGAAACAGGAATCTGCACTTCTAGTGATTCATCACACTATTCATAATAGCCAGAATCAGGAAACAACCTCTGAGTGCCTGAGAACAGAAGACTGGATAAAGAAACTATATATTTACACAATGGAATATTATGTGGCTGTCAGGGAAAAGCAAAGTCATGAAATTTGAGTCCAAATGAATGGACATGGAGAGTATAATGCCGAGTGAAAGTAGTCAGAAGGAAAAGGACAGATACAAATTATTGCATTCATCTGTGGATATAAATATATGCCAGTGTTCTACTAATTGCTGGAAACCATAATGCCGGACTAGGAACTGAAAGCATTGAATGTTAGGCAAAGGATATACATGATAACCTCGAAATGTGTGTGTGTGTGTGTATGTATTTATGTATGTGTAGGGGGAGGATCCAGCTTTTTCTCTTAGGTGGAGCTACTGACGAGCTGTGAGTCTGGATGTGGATACTCATACACCTCATGGTGTGGGGGTTCCTCTGGTTCTTGTAAGAGGCTCTATTGGGATGGCAGGCCAGGGCTAGAGCCCCCATCTTCTCGAAGACCTCATGGGCTTAGCATAGAGGATAGTAGCATCTGCCCCCCATGTATCTGGACTCTGGATCAGGCATACCTGGGCTTGAAACAGGCTTCACTGTAGGGTGGGACTGACATATAAACGGGTCTTGAGATCTGCTTTTCTCTTGGGTGGGGCTCTGATGAGCTGTGAGTCCCAATGTTAAAAATGGCTGCTCATGGTTTGGGGTTCCTCTGGCTTACTTGCGAGCTCTATTGGGATAATAGGTGAAGTTCAGGGAGCCTGCTTTCCCTCCGAGAGTGCCCTCATGATCAGCTGAGCACAGGGAGAGGCAGTAGCAGTTCTGCCCCATAAAACTTTGCTCAAAACTTTTTTAATGCATATTTTTTTCTTTAGACTAACCATTTCCACTGTCTCTTTCAAAGTTGGCATACACATTAACACAAATGTCTCCGGCTTTGCAGGTTAGATGTAGTCAAAAGAGTTACTGTAGCACGAACTGTCTGGGTTGAATCTTACTTTGCCCCAAGTAAGCTGAATACCATCAACTACTGGGTTTTCCGAGGGTTCCATGAGCATTAAGTTATTCAATACATAAAACATATGAAGTCTTCCATATACATGATGCTATTTAAACAGTGTGGAAAGTAAGTTATTGAATTTTTTTATGTTTCTGGTAAATACCTAACATTAGGATGGTCATAGATATTCCAAAGACTATCTTTGGAAGGGAGAAAAGGATAATAGTGAAGAAAAAACAAAGCAATGAATTTAAAATGTCTATCAGTCCACATCAGCATATGTACTAGCTAGTCTTGCTAAATGACAAATATGATTTGGCATTTACATAAATCATGATGTGTTTATAGCCCAGATTCTCAGCTCCTCTCCAAAATAAAAAGACTAGTCTGTAGTAAAAGGAGCTTAGTATGATCTCATTATTTTGCAACCAGTAAGAACAAAATTAAGAAACAGCCAATGTAACCTCTCAACTGAGTCATCAGAAAGGTGGGACATTACTTCATTTATATTTTAAATCATTTACCTGGGAAGTGAGGCAGATTCTAAAGTGGAATCATGGTTTCAAGAGAAGAAAGGCCCTTTATGCGACACTACCATTGTAATTCTAAGTGGATCCTCTCATGTTTCCCCAACTCCGATGATTTAAAAGCATAATTCAGCTTATGAAGTAAAAAAGCAATATGGCTTCTACTAAACACTATTATTTGACTTCATATATACTTTTTAACCTTAAGTTAAAAGAAAAAAAGTGATTTTTTTCAAAAAATCACTATGTTGATTCCTACAACTAATTTATTTCATTCTCGGTCTCCCTCTGTGTGAAATTATCTGAAAATTGTTATCCATAATTCACTGAAACTTGCTAGTTATCTCCTTTTTGATGAACACTGGGCAATTCATCAGATGTTCATCTCTTGATCACTGTATCACTGTATCACTGTCTTCCCGTTCATCATCGGATTTGCTCGAGCGGGCCCCAGTAACATCTCCATATGTCCTGTCTCATGCTAGTAGAGCCCAAGGTCATCTGCTTGCTCCAGGAACATAAAGAGCCTCAAGCCATTCCATCAGGTTATGGGAATGAGGTCTTTATATAATTGTCACTGGTATTTGGCATATCAAATATGACACGGTAGCTTGCCAGGCTCTGCCGTGTGGGTGGCACTCTTGTAGTCACCTCTGATTTCCAGCATTTATTGATGGGCCGTGCGAACCATTATTCATCTAATATAATCCTCCTTTTTTTGGTCACACTCAGTGGTGCTTCAGATTCCCCCTAGGGTGCTCAGAGGACGGAGCAGGGGGGGGCTGACTGGGGTCCCCTGGCAGTGAAGCATGTGCTTAACCTTGCACTCTCCTCCCAACCTCTCATTATTTCTTATAAGCAATATTAGACTCTATTTCAATATAACCTAAAATTCTAGTAAGAGTAATGAACACCAGATTTAGGGAGATTTTCCTCTTTAAGATAAGGAAGCGAAAATAGTATTTAAGGAAAATCAAAGGATGACAGGATGACAAATCATACTCTGTCTCTCTGTCTGTTTTTGTTCATACAAAAAAGTATGATAATGTTCTACTTCTTTAGCTTCATCTTGGGCCACACCTGACAGTGCTCAGGGCTTATTACTGGCTCTGTGGGAGTAAGATTAGGTCTTAGAGAACCAGCCATTTGGAATGCCAGGAATCAAACCTGGGTGAGTGCAAGCAAGGCAAACACCTTACCTGCTATGTTACTGTTAACACGAAGTGAATTCACCTGTGCTAGTGGGTTCTTGAGGATTGTATGAAAAATTACAAACAAAACTCAGAAAGTTGAGTAAGTCAGTTTAATATACAGAGGTTTCCAGGTCCCTTCCTCAAATGTCTAGCCTCTTTGTTCCCCGTGAACGAATTCCTGGTTCTATCCACGCAGTCTGCTCACATCCCACAAATGATGGCCTGGTCGTGTTCCTGTGCTGCTCTCTCCATGCCTGCTGCTGGGCCTTTCAACTGCACCCCAGCAGTCCCTGTTGTCCCTGACCTGGCTTTACTTAGTTTCCAGCCTGTTCACGTGGGTGAGACTCTTGTGCTCAGTACCTTGCCCTGTACCTGGGCCTTTGTGCCCTGCCTGAACCTGGGCTATCCTGGGCTTCCAAGCCACCGTACCTGGGCCTCTGAGACTGGCCCTTCCTGTAGCAGCCCTTGCCTGGCCTTCTGTGTGGCCTATCCATACTGGGCCCTGTACTTTGGGCCTGCAGCCCTAACTGATACAAAGGGAGACAGGGAGGGCTGGTTGGAGCAGCTGCTGAGAAGAGAGAGAGAGAGAGAGAGAGAGAGAGAGAGAGACAGAGACAGAGAGACAGAGAGAGACAGAGAGAGACAGAGAGAGGCTTTTCCTTTCCCTTGTCTATTCTCTCTTCTCATCTCTTTTCTCTCCTTACTTGTCTTTCCTCTCTGTGAAGGAGACTGGGGTTGCCCTTTTTTTATTTGTTGCCAAGCTCCACTCCCAGGTTTCCCTCCTACATTTTGATTTGCTACCTAGACCACAGGTGGGATTAGCTACCTGAGACCTGGTGTTTCCTCCTTAGCTCCTGCTGTATCACTACTTTGCTGGGCCCAGCAATGTCTTAGTGTTTTAAGGTGGGTGAGTAGAGTTTCACGTTGTTAACTTTATTTAGTAGAAAGTTATTTGAAAGAATCTCCATCAAGTTGCAAGAACTAGCAGAAATAAAGATCCTAGTTTTTTCCAATGGAAATATCTCATGAAACTAGTACTCTAGTACTAGTACACTGCCACAACATGAAATTTATATTTACAATCACTATCACTATCACTATCCTCCCATTGATCATCTATTTGCTAGAGCGGGCACCAGTAATATCTCCATATGTCCTGTCTCATGCTAGTAGAGCCAAGGGCATCTATTCGCTCCAGGAACATAGAGCTTCAAACCATTATATTAGGTCATGGGAATGAACTAATATAATTGTTACTGGTATTTGGCATATCAAATAAAAACAAGGCAGCTTGCCAGGCTTGCCATGCAGGTACGCCCTTGTAGTCACCTCTAAATATAGCATTTATAGATGAACCAGAATTAACATATCTTAACAGTTCTTATAAACTTATTTATGTATGTGTGTGTTTAAGCTGCTGTGTACTTTTGTATAGCGTAGGCTTGGAAAGTTACTACATTCTAGGTGCAGAAGAATTCCATCCACTACGCTTTTATAGCTATATCACTTCACACTCATGTCCTAGTCCCTAGAAACCATCAACATATTTCTCTCTTTAATTTTTTACTTCCAAAATTATTTCCATTTTTACATATATGGACCCCAGACAGCCCCAACAATACATAGAGATTACAGACTGTATCTTATAGAATCAAATACTCTGGAACCTTCTGAAATTCTCTTTAGAAGTTCAGTAAGGTGAAAGGTGCACCAAATTGAGGTGTGTATCAATAGTCAATTCCCTTTTAGTTCATAGATGTACTTTGAAGCTTCACTATCATAAAATAAAGACTGTGCTGGTTGAGAGACAGTACAGAAACAGGGTACTGACCTTGCATGTGGCAGACCTGGATCTGACCCTTCCACTCCACATGGTATCCTCTGTCCAATCCCTAAGCCCACCAAAAGCCAGGTGTGGCTCCAAAAACAACAAAATTCTACCAATAATCTTCAAATTCTGCCATGAACTAGCACATAGAAGATTGGGAAATTATTCACCCTGGTTATCAGTGAATCCCAGAAGGAGAGAGTAGAATGTATTCTGCCCTTTCTCCCCAGGGGGCGTTCGTAACATCTGGAAACAAATTTGGCTTGTAAAGTTGATAGTCACAATCTGGCATCTAATGTTACATGCCACTAAATATCTTACAAAAAAATACCACTCTTCCCCTGACATTCCTCTCGCTCTCTCTCTCTCTCTCTCTCTCTCTCTCTCTCTCTCTCACAAACACACACACACACATACACATAACATATCAGTTATTCAGTCCCAATGTTAACAGTGCCAAGTTTGAGAATTATTTCAAAAATGTTAGTTTCTTCTTCTGTAAAAGGCAGATTAAGAGGTAGACTCTCCTTTTGAAAGCACACTTTTTTGCATTTTGCTTTTTGAATGACACCCAGTAGACCTTCACCAGTGGAAAGAAATGAAAAAGACTGAATAAACAGATAAAAAAAAGCATAAGCATTGGTTATAGTACAAGTTCTAGGCAGTATACACCCAATGAGCACTAAGACAGTTCCACCATACTCCTTTGCCCAGAGGATTGTACAGATTGTGTATTTGATTGATTAATTGATTGATGAAGCAAGATTATATTTTTCTCTGAAACTTACTGAGAAAAGTTATGAGGCGCTAAAGAGAGAAGCATGTTTTCAAGAGAGAATATGGAGGCTTCTCCAGAGTGGAAATAAGCAAAGAAACAGAGAGCAAGCAGGTGAGATACATGTTCAAGAAAACACAGGCTTGGCTGTGTATTTAAAGTCCCTGAGTTTTCCTATGTTAATGGGATTTTAGGACGTTTGTGTTCTTTGTTACAATCTGGTAAGTTATTTTTTGTACCTGGAAATGTTTCTATACAAATTAATGGTAAATACTTGTCAGTTTTGCACTACTCAGAACTAGGGGAAGCTTGGTCTTTTTCTCTTATTATAGTTTAGGTAACCCAGTAACAAGAGCATTTGATGTACAACTTTACTATACTCTACCACCATAAAAGAGCACCAGACCCTCCAGCATCGTCCTTAAACCTCCTCTAGACCCCTCCACCTCATCATCCACCCTCACCCCGCCACGCCTCCCTATACTGTGTAGTCATCTCAGTGTTATCATTCAAGGCTAAGGGTCTGTTATTATTAGATACTATCTATTTCCTTTTTCTTGTCTTTATGTTCCATGATGAGTGAGATCTGTCATTACTCTGATCTATTTGGTTAAAATGATATCTTGCAATTTTATTTATGTTGTGGCAAGACTTAAGGATTTCTAAAAAACACATTTATTTATCTATTTGTCTATCTATTTATTTACTTTTTACTGGCTTTTTAGGTCACACATAGCAATATTCAGTGGTTACTACTGGCTCTGTACTCTGGAATTATTTTTGGTAGTGTTCAGGGGACCATATCAGATGCCAGGGATCGAAACTGGTTTGGCTGCACACAAGGCAATTTCCTACCAACAGTACTATCACCCCTGCCCCAGCCCTGGTAAAATTTCTGTTCAAATCTTTCACATATGTGGGCCATACCTCGTAGGTCTCTGGAGCTATTCGCAGCTCTATTCTTGGAGTCACAATTGGTAGTGCTTAGGGGACTATGTGTTGTTGGGGGACCAAACAGTACTTAGACAAATGCATGGCAAGTGTCTTAACCTCTCAACTACCACTCTGGCTTCTAATTTTTTTAATTTATGCTACACTAAATTCTGGCAGTGGAATTGTTTTCATTTACTTGCAAAGGGATTCACTCCTGACAGTGCTTGAGTGACCGTGGAAGGTAAAGGACGGAATGTGGCCCCAGTATGTGATGCATCTCCTCTAGCCATTTGAGCTGGCTTCAGCCTAAGTATTTATATTTAAAAGTGATGATCTGTATGAGTTTTCAAAACAAAATTAAGGCCTTATACATCACCAAGAATAATAATGGTCATGTTTATATGCACCACTAAAACTGTAAGGAAATCTATCCAAACCCAAACCCCAACTGTTTCATCATTTGACCCTTTAGGAAAACCTAGAGATTTTGAGGTGCTAACATTTCCCATAGAGTTTTCTTAATGAGTTTTGAATATTTTTAGAAAAATTTCATTATAAACATTGAGAATAATGTAAGGGGCAGAAAGAGGAGGGTGGTGAGGAGGAGAGTGGGAAGGTGGCAAGAGGAGGAGAAGGGCTCCAGGGAGGAGAGTGAGAGTAGGGAGGGCAAATACTTTGGTTAAGTCAGGGCAATACTGGCTTATTGGTGCACAGGTCTGGTGAAAAATGGGGATACATGGAAAATAGGACATCAGTCCCTTGCCTGAATCATCTCTGATGACCAGGTAACGTTCCTAAGTGGTGGTCTGGGCAGTGGTACCAGGAATTGAGACCTCCACCATGCCGGTCTGATTCTCCAGACACCTTATGCTGTCTTCTGCTTGCTCACTCCAATCTTCCTGGAATACAGCAGACTTGCAGCTAGGGGTAAAGGTCAGATGGGGTACTTGTTGGGGCGTCCTTGGAAAGGACAGTCCCTTCCTGGACCCTAAGAGCATACATGGGGTTTCAAGGAGGTGGCCCAAAGAGTCCCAGGGAAAGTTGGTAGTTGAGAGAAATTAGAGGGAGGGAAACCAAATGTTAAAGAGGGCAGCTGTCAGAGTCAATGTGGTCTCTATGATCTCCAAGTTTTGTGGCTGATTGATGTTGTTATCTGTTACTTCCAAAATTTCCACAATTTCTTCCTCTTCCTTCTTTTCATCTTCAGTCAACTTTTCCCACCTCTTCATTTACTGTAGGGGATCTCCAGGGCCTCAGACTGCCAAGGTCAGTGGAGCAGCCTAGGCCAGGGCCCACCTCCCTCAGCCTCCCTTTGGAGCCCTGCCCTTACCCCTTCCAAAGTGGCTTCTCTCACCTGGGGACCCTTTCAATCACCATTTAGGGAATGGGCAAAGCATTGAGCTGAGCCTGGAGCTGCTGGTTCTGTTTCCTGGTGGTTTTCAGGTGGTCCTAAAGGTGTGGGAAGAAGGTGAGGGAGAGTGAGGAAGGAAGCGTGCTGCAGGACTGCTGCCCAGGCGCACAGGGCTCCTCTCACCTGGGCCTCCCTCAGCTCCCGTTTGACCTGCTATAACTCAGAGTTCTGCTGTATATTTTGCTGCTGCAGTCAATCCAGTTACTAGTTCTGAAGCAGCACCTACTGGTTCTGTAGCAGCACCTGCTGGTGCAGCTGCTCCTTTGCCATGGCCAATGGCTGGAATACGGCCAGGTGTTTCTGGAGAGCTTCAGCGGACTGCAGCAGTTGGTGGAGATACTGGTTCTGCTGCTGGCGCAGAGAGCAGGCCTCTCGGTTATGCTGTTTCACCTGCGGGCACGGCAAGGAGGGGCAGCATGGGCCGTCTGAGTGTTCAACACACACTCCCAAGGAAGGAACTTCTTCCTGTCCCCTCACAGTTCCTAATGGTCTTCCTCTCCGGACCTAAGAAATGTATCCCTTTCCCTCCCATGCTGTCCCAACTGGGGCCTCTGCCTCCCTTGCCGCTGCCTGCCACCTCCTAGGAACCTTCCTCCCTGGCTTATGCTCCTGAATCTCAGTGGTGCTGGCTGAACAGTGGGTGTGTGGTGAAGCTCAGGCTGCAGCCCAGGACTCATTCCCCACTTCGTGGTCCAATCCCCACCCCCATTCCTGGGACTCTCTTGCTACATACATAAGCCTTGATTGTGATTTCCAGGTGCTCATTGACACAGAAACCCTCTCATCATGCTTCCCTTTCCATAGGTGGGAACAATTGGTTCTGTCTCCTGCCATGCCCCTGCAACACCTCCTACTTCAGGCAATAGCCATTGCCCCAACTGGGCGGGCCTTACCTTCTCCTTTATCTTCACCAGTACCTCCTGCAGCAGTTCCGCTTTTGCTACCATTGGGTCTTCCACACGCTCGCTCTTCACTCTGAAGACCAAAGTGGGCCAGTGTGGTCTCCCCAGCCCATCATTTGTAGGCCCGTTCCCACCTTTAGCACATTTATATGTGGGGCTCTCTGCCATCTCTCCTATTCCTGCTCCTTGAGGGTGAGAGGGAAGAGGGAAATAAACAAAACCAAAACTTCCCAATAAATTAAGTGGTAAAGAAAACATAACAGGCCAAGGGGCAATGAGAGAGAACAAGCTGGCAAAGGAAATCAGCCAGGAGCTCTCAGAGAGCTGGCAGAGGCCATGGCCCCGAGGCAGCACTGGGTCCCTGCACCTGTCCAAGGGGGAGACGACTCCTCATTCGAGCAGTAAAGGCCTCGCTGCACCCCATGTGTCCTCAATCTAGAGGAAGCAAAAAAGCAAAGCTGATTAGGGCCAGGGATTCAAGCAGGTGGTGTCGGTAAGAGGGGGCCCCTCAACGCTCGGAGGGCCATGGGATGTTGCAGGATAGAAAAAAGGGGGCATTCCAAAGAGGCCCATTACCAACACCACACATGTTCCTGCCTGCAGGCTTTATTCCCCTATTCCCTGTGACCACTAATACAACTAACCCTAATCTCCCAAAACTTTGTTAGTATCAGAGACTTTCTCTCAGGACAAGAGAGTGAAACTGGGTGTCTCAAAACCTCATTTTTGTCTGTGGCACTCTCAGTACCTATGGGTTCCATTTCCAAGGATCTATCTCTCTAATCAGGCCCACAGGATGCAGCGGACCCCACTTAGGCTCTATTCATGCACCATCTTCTCCCTTGGTATGATCTAGGGGTTCACTTGAACAGAGAGGAATACGCTGAATGATCATTCGGAAACCACTAATCTGATATGGAAATGTCAGAAAAGACACATAATGGCCGTAGTTTCCTGAATTTGCCCATCATACTGTGGCTGTGGGACACTCCCTGTCATTATGTCCTAGCTCAGACTCAAAAGGCAGACTTACCTGTTCAAGTGAAACCTTCATGTTCCAGGCTGAGGCTGTGTGTCCCATATCAGACCAAGCAGAGCGCTAGCATGTGGGGAACAAGGAGTAGGGTGTTTGTGGTTGCTCCCTCCTTCCACATCCTGAAACATTCACGCTTTGGGAAGAAGCACCCAGCATAGGACTTACTCCTTTAGACAATTGGCCATCCTGGACCTTGGTGGTGTCCTGGCCTTTATCTCTGCAGTTCTTATTCTTATGCCTGTTGCCTGGGACATAGTTTTTTCTCGTACTTCCTCAGCTGCAGAAAAAACAAAGAATCACATGCTTGAATCTGTTTATTCCCATTCCTTTAACCAATAATCTCTTTTAGTTGTCTCATCAGTGGAACCTGGTTTCAAACCTAGAGTTTAAAATCTTCAATGGCTATTAAAGCAGAGAGGCCAAAATAGGAAAGTGTGGTGGGAGGCAGTGGTGGAATTTACTTACTTTTCTAACTCTGAATTCCAGGACAAAAAAGAGGTGGACATGAGAATCCACCCCAGTTTATTAAACATGTGAGTCATTGGAGAAGCTGTGCTGGTGGGGTCACACCCTTTGGTAAGTCCTTGTTTATAGCCCTGTGCATGCTCCCCATCTCCACCCCAGGCACTCCAGCACTCCCTCAGCCCACAAGGGCTCTCTGAGTATTAAGCCAAGTGGTGGGCAAGAAGCGTACTCACATAGACAGAGCATCATTCCATTCACTGACCCTTCCCACTTGCTGTATTTCAGTTTACCTTTTTCTCATTCTTGGGATCTCCTCAGCGATCCCTAATCTTAACCCCCTGTACCACATTCCTCTATTTCTAATAATTTAATTCAACCCTCTGATGTGCTGTGAAAACATTGTAAAGAGCACTTATTAATAATAATCCATAACTGCATGTAGGGCAAGCAATGTGTAAGAGTACAGAGAGAGAGAGAAGAGAGAGTGAGGAAGAGAGAGACAGAGGGATAAAAGTGCCTGCTATAGGCAGGTTGGGTGAGGACAGAGGTAATCCGGGCACTTTGGTGTTGGGAAATATGCACTGGTAGAGAGTTGGGTGCTGGAACACTGTATGACTGAAACCCAACCATTAACATCTTTGTAATTGTATAGCTCATGATATAATAACTTTTTTTCAAAAAGCACTTATTGATAGGAATATTGCAGGCAGTGCTCCTGAATCTAAACTGTTGGGGACGCTGCCAGGGTCCCCAACAGTGCCAGGTGCGAGTTCCCTTCTACCTCCTAAGCCGGCGGGAATGGATGAAGACTCAGGAATCTGATGCAGTTTTAAAAGGTTTTACTTATCACAGGTTCAGGCATACAAATACACAATAAGAAAAACCCTGTGCTTAGGATTCCTGGCTAGAACCCCAGCCATGTGTACGCCAAAATGGCGGCCACCACGTGTAAATGAAGGGGAGACAAAGACAAGACTCCCAAGAAGGGTGGGAGCTCACAAAGAGAGAGCCCAAAAAGAGAGTGTGAGAGAGGAAGCAGGCTAGTTTTATACCCCTGCAACTCAGATCTCCCTCCCACTGTTATGGAAAGCAGGGAGGGTCAAATGCCCTCAGGTAATTTCTCCCAGCACCTCACCTAGGCCCTTTCATATGCTAATGTCATGAGCCAAGATCTGCCTGGAAAAGCCTTTCTAAGGTAGGGAAGGGGGTTTTCAAGATGGCTCTAAGAGGAGTCCTGCAACACTAAACTATCAGCCCTGTCTCTCCTTCTGTGGGCAGCCAAGATTTGGCTATCTGGAAAGAGTGTTTGCTCAGCTTGGTAACTAATTGAAGTGAACCTAAAACTGATACTATTTCTTGCAACCTGTGAACTCCACTTGAGGGTTGCCTCATCAAAATTCATGTGATATCTCTTGATTATTAAATGATGGTTTTCAATCCAAGTAGCTGGAGGACACTGGAAACATGAGACTAGCAGAGCTCCAAGGACTGGATTACAAAGTGCTCAACAGATGCATGTTGATACCTGGATTTGATCCCTATATTTCCAGGCCTCCTGAGAATGCCAGAAGAAGCACCTGAGATCTGTTGGGTGACTGTTAAGCAAAACAATCCCTGAAGTGAGGACTGCTTTTAGCTTGACCCCTCCCTACCACCATTGCCTATTGTAGCCCTAATAGCTGATGAACAACTAGGGGCTGTCTCCGGGCTCCTGTGTACTGCTGGTGATAGCACTAATCAACAAACAAAACCATAATAGTTAAACAAGTGTTTTGTTTGTTGGATTGCTTTTAGAGTAGTACTAACAAACAAAACAATAGTAAATTGAGTCATAAACACACTTTCTTTTTGCAGAACCTCAAGTATAATGTGGAAATAAATTTGTAAATACAAAATGACTATGACTACTTTAGTGCCTACACAAAGGAATGGCTGTTTCATACCAATTTTTGGCTGTAGCAGACCAATCCTTAAAAACAGTGCTATATTTTGTAGCTTTTTTAGGATAACCCGACTGGACTTGGACCATATTGCTTCAAGATCTGCCCTCTGTCACAATCACTTGATCACTCGATCACTTGATATCCCGTTATTCATCGATTTGCTTCGGCGGGCGCCAGTAACATTTCCATTTGACTCTATCACGTGCCAGTGTCGCCCAATAGCATCTGCTTGCTTCAGGCATACGAAGAGCCTCAAACCATTCGTTCAGGGTCTTGACAAAGAAGTCTGACCATCTTGTAGGTGGGGCGGCCACGTGCTATTTTGACATCCCGTGGGATCCAGTCGGTAATGGCTCTAGTCCAGGGTCGTCCCCAAATTGCATTACATGTCCAGTCCATCTGATTATCGATGCCTTGGCAAATGAGAGACAGCCTCCCTGACTCTGGTACAGTGATGGGTCGGAGGTCAGAGCACTGGATTTCTTCTTTCACTTGAGTGAGGCATGATATTCCAAGCATAGCTCTTTCAATTCCTCTTTGGGAGACCCAAATAGCATTCTCATTCTACTTTCATAGGGCCCAGGTCTCTGAGGTGTATGTTAATGCAGGGAGAATGGTGGATTCAGAGAAATGTACACGGATCCGTAGGTTCTTTGTCTTTATAGCTATTTCTTCGATGCCTTTGAAGGCATTTCATGCCACTCTCTTCCTCCTGCGCAGCTCAGGTATTAAGTCGTTCATCATGTTGACTTCTCGAACTAGGTACACATAACTGCTGCATTCAGAGATGTTTGTTCCATTGAGAGTGAATGGGGCCTCTGGAACTAGTTCATTTTTCATGAACATTGTTTTATTGAGATTCAGCTGGAGACTGAATTGACCAGTTGAGATTCAGCTGTAGACTGTAAACTTTGACCTCATTCTTGGTCAAAGCCAGTCACAATAAATAAATAAAATAACCCAATCTGATATTACAAAAAGAATAATAACTAAATGTTTTATTATCACCAAGCATCAATAATTATAAAGAATGCTTTGCCATATTATAATCCTACCACTGGCACACACAATGTTGTTCACTACTGCCCATCTCTTGCCACTGAATGTAGCAGCTTACTATAAGCTATGCACTGATCAAAGTGCCTTAGATATCTTAAGTATCAAAACATTTTTTTTAAACAAGATCTTTATTTATTTACTGACTCTTTACATCATACACAGCAATGCCTAAGGATTACTCATGAGACTGCATTAAGGAATTACTTCTGGTGTTTGGAGGACCATATGGGATGCGGGATCAAACCTGTTTAGATTCATGCAAGGCAAACGCCCTGCTCATGGTACTATTGCTTCAGACCAAGTTTCTAAAACTTCTATGGGAGTTATTTGTGTTTGCTCCTATTTTGTGTATGAGAAAATGGAGAACTTAGGTTATTGCTGTGCCCAATATCATATTGTGAGCCAGTGTTCCCTCTCTTGAGAACTAACTTAGACCTCCTTCTAAAGCCATGCGAAAAATCAGATCAAAATGGATTATAGATCTCAACATCAAACATGAATCTATAAGGTACATTGAAGAAATATAGGAGAAATGCACTATGACATCGAAACAAAAATTATCTTTAAAGACGACATATCAGCCCTGCATCTCCTCGAGACCCAAGTTGCCCTAGGGAAGAGCAGAAACTCCATCAACGGGAACCAAGGAAAACTGCCTTGGTTTCTCCCGTGGACCCCTTTGGGCCCTGGCGCTTGTGAGCGGCTGCAATCTCCCCACAGGTCTGTGTGCGACCCTGCGTCTCAGCGGACCTAAGTTGCCTCAGGGAAGAGCGGAAACTCCATCAGCGGGAACCAAGGCAAACTGCCTTGGTTTCACCGTGGAACCCCTTGGGCCCTGCGCTTCCGGGAATAGCTGCAACCTCCCCCACAGGTGTATGTGTGACCCCTGCTTCTCTGTGGACCCAGTTGCCCCAGGGAAGATCGGAAACTCCATCAGCGGGGAACCAAAGGCAAACTGCCTTAGTTTCACCGTGGAACCCCTTGGGCCCTGCGCTTCCGGGAACATCCCAAAACTCAAAACCGCACGGACGATAGTGCGTTTCCGTGACCCTCTTAGTACCTATCTTGCATGAGGTACCAGTGAACCTTGGTTCCTACATCCTTGCTACCACCCAAACTCTGCAAACAGACCAGACACCTACTAACTGTACTATCTAGTCACCCAAGACCCCATATTTGCAACCTACAATTGTCATAATGGTAAAGCAACGCCAAAGTTCCATCAAGCTCTGTGAGGGAAGTCACTAGTCCAGATGAGACAAGCAATACCAATGAGTTGTATAACCTCTCTGATAAAGGAATTTCGGAAAGAAATGTTAAGGAGTCATAAGGAATTCAAAGAAGCAATGGGATGCAAAATCAATAAAATACAAGTGGACATGAGAGAAGAAGTGAGGAAAATGCAAATGGAAATGACAGATATTAAAAATGAGGGTAAATGAAATGAAAAAACACAGTGGAAAGCCATCATAGCAGAATAATAGGTACTGAAGAAAGAATTAGTGATCTCGAAGATGAGTTCCTAAGATTCTCTACACAACACCAGAAGATAGAAAAAAAAGACTCACAATTACGAGAACAGACAACAAGAGATAATCGGGATGAAGCCAGAAGAAACAACATACGGATCATTGGGGTCCCAGAAAGGCAAGAAGAAAACCCTGCTGAAGAAGAAACTGTCAAAGCCATAACTGCTGAGAAGTTCCCGGAACTAAGAACGCTTGCCTCAAGATCCAGGAGGCCCGTAGGATACCAGCTAAAAGAAACCCCAACAAGAATACTCCCAAGACACATCTTAATTAAAATGACAAAACTATAGATAGAGATAGAATACTGAAAGCAGCAAGATCAAAGAAGGAAATCACATACAAAGGAACATCTGTAAGATTTACAGCAGACTTCTCTGATGAAACACTCCGAGCATACATCAGGAAACAAGAAAGGGCCCACATAAATAACCTGACTACACAGCTGAAGACATTAGAAAACGACCAACAAAAGGAGCCCAACCCAGGAAGAAAAAAGGAAATAATAAAACTTAAGAGAGGAAATCAATGAGTTGGAAACCAAAAAAAACAATCCAAAAGATTAATGACACCAAGAGCTGTTTTTTTGAAAAAATAAACAAGATTGACAAACCATTGGCAAGACTTGTAAGGACAGGGAAAGAGAGAACAAAAAAAAAACAGAATCAGAAATTAAAATGGTGACATCACAGCAGAAGCCACAGAAATCAAAAAGATCATCAGAGATTACTTTGAGAGCCTGTGTGCCGTGAAACATGAGAATCTAGAAGAAATGGATCAATTCCTGAAGTCCTATAACCTCCCACGGCTGAAACAAGAAGACCTCCAATACCTGAATAAGCCTATCACCATTAAGGAAATAGAAACAGTAATTAAAAAGTCTTCCCAAACACAAAAGCCCAGGTCCAGACAGATTCACTAGTGAACTCTACCAGACCTTTAAGGAGGACCTACTGCCAGTCCTGTTCAAGCTCTTCCAGGAAATAGAAGAAACAGAAACCTCCCAAATAGCTTCTACGAGGCACATATCACCCTGATACTCAAAGCAGGGAGAGACAACACAAAGAAACAAAACTACAGACCAATATCCCTGATGAACATGGATGCTAAGATCTTCAACAAATATACTAGCAAACAGAATCCAAAGACTCATCAAGAAGATTATACATCATGACCAAGTAGGGAAGAAATTGACCAAACACTCCTGAAATTTGTATGGAACAATAAACCCCCCAAGGATAGCTAAAGCAATCCTCGGGAAAAAAGAAGATGGGAGGCATCACCTTTCCCAACTTCAAGTAGGATTCATCCCGGGATGAATCCTGGGAATGCCAAGATGGTTCAACATTCGCAAGTCAATCAACATAATACATCATATCAATAAGAGAAAAAATAAAAACCATATGATCCTATCAATAGACGCAGAAAGCATTTGACAAGATCCAACACCCGTTCATGATTGAATCACTGTATCGCTGTCTTCCTGTTCATCATTAATTTGCTCGAGCGGGCCCCCAGTAACATCTCCATATGTCCTGTCTCAAGCTAGTAGAGGCCCAAGGGCATCTGCTTGCTCCAGGAATATAAAGAGCCTCAATCCATTCCGGAATGAGGTCTATAATTGTTACTGGTATTTGGCATATCAAATACAACACGGGTAGCTTGCCAGGCTCTGCCGTGCAGGTAGCATGATTCATGATTCATGATTCAAACCATCCAGAAAATGGGAATTGAAGGGACTTTCCTCAAGATAGTTACAGCCATCTACCAAAAGCCCACAGCGAGCATCATTCCTCAATGGGGGAAAAGTTGAAAGCCTTCCCCTGAGATCAGGGACAAGACAAGGTTGCCCACTCTCACCTCTTTTATTCAATATAGTACTGGAAGTACTTGCCATAGCAATCAGAGAAGAAAAAGGACATCAAGGGCATCCAGATAGGCAAGGAAGAAGTCAAGCTATCATTATTTGCAGATGACATATTATACCTTGAGAACCCTAAACTCTCTACCAAAAAACTCCTAGAAACAATAGACACATATAGTAGAGTGGCAGGATACAAAATCAACACCCAAAAGTGGGTGATATTCCTATATACAAATAACGAAAGAGAAGAAAGGGATATTAAGGAAACTATTCCATTCACAATTGTGCCACAGAAAATCAAATACCTAGAAATCAACTTACCCAAGTGTGTAAAGTACCTGTACAAAGAAAACTACAAGACACTGCTCCAAGAGATAAAAGAGGACACAAGGAAATGGAAACATATTCCCTGCTCATGGATGGGGAGAATCAACATTGTCAAAATGGTAATACTCCCTAGAGCTCTGTACAGATTCAATGCAGTCTCTATGAGGATACCCATGACATTCTTCAAAGAAATTGACCAAACACTCCTGAAATTTGTATGGAACAATAAACCCCCAAGGATAGCTAAAGCAATCCTCAGGAAAAAGAAGATGGGAGGCATCACCTTTCCCAACTTCAAACTGTACTACAAGGCAGTAGTAATTAAAACAGCATGGTATTGGAATAAAAACAGACCTGTGGACCTATGGAATAGAATTGAGTATCCTGACACCCAACCTCAAACACATGATCATTTATTCTTTGATAAAGGTGCAAAGAGTCTAAAATGGAGCAAGGAAAGCCTCTTCAACAAGTGGTGTTGGGAAAACTGGGCAGCGTCATGTAAAAAAAATGAATTTGGACCTGTTTCTAACACCTTGCACAAAAAATCAGATCAAAATGGATTAAAGATCTCAATATCAGACTTGAATCCATAAAGCACATTGAAGAAAATATAGGAAAAACCCTCCACGACATTGAAGCTAAAGGCATCTTCAAAGATGAAACATCACTAACAAAGCAATTAGAAGAAAAGATAAACATATGGGACTACATGAACCTAAAAAGCTTCTGCACCTCAAAAGAAACAGTGACTAAGATACAAAGGCAGTCCACAGAATGGGAAAGAATATTCACCCAATACCCATCTGATAAGGGGTTAATATCCAGGATATATCAGGCACTGGTAGAACTTTACAAGAAGAAAACAAACAATCCCATCAAAAAATGGGGAGAAGAAATGAACAGTAACTTCAGCAAGGAAGAAATTCGAATGGCCAAAAAACATATGAAAAAATGCTCATCATCACTAATCATCAGAGAGATGCAAATCAAAACAACAATGAGATACCACTTTACACCACAGAGACTGGCACATATTCAAAAGAGCAAGAACAACAAGTGCTGGCGTGGATCTGGGGAAAAGGGGACACTCACCCATTGTTGGTGGGAATGCCGGCTGGTACAGCCTTACTGGAAAAACAATATGGACATTCCTCTAAAGACTAGAAATTGAACTCCCATTTGACCCAGCCATACCACTCCTGGGAATCTACTCTGGGAAACCAAAAAATATGCAGCTGAAACACCATCCCTACTTTTATGTTCATAGCAGCATTATTCACAATAGCCAGAATCTGGAAGCAACCAGAGTGCCCGAAAATCGATGACTGGATAACAAAGCTTTGGTACATCTACATAATGGAATACTATGCAGCTGTTAGGAAAAATGAAGTTATAACTTTGCCTATAAATGGATGGACACGGAGAAGATTATGTTGAGCGAAATTAGCCAGAAGGAGAGAGACAGATACAAAATGACTGCATTTATCTGCATAACATAAGTATATATGTATATATTATGATACCAATATACAAGGTCAAGTGAAACATATATCAGGAGGTCTTGTCAAAGGTGGAAATTATCACAAACGTGTGGGAGTCAGAGGCTAGGTAAGACAGAAAACGGAACAGTGTGCTAACAATTGTCGAGGGTACTAATGCCAACCTAGAACTGAGCATAAAATAGAGGCAAAAAGATACACATGAAAACCCTTTAATGTATGTTCTGTATTCCATAGTCTGGAGGGGAAGGAAAAGAGAAAGAGAGAGAAATGGAAAGAAATAAAGAACCTGCCATGGAGGAGGGCTGGGGGAGGGGGAGGGAACCAGGGACGTTGGTGGTGGGAGATGGGCACTGGTGGTGGGATGGGTGCTGGAACACTGTATGACCAAAACCCAAATATGGAATTTTAATTGTATATCTTTGTACCCGCCATGCCCCCTCCCGCATGGCGGGGTTCTAGCCCTGGCCCACCACCTCGGCAGAGCCTCACAACAAGCCAGACCACCCCCTCCCTCACTCCACGGGCGCCGCCATTTTCCACTTTTGGACTTCCCTCTCGTCAGAATTCCACCCAGCAGACCAGCCCATCACAGCCCGGATCACCGACTCCCCCGCCCTGCCGCAGCTATTTCCTCAATCCGGCCCAGGTATGCTGGTCCAGGAGACTCTCACACATGGGACAGAGCTGTTCCTTGCTCTCCCTGTGCACAGCCGTTCATGAGGCAGTCGGGAGGCATGACGGGTTCGAGCCCTGGGCCATCACCTCGGCAGAGCCTCACAACAAGCCAGACCACCCCTCCTCACTCCACGGGTGCCGCCATTTTCCACTTTTGGACTTCCTTCTCGTCAGAATTCCACCCAGCAGACCAGCCCATCACAGCCCGGCTCACATCAATAAATGCTTTATTTGGAGGTGTTTAAAAGAGTTTGCCTCCCGCTCGGCAAGTCTGGCAAGCTGCTCGTGTTGGTATGATATGCCAAGTTCCAGTAACAATTATATTAGGTCATTCCCATGACCTAATATAGTATTGTTTGAGGCTCTTCATGTTCTTGTAGCAGGCCGATGCCCCTGGCTCTACTGGCATGAGACAGGACATATGGAGATATTACTGGTGCCCGCTCTAGCACATAGGCGATCAAGGGGAAGATTGTGATCGTGAGATCGTGATCTTTGTAATTGTAAAAAAAAAAAAATAAAAAAAAGACGACACATCACTGACCAAGCAAATGGAGGCAAAGATAAACAATGGCATTATATAAAGTTGAAAATCTTCTGCACCTCAAAAGAAACGGTGACCAAGATACGAAGACAATCCACAGAGTGGGAAAGCATATTCACCCAATACCCATCTGACAAGGGGTTAATATCCAGGATATATCAGGTACTGATAGCCCTTTCACAAGAAAACCAAGGTCAAGTGAAACATATATCAGGAGGTCTTGTCAAAGGTGGAAATTATCACAAACGTGTGGGAGTAAGAGTTTAGGTAAGACAGAAAATGGAACAGGGTGCTAATAATAGTCGAGGGGTACTAATGCCAACCTAGAACTGAGCATTAAATAGAGGCAAAAGGATACACATGACAACCTTTTAATGTATGTTCTGTAATCCATAGTCTGGAAGGGAAGGAAAAGAGAAAAGAGAGAGAAAGGGAAAGAAATAAAAGAACCTGCCATGGAGCAGGGCTGGGGAAGGGGAGGGGAACCGGGGATGTTGGTGGTGGGAGATGGGCACTGGTGGAGGGACGGGTGCTGAAACACTGTATGACCAAAACCCAAACATGACCTTTTAATTGTATATCTTTTTTTTTTTGTATATCTCACGGTGGTATAATAAAATACTTAAAAAAATGGGGAGAAGAAATGAACAGAAGCTTCCAAAAAGAAGAAATTCGAATGGCCAAAAGACATATGAAAAAGTGCTCTTCATCTTTAATCATCAGGGAGATGCAAATCAAAACAACAATGAGGTGCCATCTCACACCACAGAGACTGGCACACATCCAAAACAGCAAGAACGACCAGTAGTGGCATGGATGTGGGGAAAAGGCACTCTCATCCACTGTTGGTGGGAGTGCTGACTGGTCCAGCCCTTTTGGAAAACAATATGGGCATTCCTCCAAAAAACTAGATATTGAGCTCCCATTTGATCCAGCAATAGCTGGATACTCCTGGGAATATACCCGAGAGACTGAGAAACACATAGCAGAAACACTCTCTGTACTTCTTTATTCATCTCTGCGCTATTCACTATAGCTAGAATCTGGAAACAACCTAAA
Source organism: Cryptotis parvus (assembly GCA_021461705.1). Taxonomy (NCBI): domain Eukaryota; kingdom Metazoa; phylum Chordata; class Mammalia; order Eulipotyphla; family Soricidae; genus Cryptotis; species Cryptotis parvus. The sequence continues at coordinate 175,888 of JAJIBD010022896.1, read as the reverse complement.
TGCCCGAGAACAGAGGACTGGCTAAAGAAACTGTGGTTCATCTACACTATGGAATACTATGCAGCTGTCAGAAAAGATGAAATTATGAAATTTACCTGCAAATGGATGGACATGGAGACTATCATGCTGGAGTGAAATTAGTCAGACGGAAAAGGACAGATATAGAATGACTGCATTCATTAATAGGATATAAATAGATACCAGTGTTTTACTAAGTGTGGGAAATGGTAATGGCAGATTAAAACTCACATTGAATATACACAAAGAGACTTAAGTGATAAACTCTAAAATCTGCAGGGCTAGCCACAAGGTATAAAAAGAAGAGGGAGAGAGATTCAGAGACAGAGAGAGAAAGAGAGGAAACGGAACTACCTGCTATTGAGGCACCCTGGGGGTGGGGGAGGGTGGGGGGGGGTACATTGGTGGTGGTTATGGGGCACTGGTGGAGGGATGGGTGCTGGAATACCATATTACCAAGAACCAATTATGAACACCTTTGTAATTGTATGTCTCACGGTGGTATAATAAAAAAAATTTTTTTAAAAATGTCATCCTCCAAAATCACAAAATTACTGGGCATGCCAATTTAGTTAGGTCAATATTTCAAAGAAACGTGTTTCAGTTCTCTCAATGTATTAGGCATCTATCATAATAGTTGGGTGACTGTGGAGCTAAATCAATGTTGGAATACTAACATTGGAGAAGTTAAACAATGCTGTAAATTTGAGGGAACCCTGTCCCATAGGTCTGTCAGTCACAGTCAGGGTTCAGTTAACAAGCACTCTAGTAACAAACACAGAGCAGCCACCTGAGTAAATATTTGTTGGTGTGAATTCATGTTTGCTGAGTTCAGATAGAGTAATGCTCAGAAGCATTGGCTAACAGTGTTTTTGCTTGCTCATAGGTAGAGCCCAACATCTGTCACCCAGATCCCTAGGCCTTTCACAGATGTTTGGGGGACTCTTTCCTGGAGTCAGTTTGTCTTACTACGAGTAAATAGCTCTGTTGTCTTTGGTAGGGACTAATAGTTTCTTACGGCCTAATTTCATAGATAGGAAAGAAGGCACTATTGATAATTCTATTCTAGGATTTGGTTTAGAGAAGTCAGAGCAAAATTGGTGCAATGCAACTCCGGGATGAAATAATTCTATATCCCCATGGAAATATTCTGCCTTTAAATCTGCTCCTGAAGACCAGGCATGGGAACCAAATGTGTGAGTCAGGCTAGATTATAGCCATTTGTACTAAATGATCTAAGTGACAAATATTCTATAAAGGGGGTTAAATCTGGGACACTCACTCTTTCAGGGAATATTTCAGATGCTCTCTCTGCCCACAAAGCTGTGCAGATAGTAGTTAGTAGCATTTTCTCAGAAGGTGGAATAAAATGAGAAAATTGAAAGGGTTCACCACTTTTGCCATGGAAAGGTGGGAAATGAAAAAAAATTGTCTAATGTTTGGAATAGATAAGCTGCACTATTAAATGTATCTTTATATAATATAGGAAACCAAATTTTATTTTATTTTAAAAATATTTTATTATATCACCTTGAGATATAAAATTACAAGATGTTCATGTTTGAGTTTCAGTCATACAGTGTTCCAGCACCCATCCCTCCACCCGTGCCCATCTCCCACCACCAATGTCCCCACTTCCCTCCCCCATCCTGCCTCTAAGGCAAGTTCTTTATCTCCTCTCATTCTCCTCTCTCTCCCCAACTCACTTCCCTTTCTTACACATTGTGGATTGTAGTACATACATTTAGAGGTTATCATGTGTATCTTTTTGACTATACTCAAAGCACAGTTCTTTTTTTAATCACGTGTAAACTATACATCCAAGATATTTTATTTATTAGTAATAAAATATATGAAAATTTTATGAAAAATTAATCAAATATATGGGCCAAAATATAAAATATTAATATATCATTTTGATATATTTTAAAGTATTTTATTATACCACCATGAGATATACAATTACAAAGATGTTCATATTTGGGTTTTGGTTATACAGTGTTCCAGCACCCATCCCTCCACCGGCACCCCTTCTCCCACCACCAGCTTCCCCAGTTCCCTCCCCCTCCCCCAGCCTGCCTCCATGGCAGGTTTTTTATTTCTTTCCCTTTCTCTCTATGTCTTTCTCTTTTCCTTCCCTTCCAGATTGAAAGCACAGTTCTTGAATGGTATCATTTTCAATGATTATCAGCAAACAGTTCCCTACTCTGTCTTACCTAACCTATGACTCACACACATTGTGGTGTACTTATACTGGATTTTAAGATGAAGCCCACGCATCATGGGGATCCAGCTGTGTCCAGCTGGGAGTCCAGATTGAAGGATGACTGTGTTTGTGTTGAGCGAGGTTTTCTGACTTCTGGAAGCCTGGTAGAGGACAGGTCTAGGAGCAAAAACCTGCCTCCACTCCAAGACCGCCCCATCAGTCTAGCACAGGGCGGGCAGGCAGGGACTCCGTCCTGCACCTAAATACCTGGTATCCAGCTGAGATCCCCTGCAGCAGTTCTGGGTGGGGTTGCCAGGCCTTTGTGGGGGTAGCCAAGGTGGGTGGAGGTGGCCAAGTCCAAACTCCCTCAAAAGCCTGGGTTGGCGTAGTCAGCCAATCAGGGTTTGATCCCCAGCATCCCATATGGTCCCCTGAGCACTGCTAGGAGTAATTCCTGAGTGCAGAGCTAAGAGTAACCCCCGAGCATTGCCAGGTGTGACCCAAAAAGCAAAAAAAAAAAAAGAAAGAAAGAAAAAGTCAAATTTTATTTTAATGATTTAAAAATATTTAAAATATACTTTTGTAGAGATAAAGAACCTGCCATTTAGGCAGGCTATGGGAGGGGGAGGGAATTGGGGACATTGGTGGTGGGAAATGGGCACTGGTGGAGGGTGGGGTGCTGGAACACTATGTGAACAAAACTTCTAAACATGAACAATGTTGTACTTGTATATCTCACGGTGGTATAATAAAACATTTTATATATATATATATACACTTTTCCTATTACCTAAAATTAGTGAACTCACCTTGTCTTGATTTGAGCTAACATAATAAAAATTAATAGTAGGATTTATATAATAGTTTCCATTGCTACCTATTCATTTCTCATACACTTCCATTAAATGGCTCCATCTTAACATATTTTAATTTCTTCTATCTTTACTGTGTGATTACAGTCATTTCTCCTGAATGCTAATGGTTTTATTTATATTGGTCTTGCTTCCTATTTTGTTCTCTTTTCTTTTCCTCTTAGTTGTCTTGGGGAAATTCAGAGAATTAATCTTGCTAGAGTTGTTTAGACCATGAAAGTAAAAAGGTTAAAATGGAACAGAGGAGGGCTCTCTTAAGAGTAAGGAAAGAATTGCTGTCTTGATGATTACTATTTTCACTCCTGAGAGTTCTTAGGCCCCAGGCTAATGTGATCAAATCAACCTCAGATTAGTATGTTTTTACTGTATTTGTAAATAAAATTAATTTTGTCATCCATCTTTAAATAAGTAAAGTAGCTGGGACAAATTAATATGCTTCTGAATTTTATATTAGGCATAAAATTATGAATGCAGAATACTCAAGCTGGTAAGGCAGCAGCTACATGTTTTCAGACAACAAATTGATGATTCAAGGGGCTAACTGATCTCAAAGGGACCAAGAATTATATATAGAAAACCAGAACTCAAACTAGCTGTGCTAGCTGTAATTGGCCTCAAAGAATGAAATTAGAATCTCCTAATAGAATTGTCTATTCCTCATCATTTATAAAACACTTCCAGGGCCTGAGCAATTGTATAGCAGGTAGAGCATTTGCCTTGCCCATGGTCAACCCGGTTCGATCCCTGGCATCCCATATGGTCCCCCAAGCACCATTGGAATAATTCCTTAGTGCAGAGCCAAGACTAACCCCTGAGCATCGCTGGGTGTGACCGGAGAGTGAAGAAAAGTGCCTGCCACAGAGGTAGGCACTGAGGGAAGGGAGCATGAATTGGGACACTGGTGGTGGGAAATGTACATTGGCAAAGAAATGAGCATTGGAACATTATATGAATGAAACCCAATTATGAACAAACTTGTAACTGTGTACCTCATTGTGATTCAATTAAAAAATTTAAAAATAAATAAAACACAGTTTCCGAAGAATTCTAATTCTAAAATCTGTAAAAGCTCCTAACAGCTTGTCAGAGCTCAGATCAGATTTCTTCCCTCCCTTTAACCTAGCCCTGAGTACAAACACTGCCCTGAGTACAAAGGATAGATGAAGAAAAAGCTATTACCCTTACCTCTAAGACACTGTATTTTTTTTTCTTTTTTGTGTCACCCCCAGAGATGGTCAGAGGTTACTCCTGACAGTGCTTGGGGGAACACATGGGATGCCCGGGGATCAAACCCGGATCAGCCATCACTATCACTATCACTATCCTCCCATTGATCATCTATTTGCTAGAGTGGGCACCAGTAATATCTCCATATGTCCTGTCTCATGCTAGTAGAACCCAAGGGCATCTGCTCGCTCCAGGAACATAAAGAGCCTCAAACCATTATATTAGGTCATGGGAATGAACTAATATAATTGTTACTGGTATTTGGCATATCAAATACAACGCAGGCAGCTTGCCAGGCTTGCCGTGCAGGTGGCATACCCCTGTAGTCAATATGGATAGAGAAGGAAATTCAGGAACCAACGTTAATCTTTAGATAAGCCACGTGACCACCGCGTTAGGATTCAGGACACGTTTGACTAATATTGACCAGTGCAGGCAGCCGTCGCCCGTCTAATGCGGCTGCGTGTGCTCGTCCGGCGGCTATGTGCAAGGCAAATGCTCTACCTGTTGCTCTATGGCTCAGGTCCCTGAAAGTTTAGCTTGCTATCTGCCAATCATATTTAACTGTCCACTTTGCATGATAAAGTTATCACTAATGTTAGCTGGAAAGAAATATATTTCATTAACTTCCTAAAGCCCAAGACCTGGATACGTTATGGGTGGATCCTATTGCAACAAGTATTAAGACCTAGGATGGTATTGAGCTATGTATTCATAGGTGTAACAGCGGGATGTTACATATAATGGAGGTGGTGCCACACCAGAGTTCTAGAACCAACATGCTGTTTTACTTTTATCTTCAGTCATAAAGGTCATCCCAATCCCAATAGAAGACTCTTAGTCTCAATGTAAACCACCTGGCTTCCTAAGTAAATAAACACCATCTACATTCACTTCTCTGGGTTTTGTGAACAGAATGTGAAAATTGGACATGTTTTCCTTCCTTCCTCCCCTCCTCCCTCCCCTCCCTCCCTCTCCCTCCCTCCCCTCCCTCCCTCCCTCCCTCCCCTCCCTCCCTCCCCTCCTCCTCCCTCCCTCTCCTCCCCTCTCCCTCCCTCCCTCCCTCCCTCCTTCCCTTCCTTCCTTCCTTCCTTCTTTCCTTCTTTCCTTCATTCTTCTTTCTTTCTTTCTTTATTACCTCTCAACATTCTCACTCTAAAATGCAAAGAGGCATGTGTAAACTGTCTCTGCAGAATGTAGACAGCATTTCCAGAAAACTTCTCCAGACTCCTATCTTTGTCCTCAGGCACTTCCGATAGGAAGGCCTTGGTGGACATGGAAAGTCAAAGCAAATCATCTTTTATGTTTCACAGCACACTGTGTTATTCAAGAACATTGATTATCTGACCATGGCCATTATGCCAAGGTTTGCCTTCATAAACAAACAAAATATGACCTAACCTTGGCCAGAATCCTGTATTTGATTTACATTCCCTCTGAATGCAGACAGAAAAATCTAAGTTCTCAGGCAGGAAAAGGCCTGAGAAGTTAGCCGTGACGTTTCCTTTGAAACAAACCATCTCTCTAACCCAGATAAAACTATCCTGATGAAAATACTTACATCACATCATTTCCAAGAAATGGATGTCTGTCATGCCACTCTCTCTAACTCAACTTTTCAGTCCCAAATTACTTGCTCCCTTTCAGGGTTACTTTACTTAACTATTCTAAAATAGTTTGGTTTCTAATATTTTAAATCATGAAATTTTTGTTATATTATACTTTGTCTAATTAATCATTTTTTGTGGTTATCTGATTTTCTCATATAGCTCCAGTGCCTTGGACAATGCTTAGTCATTGCTCAGTTAATATTCCTACGGGAATAAATGAATGATTGAGTTTACCTATCAAATAATTTATAAGACCTTTTTTTCTATTGGAATACTTTACCTCTCTAACTTTATTTTTCCTCTAATAAAAATATGATCTCTTACTCTTTCTTCAGTAAAAATAAGTAAAACAGGAGTGTCCAGCAGTTCCTGTACCAGAGCTCAGTGGATGGCCACAAATTATGAACAAGAAACTTATCCCGAGATTTAATTTTTTTGGTGATTTTCTCTGAAGGAGATCTAGCTAATAATATCAATTTCCCAAAGGAAGGACCACTAAGGAATAAACTCTATTCTCTGTTCACTGATATTAGACACTACCTACGAACTTAGTGTGTTTGACATTTTCATTAAGAAATTTTTTCCCCTTCACTTTGGACTCAGACACACAGGACAGACCTGCTACCAGCTCTCCTGTGCTCAGCTGATTATGAGGTGCCCAGGAGGGAAGGTGAGTTCTAGCCCTGGCCTGCCATTCCAATAGGACCTCGCAAGAAGCCAGAGGAACCCCCCCACACCATGAGGGCCACCATTTTCCACATCCAAGCTCCACAGCTCGTCAGGAATATGAGGCTCTTCATGTTCCTGGAGAGCACAGAGGCCCTTGGGCTACACCAGCACTCGACAGGACACATGAAGATGTTACTAGTGCTCACTTGAGCAAATTGATGAACAACGGGAAGACCAGTGACAAGTGACTTTGGATCACAATCAGGATCACCTGAGAAATGCACCAAGGATTAAGCTTGTGATTTTATGCCTGACTTACATTCCTTAAACTACTGAGCTAAGTTTTAGGATTTTTCAGTCTGTGAACCTTTGACATGAGGACTGTCTGAATTTCCTACGTGCTTGTGGGTAGAACTGGGGTTAGAAATGCAGCATTATGCTTGCCAAACACCCAGGACCCTTTATTAAGCTCTTGTATTCCCTATATTATACTGTTGAGTCTCTTTTCCCCAAATCGAAAAACTAGATCAAATAAAGGGTTACCATAAATGCATGTTGCTCTTCACTTTTTTAAGTTCACCCACTAAGCAAATTGGGATAGGAATGTTGGGGTTATACCTATATGTGCTCAGGGCTCTGGGCTCAGGAAATCATATGCAATGATGGAACTGAACTGGAGTCAACTGTGTGCAAGGCTAGCACCTAAGCCCTGTACTAGCTTTCTAGCCCTTTAGAAGATAGTTTACAGAGCGAAAAAATTTGCTTCACTTAGATACTAGGAACTCAAAAGGAATCTTGAAATACGGAGTTCTCAAGAAATCTACTCAAATTTCAAAGGAGTTAGAAAGTATTTTAGCATAGTTGCTTAGATAATTGATTTGATTCCAACATAATCAAGTGCAGAACTTGATAAAATCCACACTGCTGACCTGCCCCCCTACCTCCACCGTCCACTTATGGCTATCTAGGAAAGGCAAGACATTCTACTTTTGGATAAATTCTGCAGTGCTTGATTGTGGCTACCATCAGGCCACACATATAGGACTGCTGACTTGGATGAAACATAAAGAGAATAAAGACAAAATATTTGGATCAACTAGACAATTATTAGTAGTAAAACACCTAGTGAAAAGATACAAATATGCATCCTTACATGGTGTGGGGCTCTTCTGGGTTCTTCTGAGGCTCTATCGGAATGGTGAACTCAGGCCGGAAGTCACTCTTGTGGTCAGTGGAGTGCAGGGGTTCAACAGGGAGAGCTGGTATCTTCTCTGCCTAGTGTATCTGTTTCTGTGGCTCAAGCATTCCCGGGCTAGAAATCCTCTCCTCTGAAGGGTGGGACTCTGAAGGGTGGGTCTCTGTGAACCCACCTAAAACCTAAAACCTAATGACCTAAAACCTGAACTGCGCAGGAGGAAGAGAGAAACATGGAATGCCTTCAAGAGTATCAAAGAAATAACTAAAAGGATAAAGAACCCCCAGCTCCAGGCACATCTCTTTGACTTCACAGCTCTGCCTACATTAACATATGCCTCAGAGACCTGGGCCCTACGAAAGCAGGATGAGAATGCTATTCGGGTCTCCCAAAGAGGAATAGAAAGAATTGCTTGGAATATCACGCCTCACTCAAGTGAGAGAAAGAATCTGGAGTTCTGACCTCCATCGCTCTTCCAGAGTCAGGGACACTGTCTTGTTTGCCAAGGCATGGAAAATCAGATGGACTGGATATGTGATGCGATTTGGAGATGACTGCTAGACTAGAGGCATTGCCGACTGGATCCCATGGGACATCAAAAGATCATGTGGCCGCCCACAAGATGGTCAGATTTCTTGGTCAAGACCCTGAAGGAACAATTTGAGACTCTATGTATTCCTGAAGCAAGCAGATCCCATTGGCACGTGATAGGATCAAATGGAAATGTTACTGGCGCCCGCTCGAGCAAATCAATGAATAATGGGATGTCAGTGATCAAGTGATGCATCTTGACAATGGTTAATTTATTGCAAATCTATGAAAGTCTATGTCCCTTTCATCCTATGGTTTTCAATATGACGCATAACTAACAAAAATGGTATGCTTGGGCTAATCAAGCTGCTTTTCTCAAATTATATCTTGTCTTATTCAGAACTGCAATGGGAACTTCCTTCTCTGTAATGTAACTCAGGCTGACTCATTTCCCAGGTCTCTGATAGAAAGGTCAGCCTGCTCCAATGTACAGTTGAAAGCATATTAGTAGATATTGATCAGGAGTGCACACTGGTGAGATCAGCCAGACTCATTTAGGTCTCTTTTTGGGCCACCTTGCCAAGAGCACAGTGGGTGAATGGAACTAAAGGTTAAAAATTCATTCTGACATGTCTGTGATGGTATATTTAGTCAATCGCACAGAAAATTGCAATAAACTAGTAAAGTGCTTAAGTGCATATGCTTTATTTTCAAAAGAGATAAATTAAGTCCATTTTCTGCCATTTAAGAGTTATGTGATAGCCATCCTTCAATTTCTTTCATCTATAATTAACTCATAAGTATTAACTCATAGGCATAGCAAAAATAATTAACTCATAGATTATTGTACATAATGTTTATGTGTTTAGCACAGAACTGACCATATATTAACCATTTATTATTGTTTATTAGCTTTTCAAAATTTTGTTATATCTATTAGCACTTTTATGTATTATCATTTCTAAGTAATACATTTAAGAGTCAGTGTGTACCCTACCCTTCAATTAACTTTAACTGGGTTTGTAGGAGGAAGTTTACTGCTTACATTTTATTCTGAGCCAGAGAAGGGAGTGAGTCATATTTAGCAAACTTCTCTTTGTCACATATATAGATTTCCACACTAGCTCAGAATTCATTCCCAGTTAAAAATCCCAAGAACAGTTGTAGAATATAGTGTATTTACCACCCCGCCCCCAAAAAAAAGCAAGCACACAAAACGTCCAGTTACCACATCTGTTACAGATATTTTTCCCAAGTATTTTATTATACCACCGTGAGATATACAATAGTATATAAACCCTCAATAAGTATTTAATATCAGCTAGGAAGACAAATACTATTACTTTTAGTCCTGGCTCAACTACTATGGCCTGTGATAGCTTGGGAAAGTTACTTTTCTGTCTCTATTTCACTACCCTTAAAATAACAGCATTACAAATATTTTGAGGGTTAGTTAATACAGTTTCAAGTATCTGAAAATACTGAATGCTATAGTCAAGTACTAGCAATGTGAACTCTTTCCATCATCCTGTTGTGTGACCCTTATTCTCATATTACTGGATATATTGAACTAGCTCATGCCTTTCAGGATTAGAAAGATTTTAATGTCTCCTTTCAGTGGTGCCAGAGTGATAGTCCAGCAGGTAGAACATTTGCCTTGCATGCAGCTGATCAGGTTCAATTCCCCGACATTCCATACAGTACCCCAAACACTGCCAGGAGTAATTCCTGAGGGCAGATACAGAAATAACCCCTTAGCATTTCTGGTGTTATTCAAAAAGCAAAAATAAAAAAAAATCCCCTTTCAGTCTACTTTTTTTAAATATAAGAGTCCTAATCCTTTAAACAACCCACATTTCTTTCATCCCTTTGAACGTCAGAGTCGCCTGGCAATTTCTCCAATAGCTGCTTCTTCAGTCCTTCTGGCAACACTAAATGAGAACTCTCTAAGGTAGGCCTTTCATCTACCCTGCCAAATGCAGGCCCTGTCCATAATAGGTCTTGATAAATATTTGTTGAATAGATGAATGAATTAATGCAGCCAAGACATTCTAAAATAATCATGGTATTAAGCTAAAAATACGGCAGCTTTGTTTCTCAGAAGACATACAATAGGGCTAAATTCCCACAATCCGTCACTCATAAAGAACTGTGCAGAGTCCTAGTAATCAAAAAGCTATTATATAACACTGGGGTGGGAAAGAGGACTGTCTCCTCTGCATTAGGCATCTTTTTGTTCTTACTCTGCACCCCCACCAAAAAAAATTCATATCATCTAGTCAGAAGCAAGATCAAAGGGAAAGCACCTTGGCTCTAATCTCCAGGTGCCTTTGTTGACAGAGAATTAAAAGAAATCTAAAAGTGTAGAATCCTATTTGCTCACAAAAAGGCAAATTAGATCATTTCTCTCCCTTTTTATAACTGGTGAATCATATTCTGTGACACTTCAAAGCCAAGTTTGTCACAATGGCCTAAAAAGACACAGCATGATCAGTTTCTTGCTACCATTTTGCTCAGTTTATCTCAGAGAGCCATTCCTTTACCCCGCCACTATCCACTCATTCAAAGATCCAGAGGAGACAGAGAACGGATATGTTAGACATTCTGAACCATGTTTTCCCTGTGACAGTGACTCGCCTTTATTATTGTGTGCAATGGGTAAAATTTCATGAGTTGTGATCATGTTCCAATAAAAGGTTGTCCATGAAACCTGGATTTTATCCATGGCCATGATTTGACCTGATTTCCCTTCTCTTCAGACACCTTCCATAACTATCCTAAAGCCTGCTCTAGATTGTGTAATGTTTTCAGTCCGTTGGTTATGTCACTAGAATATAAGCTTCATGAAGAGAGAATTTTTTTACTGCAAAGTCTCAAAAGCCTAAGACAGTCCCTGATTCTTGGAATGATTAATAACCTCTTTGTCTATAACATTTGATGTCACTCACTCTTCCAAGTTGGCTGCAGCTCTCAGGACACTGAGCCTCTTTCTTCCTTCCCTTCTGATCTTTGCACTGGCTTTTGCTTTCTGCCTGGAGTATCCTTCCCCTTTATCTTTATATGGCTGCCTTTTCCTTCCATTCAGGTCTTTAATCTTGGATTTGTCATTTCCAATCATGCTGGACACATTTTCTCTAAAGCCTCAGAAACCGTGTTTTAATTTGGGAGACTTGTTAAGAGCTCAAATTATTTTTATTTCTTGATCCTTGTACATTCTACCCTCTGACTTTGGGATTTGTTTGCCCCCTTAAAACCTAGAGAAGTGTACCTCAGGGGTTTGATCCCTGGTACCACATATAGTCCCTGAACCTCCCAGGAGTGATACCTGAGTGTAGTGGTAGGAATAAACCTTGAGCAACATTGGGTATGGTCTCAGAACAAAAGAACAAAAAAAATTTTGATAAATGACTCTAGAAAGAAGCTGATTTCAGACAATGCAACAATGGATATATGAATAAACTAAGAATTCATATATTTTGAACTGTCAAAATACAAATTCTGAGTTAGCTTATCTGGCACAGAACCAACCTGGAAATCCTGTCTAACAAAATGCCTGCGGTGTTGATGGTGCTGGTTTGCGGACCCCCTCCCCAACTTCGTCCTAAATAAGCATATTCAATGCAAAATGAAAAGACAGATTTCCCGAGTCACTTAAGTAATCTAGGCCTCTGGCATTAAGTCTTCAATGAACAGGAATTGGCAGAAATTCCTTTATTAAATTCACCTTGAAAATGTTGAGTCATTCATGGAGAACCTAAGTGCATTTGCCTTCTTTCCTTGTTCACTTATGCTTCCATTTCTTTTACTGCTCTATTGCATACTTTATGGGGATGTAGAGCTCAGTGTGTTAACCCCAAGAGACACCATGTCTCTTTAGAGCCATGAACCACATATCCAGTGCCATATGTTGCTAGTTGACATAAAAGATAATTCCCCACCCTCAAACTGAAAGAGAATGTTTTCCACAAATAATATGGTAGATTGATTTAGAATAACTCCCTTCAGTCTCTTTACCAGATAATCTCTATGCCTACAGCACAGTTCCTACACTTTTAGTGCCTCAGTTTCTTTCTCCTAAATGAGCAAATAATGGTATCAGACTTATATGGCTAAAAGAGATAATTGGGGTTTGAAGTGATAGTACAGTGGGTAGGGTGCTTACCTTGCATAGAACTGACCTAAGTTTGATTCCTAGCACCTGATATGGTTTCCGAGCCCACTAGAAGTGATCCCTGAGTGCAAAACCAGGAGTCACCTTGAACACCACTGGGTATGGCCCCAAAACAAAAAAAAAAATAGAATTTTTTATGAAGACTGTTACAAACAATAATGGCATAGTAATGATTAGCAATAAACTATGTTGTTCCATCATAGAATGTTATTTTTGTATATATTGAAAATGACCTGTATTGTATAAGTTGCAAAATGGCTTTTAACCAATGTCCAATATTTAAATAAGTAGATAGTAGGGACACATAGGGGACACTGAGCAATGAGTTTTTTTGGAAAGTTGTCGGGCGCTCCGCTGGGGTCCCTGACAGTGCCGGGAAGTGAGTTCCCTTCTACCTCCGAAGCCGGTGAGGAATGGATGAACACTCAGGAATCCGATACAGTTTTAAAAGGCTTTACTTATCACAGGTTCAGGCATACAAATCAGCAAAAGGAAAAACCCGATGCTTAGGATTCCAGGCTAGAACCCCAGCCACGTGTAGGCCAAGATGGCGACCACCACGTGTAAAACTTCCAAGGGGAATAAACGCTCACTAGGCGAAATCCCACAGGGAAGAAGAAGCCCGGGAGAGCGGGAACCGGCTAGTTTATACCCCCCAACTCAGACCTTCCTCCCATTGTTATGGAAAGCAGGGAGGGTCCAATGCCCTCAGGTAATCCCTCCCTGCATCTCACCTAGGGCCTTTACTGTGCTAATGTTTTGAGCCGGGAATGCCTTTGAAATGTAGAGAAGGGGGTTTCTGAGATGGCATGTCACTGTACCAAAGATCAACACCAATGCCAGTTAAATATTTCTCCAAGCCTTCACAAGTCTCCTCTACTTCATTGTAGTTTTATATTTTATCAGGGAGCCATGCTTGTTTGTTTGGAAGCAAACAGCATTTCTCTCTGGTCTAATTACTTAGGTGTCCTTACGTGGCCAGGCTAATATGCTGGTAAGATCTAGCTAGTCCCACGATGATTGTGATAGCATGGGAGAATATTTATACCAGCTAGTACAGCATACATGGTCGGATAAACTGCCACATTTAGACTACCCCCTTATCTACGGAGTGATTTGCGGGAGGCAATCCAGAGCAGATGCAGCGGCCCTTAGGAGTCCTGCAACAGAAAGTAATCAAACTTATACAGAAAAAATTATTAATACAACTAAAACAGAAAAGTAAAACATCCAAAAGTCAAAATTCTTTTGCCTTCACCACAGCGTAGTGACACCTATTTAGAAAGCCCTGAGTGAGAACAGTTTGAGAAAAAAGAAACTAAAAATCTAACTTTACAAAAACTAACTACATAAATCCCCATTCTATGGCTGCCCACATTTCAACCTGGGATTATAATTCCTTTCTTTTTAGTTCACTGGGTGCCCTCTGGAGAAAACTGTATTCTCTTTTGAATATCTTCCTTTATCTCCACATGTTTTCTGAATAAAACTATTTTATTTTACTATGCATCTTTTTTCTGAAATTATTTTCTGTGAAGATAGGTGACAAAACTGGGAAACTGGGGTGAAGGACAAGGTTTACTCTCCTTTCCATTCCTCACTCTAACTGAGCCAATGGCTCATGAATCTTCCAGTAATGGGAATCAATTATTGTACCCAGTAAATCAAAGGGACCTCAGGTGTGGCTGTATGACTGTACTGTGCGTTGGTAGGATATTAGTGGCCAAGCCATGTAGGTGCTCTTGGCAGACAGGAAAATTCTTAATACCACCCCCCCACCAGGCACTTCCCTCAACAGACCAAGCTGGGTCAAGTAGGAAGGCAGTAACATTCTCTCTTTCAAGGGTGCTTCCTTTCTGTCCACCGCACCCACCCCACCCCACACACACACACATCTCCTACAGAGATGTGTGTACCAAAAAAAAAAAAAAGATCATTCTACTGATAGAATTGGAGTACAATAGGTTGAGGACTGGAGCTAACCCCCTCACCTCATCAAGAAGTTCCTAATGGAACTTACCTCTGGGAAAACTGCTTTAAAATGACTTTAAATTATGGTTAATATATGACATGGATTGCCAGGATATTACCAGGCAATATCTAAAGAACTTCTTCATCTCATGTAATCACAAGAATAAATCTGTTGTCAGGTGGGGTTAGTGCCTGGGGAAATCAAGACTGATAAAGTCTGCAAGAGTTCCAGCCAGCCTCATGAGACAGATCTCAGGCTGTTCCTGATTGTCAGTTGATCTACTAAGCTTGGGAATTAAGCCTTACCCACAGAACTGTAGATAGCTGTGACTCTCAGGTTGAGGCAAAATTATGATCTTTGCAGGGAAAGGCAACAGTCAGTTCAGTTTTCTACTTGGGACCCAGGTCTTCTGTCATCATCACCAAAAATAATTACAGAGGACAATGTGCAGTAAAGCAAAAGAAATTTTGATTGAAGATTTGGAACATGCACCAAGAGAGACAAACTGGGACATGCTCAAAGAAGAGATGTCTTAAGGCAGAGTTTTCAAAAACGTTATTGGCCTACTACCCCTTTTCCATGGAGATCATCTTCTACAGTTAACCAAAATAAAGTGCCTCCTACTTATCCTGGAGGCTGTTGTCCCCATGCATCACTGGATCCATTTACTTTGGGAAATGCTGCCTTACAGGATCAGTCTTCTCTATGCACAGGAATTGAATACGTACTCCAAGATAAGTGTTCCATTAACTGGAGCTTTCTTAGCATTGGGGCCAGCCCCCTTTTAGTACTTTGTGTGGTATTTTAAGAACTGTCATGGAGACAAGTAAGGGATGGGAGAGGGAGTTTATGG
Source organism: Cryptotis parvus (assembly GCA_021461705.1). Classification (NCBI taxonomy): domain Eukaryota; kingdom Metazoa; phylum Chordata; class Mammalia; order Eulipotyphla; family Soricidae; genus Cryptotis; species Cryptotis parvus. Next base: position 160,564 of record JAJIBD010022896.1, on the reverse strand, counting down.
TGATTTTATATTAACCATATTACAGTTATGTGAAGTGTCAGGCTGTGATCAATTTTTCTGACATTACTACCCCCCATCTAGTTCCAGTCAGTTCATCTATATGGCTGTGATTTTTGTGTCAATGGTATCAGAAGAAGTGGTCAAAAGATTGTGTCAGAGGATGCAGAGGAACTTACAAACCTTTCTGTCCTTCTTCAGCTGTGTGGACTGTATATTGGTTCAATTATACCATTTTATAGATAGGAGAACTGAGGTTTAGGATGGTAAAAGGTTTGTTGAAAATCATTCTACTTTTAGGCTGGAGCTATAGCACAGTGCGGTAGGGCATTTGCCTTGCACCCGGCCAACCTGGGTTCAATCCCTGGCATCCCAGATGTTGTTTCCCCAAGCACTGTCAGGAGTAATTCCTGAGGAATAGGTAGTAGTAACCCCTGAGCATTGCTGGGTGTGACCCAAAAAGCAAAACAAACAAAAAAAGATCATTCTACTGATAGAATTGGAGTACAATAGGTTGAGGACTGGAGCTGGCCCCTCACCTCATCAAGAAGTTCCTAATGGAACTTACCTCTGGGAAAACTGCTGCCCAGCTGAGAAACTTCATGGACAGCTAATTAGACTTTTTTAAGTTACACAGTTCTTGACCATCTCGCAAGACAGGAAAAAAATCCTAGCTTAAGCTTGAATATAAAACAATATATAAGGTATTTCTGGTGGTAATGAGCAAATCCTCCTCCTTAGATGTGTCATTAACCTCCATTAGGCAAGTGCAAGTTTCCTGTGCACCATGGTAGTGTGCAGTAAGATTATGCAAGCCAGCTAGCCATGCACACTTCCTGGAGCAAAGTCCCTGAAGCTAAATGCAGCATCTCCTGGCAACAGAAAACTGCCCTACTGGATGTTTTCAAATCGTTTGCATGAAAGAACACCCCAACTATGCTTCCAGGTCAGAATCATCCCACGTCTGTCCTGTACTGCCACCTTTGTGTTCAGACAAAACCCCCCAAATCCCCAGACTTCCACAAGACCATTTTTTCAATAAACTTTGCTTGGGAAAAGTGCTCTGGCCTCTCATGAATTTCTATTTCTTGAGAGCCAAAGCCTGGGTATCTGTAATAGGAGGAAAGATTAGAGCCCAGATTTCCCAGGCTTTGGGGCTGCAGTAAACGTGTCTAATTTGTTAACCATGACCATACGTGCAGTACAGATTTAGGTGTCTTGCTCCAGAGCAAGAGATTTGATCATTGTTTCTCTTACTCTTGTTACTTTTTTTCTGTAAGTTAAAGAGCGCTAGTTAATAGTGATTACATGTACTCTCAGGTCCATAAATCTAAAGTTCTGATTTCTACCCTGGCATGTTCTGTAAGCTTGTTTCCATATGTTTATTTGATATACTTTTGCTACTTAGATAAGTTTAACAGAGATGCTCAGTGAACATAATGTCTTTAATCCTCAAGTATGCTGTTTGATGGATACTCTGCGCCTATGTACTGTTAACTATTGCTATAATTAAAAAATCATACCCAAATTTACTGTTAAAATAGTGCAAAATTTCCAAAATAAAATAGCAGACTGTATGTCAGTTATTTGAAAGTGACAGTTAAACTATGCTTACATTTGGAACTCCACTTAAGAGCACTTAGGTGTAGGGGATTACTCTACTGTCTAGAGCAATGGAGGTCCCTGAACTTATTTGACCTTGTCCTAATTCCAACAAATTAAAAAAGAATATATTCAACTCCTGCTTAAAGTCTATATCCTCTAAGTAAACAAACCCTCTACCAATTGAACTCCAGGCTACTACTGTCCCATTGGATCATTCCAGTGTCCCCTTCAAGGACAGAGCTGTGAGACTAGATTCAAATGGCAGCTTTTTCACTCACATTACTGGCACTTGGGCTGGACTGAGTCAAGTGCCAGTGGTCATTAGTTAGAACCAAGGAGCCCACCTATAGGCACTTCATGTAGCCTGGGATCCCCAAAGCATAGTAGCTTAATGCTGAAAGACAGTCTCATAAATTGGAGTATTTGGAGAACAAATATTCTTTTTCATCAGGCACATCCTGGAGCAGTCATATGGATTTACTTCCTTTGTATCCTATGGCTCAAGTGAATTACTAAGGGACAAAAGCCCAGATTCAAGAGGAGGAGAATTATATTCCTCTATGTCTTGGTGGAGGAAGCAAGGTCACAAAGCTGAAGACTGTGTGGGCTGAAAGATAATGTATCAATCTTTAGAAAATACAATCTGCTACAACATTCAATTCCACGCTTCCTAAATTTCATCATATTGAACATCAAACATCTTGCAAAAGGCCAGCCTCAAGTAATTGGCAATGAGAAGAAAAAGAACTTACTTTAATGTCTTAAACACCCAGGAAGAAAATATCCTCTGTATTTAGCATGCCTTTAAACACATCAGTGCCAATTTAAATATAGGGACTTAGAATTATTTAAGATATTAGGTAGAATGAAGTAAATCCTAAAGTGAAAAAAAAGTTAACCAAGGAACTTAATAAATACCATTCTTCCCCCTACAATCTTGGGAGACTGCCTATCCTGTAAGTAGAATTTACGAGACTACCAATGTCATATATCTAATCCTCGCAGCTCAATATGGTAAGCGATATTCAAAGTTCTTAATAATAACAAAGGGGAATATCCAAAACAGTTAGCAAATAGTTAAACTCTTATTCAGATAAAAAGGTTCAGACCCATCTCTTCCAAATATCACTGTATCACTGTATCACTGACTTCCTGTTCATCATCGATTTGCTCGAGCGGGCACCAGTAACATCTCCATATGACCTGTCTCATGCAAGTAGAGCCCAAGGGCACCTGCTTGCTCCAGGAACATAAAGAGCCTCAAACCATTCCATCAGGTCATGGGAATGAGGTCTATAATTGGTATCTGGCATATCAAATACGACACAGGTAGCTTGCCAGGCTCTGCCGTGGGGTATACTCTTGTAGTCTTCCAAATAACCAGAGCATTTCAGTGATAATGTGCATAGCTTTCTTGGAGATAATTTTGCTTCACATTCTTCATTTTATCAGGCAGGACTCTATTTCAGGTAACTAAAATATGCCCAAATTTGTTTGGATTCATGTAAAATGGCAAGTTATGGAAATTACTGGAGTCACATTGAAGTATTTGGGATCCCCAAAAACTATCTCTTGGTTCTGCTTTCAATTTTGTCTTTATCATTATGTTCATTAGACTCACCCCACATGGAGCTGCAACCACTAAGTGAAGGGCCTAAATAAATACTACTTTGTAAAGCTAAGAAGCTTCCCTTTTCTATACAGTTTTAAAAGTATCTCTTTCTTCCCTCTTTTGGACTAATAGTTGATCTCAATTGGGTCAAATAATCAATTTTGGCATCAAATGCACTTGAACAGTGAGATAGACCCCACACTCAGTATAGTCTGTACATGAGAAAAGAGTGGTTTCCCTAAGAAATTTAAATTGAAGTATTCAATAGCAATGCAATGGACACAAAAGCAAATCACCAAGCACTAAATACCTCCCTCATTTTTCAGATTAATAATTTTGTAAGGATCAGGATAAACTGATCCTTATTTCGCACTTATCTGTTCCTTTCCTCTGGCTCCCAGTGTTCTATTATTGCATCTGTTCCTCCTTCCTCTGAGGAAAAGAGTTGACAAATTTATTCACACTATGGTATGAGTCACTCAATCACTAAGAATCCTTGCATACTACTTTCAATAACAAGCACTTCTTTAATATCTGTTGAGCATTTAATAAGTGAAAAAACTGTGCTAGCTAAGCATTGAGATATAAAAGCAAACTAAGACAATTAAGTCTTACACAGATTAAGTATGCATTATAATAGAAAAAGGTTAACTATATATATATATATATATATATATTTTTTTTTTTGCTTTTTTGGGTCACACCCGGCAATGCTCAGGGGTTACTCCTGGCTCTGCACTCAGGAATTACTCCTGGCGGTGCTCGGGAGACCATATGGGATGCCGGGATTGAACCCAGGCCAGCACAGGCCAGCCGCATGCAAAGCAAATGCCCTATCTGCTGGGCTATTGCTCCGGCTCCAGGTTAACTATATTTTTAATGTTTATTGATCAAATGAAAATATGCAGATATTTTAAAATTCAAGGGTTTGTAAAAATTTTCTGCAGCTGCATTCTGACCCCCAACCTTCAGAGCTCTGACACAGGAGGTCTGAGATAAAACACATATCCGAATATTTGTGGGAGATGACATCCAGTGGTGTTAGCCTAATCTGGGCTCTGTGCTCTGGGGACAATTTGTAATACCAGGTATCAAACTGGACATGGTTACATGAAAAGCAAGTTATTAAAATTCTCTGCTATCTCTCTAGCTCGTAATATTCATTTTCCAAAGCACTTCCTGGTGATTTTAATGAGGATATAGCAGGAAGTAAGCTTTGAGTTTCAGTAGATACCTAATTCAAAAGAAATTATTCTCCTGCAACATTGCAATCTGGAGTGCAGAAATCTCTGAAGCACTTGTGAAAGAAATGGAGTAATATTTCTTCAGGTATTGCCAATTTTTTAAAAATAAATTATATGGGCAGTATTAGTGAGGTTTTACATAAAGCACCCACTCCTGCTTCCTGTGTCCATAGACAAGGGAGATGAATGGTGCTGTCAGTATCTATGATGCCAATTTCTTCTCAACAAAAGCAAACTTGCTTACTATGAACACCTGTGCCTCTGTCCAGCGTTCTCCCTCTGGCCAGGGGAGCACATCTGACCAACAAAGAGATGATAGGCTAGAAAGCGAAAGTCTCTAAGGGCAGCTCTCACCCGATGTAAGATGGCAGATGTCTAAGCAAGCTTCATTCCTTGCTTCTGGGATAACTGTCATCTTGTGTTTTATCTCGAAGGTACTAAGTTCCCGTTGTTCACAGTGGCTGATGATTGTGTCCTTCCATTGGGTTTCTGCTCTATCCTGTGTCATGTCCGAGTTGTCTCATGGTGTTTTCCATAGTCCTCCTGTACACAGCAGTAACACTCTAATCCTTGTCTTAGAGTCACCTTTTTGGTGATCCCCCAAAGCAAGAATCCATCCTAAAAAGTATGTTCTGTATTCACACTGTTATTAGAAGTATTAAGTACTGACATTGTCCTTCTGATTATATCATCAAGGAGAGATTCTACTTAAGTCTCTAATAAGTCAGAGATTAAATTTGAACGGATCCCAGTTTGCTTATAATTGTCGAAAGTGATAATACCAGCCTAGCACTGAGCATTGAATACAGGCAAAAATATACACATGATAACCTCTAAATGTATGAATTGTAATCCACGATGTAGAAAAGAAGGAAGAAAGAGAGAGAGAGAAAGAGAGAGAGAGAAAAGAAATAACCTGCCATAGAGGCAGGCTAGGGAGGGGGAGGGAATTGGGCACTGGTGGAGGGATGGATGCTGGTACACTGTAAGACTGAAACCCAAATATGAACTTCTTTGTAATTGTATATCTTATGGTGGTATAATAAAAAAATATATTTTTAAAAATTAAAAAAAATAAATTTGAATGGATCCCTTACATCCCTCACACTTAAACTGATATGTATGTATATATATATCCTCAGATCTCAACAGAAGATGGTGATCTTATAGCTATTATTTATATTATTTCTACCATTAATTATGGAAAAAAATCACTTGGCCCAAATCATGCTAAATAGTTATTCTATACTAAATGAAGAATGAGGGGAAAGAACAGACTGATATTAAAATGTTATTATACAAAAATAGTCATAGAAAGTGCAAAGAGTGTTTTTATTATGCTGAATACATTTGAGTGTGATTACATATTTGGCATAATACACACTAGGAAAGAGTTGAAAAAGCTGAGAAGATAACCAGCCAGAGTCAAAGATTTATTCAGAAATTGAATGGATATAAAACTTTTTTTTTGGGATTTAAATGTTCATGAATAACTGGCATTTGCCTTCATCAACTTTCAAATGGCAACAAATCGTTTTAATTAGAATTGAAAAATCTGTATATTTATGGCAGTCTCGTGGCTATGAAGTTCATCCCGTTTTGCTTCAATTACCCCCGACATAAGTTTTTTAGAAATGTTAGAGAATAATAGTATCCGAGCTGTGTTTTTTGATTTAAAGTGGAAATGAAAACAAAAATCTGCATTGAATGAACACATATGGAAGACAATAGATCAGTATTCGGAAACAAGAGGAAAAGAGCAAGAAATTTTTCAGAAAAACCTTCAGAATTTACATCATCTGTTCTTTCTCTACTCACCTGTTGATTAGTGCAAGAAAAAATCAGTTAAGAAAATTGGTTTCATGGGGCTACCTGCTATTGAGGCAGCCTGGGGGGTAGGCGGGAGGAGGTGTGGTACATTGGTGGTAGAAATGGGGCACTGGTGGAGAGATGGGTACTGGAATACTGTATTACCAAGAACCAATTATGAACACCTTTGTAATTGTATGTCTCACAGTGGTATAATAAAAATTTTAAAATATATATTATATATAATTTATGGACAGAAAAAAAAGAAAATTGGTTTCAGGTCTATATTTTTACACATTCATTGGTTTGTAGAGAGAAATGTGAAAAAAATTCTAAAAACCAATTTCATTGCTGGGGCGGCATTTCATATGACACCATCCTTCCAAAAGCCCTTGATCAGTATTTTTAAAAAGTTTATCATTAATCCCCTTCTACATCTAATAGTAAAAATACCAGTTTCCACAAGAATTGTTAATTTGCAAGCAACAAAGACTGATTGATTCTGTCTAATCTGAACATGAGGTACTTTATTGGGAATGTTGAAGAAAAAATTTCAGATTTTAGGGAAACTCTAAAGAGTCAGACAGAAAAGAAGGCTACTTGAAGGCCAGTCATTCTCTGGGAATTCTCATAGCAAAAGCACATTGATAAACTCATCAGTTACCACAGCTAAGATGAGCTAGCTCCAACTGTTTTAGCTGCTGTCATGCTGCTCTGTAAAAGATTTAAAATATTGAAGGAAAAAGCATAAGAACAATTTGTCCAATGTGGAGTATAACCTGCATTCTTAGCAAGAAAACTGTGCACCTTGAGTGACAGTTGCACAAAGATGGCACGCTCTGGAGATAGTAATTCCGCACACAGGAGATTAGGTACTGCTACCCAAAGAAGGCGGTCTCTACAACCTGGTTTGTCAGGCTAGAGGTAATGAGAAATTATCAATTAGATATCAAGGCCTTAGTGCTTTTGTCTTGCTGTCTTGGTGTCTTGTTCAAAACCCTTTTTATAGCCATAATCACTATTATAATCAACATTAGCATTTGGGACAGATACTACTTTAGGAAGGCACCCTCCCTTACCACCCACTATTCTTTGCCTCCAAGCCTTAAGCCCCAATTCCCTTTTTCATTCATCTCCTCTATTCTCTCTGCAGAGGCAACCCTTCTAATCTGCTCTACTGCTGCTGCATGTGATGCCTTAACAGCTGCCTTTCCCTAACAAGTTGTTAGGGAAAATTGAGACTCAACTTCTAACATAAGACCGGTTTCTATGTGCTACATATTTGACATCATATTACAACTCCGAGGTATTTTACATATATATTCCCATCTGTTCATATAAACCCTTTTGTATAAAGCAACAAATGATAATGTACTACAGCAGTTTGAGAGCCCAGTGGGATATATTCCAATGTATTTGAAAACCATCAAATTCTCAAGTATATTTCTTTAATTTTATTTCCTCCCCACCAAATGCAGTAAAGCATAACTGAGAAACTAAAATAATCCCATTGGTTTTAATGATTCTATAAAAATGAGACAAAAGTCATTTATCAAGTCCCTGAAACAATTCTACAAATCACTTTTTTTTCTTGTTTCTCTAACAGTGAAAAAGATATGACTCACTGCTGAATATATCATTCTGTTCCTTGCTGCCTTTAATAAGTGTAATTTTCAGGTAAGAACCAGTTTTGTAAAGCTGGTTTGGACCTCTCCACATCCAGTGCCAGTCTGGAAGAAGCAGTAGGTCATCAGTAGTGCAGTGGAGTTTGACTTCCTAGGTTCAAATTCTTGCTCCATCACTTAGCACTATATAAATTTAACAAGAGGTTGCTTCTGTAAACCGTGATTCATTCACCTGTGAAATGGTGCAATAATAACATCTGCACTTTAGCTACTTTCCAAACCCTAGTTACTACTTTTATAAAAGTTTTGAAAATCACATCAGTAAAGTAAGTCTGAGAAAAAATAAGTAGAAAACAATAAAACACCTTCAAATACATATGCCTTCAACATAGCATATGCTCACAGAGGCTTATTTATTAGCTTGGTAACTGAAGTATGCTTTAGTCAAATTTTAAAATTCTGTTATACAGCCAGAAAGATAGCTCAATGAGCTGGAGTGTATGCTAAGGATGCTGGAGGCCTGGGTTTTATCCCCAGCACTACATAGTCCCCTAAGCACAAGTATCATTGGTTTCCAAGCACCAAGAGGAAATAACCCGTGAGTACTGCTAAATGGCAAAAATTAAAAACAACAGAAAGTGGGAAAATGCCCCAAACTAAAAGTTTAATTTTATGTTTCTGTAATAAGGAAAAATGAGGTCTAAAATAAAGACTCTCCACTGACTAGGATAAAATATCCACATGTTACATGTTAGAAAAAGGGCTAATATTTTAGATATACAAACATCTCAAAGCTCAACAGCAAATAACCCATAAAGAAAATACATAGAGGAAATGAACAGGCAATTCCTCAACTATGACATACTCAACAAACGAAACATATGTAAAAATGTTCATTACCAGGAAAATGAACCAAAACAATCTCATAGTTTTGGTCTATATATATCACGAATTGTCTATCAAAATTGGAAAAAAAATAACTGCTTTCAAAATGTGTTAAGACAGGCTAAATTATGCTGAAATGCTGATTCCTAGTTCATCCTCATTCAAAAAATGATTTGTCGTGATCTCAAAAGATGAATAATAGAGGGGCCGGGAGCGATAGCCCAGCGGGTAGGGCGTTTGCCTTGCACGCGGCTGGCTCATGCCGGTCCTGGTTTGATCCCTGGCATCCCATATGGTCCCCGAGCACTGCCAGGAGTAATTCCTGAGTGCAGAGCCAGGAAAAACCCTGAGCATTGCAGGGTGTGACCCAAAAAGCAAAAAAAAAAAAAAAAAAAAAAAAAGATGAATAATAGAGTTTCCATACTACCCTATAATTACACTCCTGGACATCTACCCATTATAAATCCAAAGAATATAAGCACACCTGCCTTCAACATAGCATAATTCATTTATGAATTATGCATGCTGGAGGCCTGGCCTGTGTTTTATCTTCAGCACTACATAGTCCTCAAAGCACAGGTAGGAGTGTCCTCCAAGCACCAAGAGGAAATAACCCCTGTGTACTACTAAATGGCCAAGATCATAAAACAACTTAAGTGCCTAACAACAGATGAGTGGGTAAGAAAATGTAAGGCAGTATACAGAAGGAATACTGCTTATCTGTAAAAAAGATGGACTCTTTCAGTCTGCTGCATCTTGGATGGAATTGGAGGCCATCATGCTAAGTGAAGTGAATCAGAAAGAAAAAGACCAATTCATATTATTTTATTCATATACAGAGTGCAAAGAAATGAAGCAAGAGAAAGGGCAATCCCTCAGTGCAAACGACATTGAGATATGGTCAATAAAACAGTAATCTGAAGTAAGATGGGTGGGGGAAGAACATGGGATAGACCTTGGGTTAATGGTTGAGGGATCCTGGCACTCTGTTGGTAGGCATAGTGGAGCTGCATTGTAAGTATAAAATAACAACTTGCAATATTGTAAAATTAATAAAAGGAAAATATGTTGAGCAAAACTTTTAAAAACAAAACAAACATCAATCTTTGCTAATATTCTGCATAATTAGTGTAACGACTCTAAAAAAAGGCTGTTGACACTTCTGGTCAAGACAAAGTAAACTACCTTAAGAATGAAAAGAAAATGCTTTATAGGATGACTCTTCACCATTATTTAGATATGATTGGAACAATAACTCTGCATGGTTTTATTATTTAATGCATAGGTAATAAATGAGGAGTAAAAGCAAACTAAATATAGAATAATATCTACTATATCATCTGGCTGTATGAAAAAAAGTATATCAAAATCTCTTCAAATGTGTTTCAAAACATAATGAAGCATAGAACACTGTGCATAAAAGTGATACTATACTCCAAGTGACTTATTAGAATATTAGGGTTAATACACGACTAATTTGATAGTTCAGTTTACTGAAAAATTCATCCCAAAATGATAATAGAGTTTCTCAGGAAACAATTTGGAGTTGCTTAATGGGCTACAAATACATGGTAAGGTTTTTATTACTACTGATAAATTAACACTGTGATGAAAACTACATAATCACAGCTATTTAATGGCAAGTACTTTCAACTAATTTTCATGGAAAAATATCCTCCCAATTTTATAATGAAAATGTATGAGTATGGATTCACACAGAATCATACAGAACTTGGAAATGTACAGAATTTGTATCAATAGAAGTGTTGTATAGTTTATAAATGGTCTTAGAGAAGATATGTGACTCCAATTAAATAGGGAACTGAGCAATGTCAAATAAATATTCTCCTCAAGGATTCCTCTTATCCCAAGAGTCTCAGGAGCTTCAGTAGGCAGAAACTTTCTTGTAAGCACTTTCCTCTTTGGCAGCGCCACAGATGAATAACTTTCTAAGGGGAGTTATCTGGCTGATCTCTTCTTTTCACATGGCCTTGTGTTTCATTGATTAGGGAAGATAATGCACAAATATTTTCACTACTATACCTATGTATTGTGATACTAAAACAGCTAGTATTATTCTTTCAGTGCTTGGACTTATTCAGTCTCCTGCAGCAGGCCTTTATGCAAAACACTCCTGGGAGAAAATAAAATGATTAGTTTTGTTTGGCTTAGTGTGAGTGAATTCAAAGCAACCAAAGCTACTTGAAACTTGGGAAAGGCATGGAATAGATATTTATGACACAGAAGAGCTGGCATGCTGAATCCAAAGTTGAATTCAGTTGAATACATACAATCAAATAAAAATGATTTCCTGGATGCCAACTTTTCAAACTGTGATAGATAAAAGTAGTTCCAGAAAATGTTTGTCTCCTTTCTCTCATTCTTCTTTTTTTTTTTTTTTTTGGGTCACACCCAGCAATGCTCAGGGGTTACTCCTGGCTCTGCGCTCAGGAATTACTCTTGGCGGTGCTCGGGGACCATATGGGATGCCAGGGATAGAACCCGGGCCAGCATGGGCCGGCCGCATGCAAGGCAAACGCCCTACCCGCTGGACTATCGCTCCAGCCCCACTGCTTTGAGTGGAACATCTCCCTGCCCCACTGACTCTGGACTTATGTGACACTTAATGTAGAATGCATTTGCATATGGGTGCATGCTTTGACTTATTCTTTACACTCCTGCCATGGTTAAAAGGTTGGTATATTCTTCTTGCATTTATTTGCATGACATAAATATATCAGGAGGTCTTACCAAAAGTGGAAATTACCGCAAATGTGACGGAGTCAGAGGTTAGGTAAGACAGAGAAGGGAACATGTGTGAATAAATGTCAAAACGGCTGATACCAACCTAAAACTGAGCATTAAATACAGGCAAAAAAATGTACATGATGGCTTCCAAGTATATGTAGTGCAACTCACAATGTGTAAGAGAAAGAAAAGAGAGGAAGGGAGAGAGAAAAGAGATAAAGTACCTGTCATTTAGGCAGGCCATGGGAGGGGGAGGTAATTAGGGACATTGGTGGTGGGAAATGGGCACTGGTGGAGGGTGGGGTGCTGGAACACTATGTGACCGAAACCTCCAAACATGAACAACATTGTAATTGTATATCTCACGGTGGTATAATAAAATGTTTATTTTTCTTTTAAAAAAGGTTGGTATAGGGGGCCAGAGTGATAGCACAGTGGATAGGGCATTTGCCTTTCAAGCAGCCAACCCAGGTTCGATCCCCAGTACCACATGGGGTACTGGGGATGGTCTCCTGAGCACTGCCAGGAGAAATTTCTGAGTGCAGAGCCAGGACTAACTGCTGAGCGTCGCTGGGTATGACCCAAAAAGCAAAAAAAAAAAAAAAGTTGGTATAAGAGGAGGAAGATGAGCAGTACCCAAGCCTTAAGTGAGTTAAGTCCATTTAACACCATTAAAGCATTAAAGGGCAGTATAGAAACATTCCAGCTGATGCTCAGTCCCATGGGCAAGGAAAAATCATGCAAGTCATTGAGTTGTACAGTGGTCATCACTGAATAACTTATTTTAGTCACAAGAGATTATCAATAATTCATCACTTGACCCCTTACTCTGCGTCAGGTACCAAATTAAGGACTTAATATTCATGATATGTTTCCATTTTTTTATGATTTCTTTTAATTTTTAACCAACCTGGAGATTGAGATTTTTCAACTCCTGAAAAACTTCCACAATTAGCCTAGACACCCAGAACTAGTAAGTGACACAATTAAAATTCATGGCAAGCTGATTTTTAGGGCCCAGCTGATTTCTAGTATATATCACTACTCTTCCAAGCATTTAGTTGGTGTAAAAGGGTCAAGATCTTATTGTTCTAGTGTACTTGAACTCATTTGTCTTACACTTGCAAAAGTTTCCTGCATACTTGGTACATGCTTAGCACTCAAACTAACAGAGCACACACTGCTTAAATGTAAATCAAGCTATTATTAGTCTTACCATATGAACACAGAAATTTTTTAGGCAGTGACATATTCAAACCAAAAAGGGTGGGGAAATGTGCAAAAGGGGAGGAGAGCGAGAGGAGAGAGAGAGAAGAGCAAAAGAGAGAGAGACAGAGACAGAGACCTGCCATAGCGGCAATTAAGGACTGGAGCGATAGCACAGCAGGTAGGGTGTTTGCCTTGTACGCGTCTGACCTGGGTTCGCTCCTCAGCATCCCATATGGTCTCCTGAGAACTGCCAGGAGTAATACTGAGCGAAGAGCCAGGAGTAACCCCTGAGCATTGCTGGGTGTGACCAAAAAAGCAAAAAAAATAAAAGAGTTACAGAGGCAGATTATATGTGTTGGGGGCGGAGAGAAAATGGGAACATTGGTGTTGGGAAATGTGCACTGGTGGAGGGATGGGTGCTGGAACACTGTGTGACTGAAACCCATCATAAACTGCTTTGTAATGGTCTATTGCAGTGGTTCAATTAAAAAACAAAAGGTGGGAAATAACGTGGTTCTATGAACAACATATTTAATAAAATCAAAGAAATTACTTTCAACTGTTTTCATTTAATGGTTGGCTTCCATCAGTTGATACTTAATTTCATTATCAGATCAAATAAATGCAAATCTAGTATTTGCAGCTATAAAAAAACTTTTAATTCTAACACCTTTCTCACTGACAGTTTTCTATCCTAAACTGTGTGTCAGGCCCTAAGCTTGCTTTAGATATAAAATATTCAAAAATTCACCTACAACATAACTGATATGTTTTCTCTCTCTGTTTTTGTCTCTGTCTCTGTCTCACTTTATAATATGCTTCTAACATGAGTAAAATTGTACAGTCCATAATATTTTTCAATATAGTCAGGACCCTACCCGAATAATATTCTATGATGTATAAGGTGAACAATATTTCTTGCGAAGGACATGGAGTGGAGAAGTTTCCCTAGATGTACTAGGTGGAGAGAGCATGTCCTACTGTTGATTGTCAAGTCAACAATGGTTTGATGCAAGGATCCAAGGCTGTGATACTACTCACGCCCTGTCATGCTAGAAGCACCTGGGCTAACCCAGTGCTGTTTAAGGCACTTTTAAGACTGAAGCTCTGGGACAATCTCAGACCAGAATCAAACCTGGATCAGGTGCATGCTAGGCATAAGCTCTAACTGCCGCACTATTTTCTGGTCCCTTTTATTTCCACAGATTTCTTTCAAAGTTTTAAAGAAGGGACAGATTTTGTTGATTCACCATTTGTACATAGAAATGCCATCAATTTCTATGTGTTGACTCTGTAGGCCACTACTTTGCTGTACTGAAATTTCTTAACCATCTACTATATACTAAGTATTAATATACGTTAGTAATCTTACTACCACCTGCATAAAATACATCACTTTACACTTAAGGAAGTCACAAATATGACTCAATGTCCAGTATACACAACTTACCTTGCCCAGCATAGATTAGATTCAAGCTTTTCCGAAATACTGAATGAAGCATCTTGTCTTGTCAGAACCAGAAACAAAATAAAGGTTGTTTGGCATCCAAAGTCACACATGCAGATTCTTAAAGTCATTAAGATTACGTAAATGAGAACGTAGCTAATAGTAAAACCACAAGGAGTAAACTGGCGTGATATTAGAACACAGATTAGCCCCACCGTGAGGGTCACGTTGAGTGGACACACTAGGCATTTCCTGACACCCTTTCTACTTGCTACCACAACCCTGGTTTTGACCGTGGGAGAGGGATTTGGGTACACAGGTGATGGATGTGCTCTTGGAATTATGTACATATGAAACCATCACTAATAGTATTATAAGTCGCAGAACTTTAGTCAATTTTTTAAAAGTTAAAAAATTCATCATTGGCGCCAAAGCAATAGCACAGCACATAGGGCGTTTGCCTTGCACGCGGCCGACCTGGGTTTGATCCCCCGGCATACCATATGGTCACCTTACACCGCCAGGAGTAATTCCTGAGTGCAGAGCCAGGTAGTAACCCCTGAGCATCGCCGGGTGTGACCCAAAAAGCAAAAAAAAAATTCATAACCCTTATCTGTTCAGACCATAGTGTTCTTAATATCCTGAGATAAACTAATATTGTTGTAATTTGGTAGTTCTAATATCTAATACTATAAAATGATGGTATACTACAGTGAGGTACAGCCATGTTACCTAAATCCGATGATAAATTCCAGAAAGATCTAAAGGTGAGTTTTATAAAAAATCTTTCTTTAGTAAATAGATGAGATAGGAACACGCCCTCCTCAACTAACCTCTCTTTTTTTCACTATATAAAATTAAAGGAAACCAATACTTTGACTATGACTATTATAATTAAGCTATTGAATGAAGTACAAATTAATCCTGATTCTCCTTAAACAAAGGAAAGACTACCTATGTTTTCAGCCTCTGCTATCTACAGCAGCTTGCATTACTGTCAGCTTCTGGTCCCAGCTAAAGAAACAAAGTTACTATTTTGTTCCCACTTATTGTATTGCACAAATTCACACAACAAGCTAGTGAAAAAACAAGTAGCCAGCCTTGAAAAGTGGGAAAGCACTGCTATAGTTCAGTAGTAGAACCTGTTGAACTCATTTTCTAGAAATGGATTCAGGACAGAGGAGAAAGCTCCATTTTATAGACTATTTGATGGGGGTTGAGGCATTTTTTCAGGCAGCTGACAGGAGAGCACAGAAACAGAAATTCCAAAACATATTTTGCTATGCAGGGTTTGGACAACCTCAAGCACACAAGCACTTTTTGGAGTACATTGTCAGGTTATACTGAGGTTTCAAAGCGAAAAGGACTATCTCAAGGACATCCAAAATGCACTCCAAGGTTAACAACTTACATTGTCTAGACTCAACATCGCCTTAGAAGGTCCTGTCTGCTTGAGATACAGGCAAGGGTCTTTTTTTCCTCATCAATTTCCTCATCAATCAATTTTTCCTCATCAGCGTGGAAATGTGGACCCACATTTACAACTATTAGATTTATTTTTTATTGAAGCACCATGCAATAGACCATCACAAAGCTGCTCATGATTGGGGCCAGAGCGATAACCCAGCGGGTAGGGCATTTGCCTTGCACATGGCCGGCCCATGCCGGCCGGGGTTCGATCCCCGGCCCCCATATGGTCCCCCGAGCACCGCCAGGAGTAATTCCTGAGTGCAGAGCCAGGAGTAACCCCTGAGCGTCGCCGGTGTGACCCAAAAAGCAAAAAAAAAAAAAAAAAAAAAAAGCTGCTCATGATTGGGTTTCAGTCATACAGTGTTGCAACACCCATCCCTCCACCAGTGCTCATTTCTCATGCGTTAATGTGCCCCTTTTCCCTCCTACCCAGAACCTGTCTCTACGGCAAGCTCTCTCTCTCTCCCTTTGTGCATTCTGGTTTGCAATACAGGCACTGAAGCGTTATCATGTATATATCCCTTGATCTACTCTCAATACTCGGTTCTAGGCTTTAACTGCCATATTTGTTAATGTTTTAAAAATAAAACAGAACCATTTGTTTTTAAATTAACCGCAACTAAAATATTAAGCATCATAATATTAGGAATATTGGCTTAACGGTGAAGTACACACTACCAAGTCTAAGGCCTGATCTCAGTCCCTGGCACACATATTATTTTTTAAATAAGTAATTATTTAAAATAGTTTTTAAATAATTATTGCAAAATTTAAAATATTATAAACCTTCAGGTCAATTCTGAAAGTTGAATTCTGCAGTTTTCGGAGCTGATTGTTGCATGTATAAAGTTTGCAAACCCTGTCCTAAATTCACTACCCCTTTTGTTGGTGGGTCTTAGAGGAAATCCACAAAAGAACCATCAAAAAAACAATTATTATGGGAACAATGAATCCTGCAGTAACAATAATTTACCCTCCTAAACTTGAGAAGTAAAGGACAGCTTCTCCTTAAAAAAAGGGCCTTAGATTTAAAATTTGAATTGTTAGGTTATAGAGAGGATTGAATCTGTTCAGACATTTCAATGGCACTGCTTTCTAAATTGATTTGTCATTCTTCGGATAAAATCTCAGAGACTGATTGCAGAGCTACTTGGAGCTCAGGGTTCATGCAATTCTCATCAAAAGGCAGGGAAATAAGACCCCTTATATGTCAATAATCAAACCGGGATTTTTGCTAATCTCAGGTTTATTTCTTGGCTTTCAGATACAGCTCAGGCTGGATAAAAATCACTGTGATGTTCCAACAGAAATATAATAGTGATGGCCTCCATCCTCCTAAGCTCTGAAAGAAACATCTGATAATTTTCATGCTGGGAAATTGCTATATCCTCTTCTTATGATGCCAATAGAGAATAAATGCCCAGGACCTTTTATATTCATGGGAAAGTGCATGAACTAGACAGGTCTGATCAACTTCCTGTGTGACTGACCAGAGATATGGGCTCGTGATACAAGCAGGAGACATCCGAGTTCCTTTATGAGACTAGATATATATAGACAAAGGTGTGATCTCTTTTCTCTGACATCATCCTAAACTATAAAGAATAGTAATCCATGCAAGCCCTGACACCAACAAATCATCACAGGCATAAAATCTCTCTAAAACAAACACTCATGAATTTTTATTTATTTTTTGGGTCACACCCGGCAATGCTCGGTGATTACTCCTGGCTCTGCACTCAGGAATTACTCCTGGCGGTGCTCAGAGAACCATATGGGATGCCGGGATCGAACCTAGGCTGGCACAGGCTGCTGCGTGCAAGGCAAATGCCCTACCCGCTGGGCTATCGCTCCGGCCCAGTCATGAATTTTTTTTACTTGTCTCTATGTTAGAGATGTAGATAAAAAGTAAGAGTCCCTTTCAAAAGCATTTAAATTCCCTCACTCAAGCAACTATTCCTGAATAAAATTTGCTTCTTCTATTTAAGCAGTGCAATGAATTCCTAGAGAAATACTGCTACAGTGTCTGAATACTGCTACAGTGTCCTGAGAATTTGGGGAAACTCATAATTGACCAAAAGGGTAGAAGGTTAATTTATTTCATTCATGTGCCTATCAGAATGTTTATTTTTTTAGGTGAACTCAGGGGCAGAGCTTCCTGGATCTGCATTCAGCTATGCTTGGGGAACCGCATGTGGTGCCAGGGATCAAATCTTGGTCAGCTACTTGTGAGACAAGTGCCTTGTCCACTGTACTATCTCTCTGACCCTATTAGAAATTTTTCAATGTAATGCAAGGATTGTTTACAGGAATTAAAAATATATAAAATGATTACATATGATAGTATGTAATCATGAAGCATTTCATCAGTAAATGAATGAACTGAGAGCTTACCTACTACCAAGAATATTCCACCCACATGGCAGAGCCTAGCAAGCTACCCGTGTCATATTTAATATACCAAGAACAGTAACGATGATGGACCTCATTCCCATGACCTAAATGAATGGTTTGAGGTTCTTCATGTTCTTGTGGCAAGCAGATACCTTAGGTCTACACTAGCACGGGACAGGGGCGAATGGAGATGTTACTGGTGCAAACTCGAACAAATCAATGAACAAATGGGAAGACAAGTGATACAAGTAATACAAGTGATACAACTGATGATCCTTGTATCACTTGTCTTTCCATTGTTCATCAGTTTGCTCAAGTGGGCACCAGTAACATCTCCATACATCCTGTCACATACTAGTGTAGGGCATCCATTGCTCCAGGAATATGAAGAGCCTTAAACCATTTCTTTGAATGGGAATGAGATCTATAATTGTTACTGGTATTTGGCATATCAAATACGACATGGGTAGCTTGCCAGGCTCTGCCGTATGGGTGGGATACTCTTGTAGTAGCCTCTCATCTCATGCATTTATTGCTGAACCACAACAGGAAAAGATCAACTATTATGCTGGGTGAAACTCTGATGAGCTGTGGAGTCTTTATTTACAACTGATGATACCAAGTAATATTAGCTCCCTATTCTTGAATTCTTTTTACTTCTTTTTTCAAAACTGCCTTCAAATGCGGTATGAATTTCATAGAATTCACAAATGAATTCTAGGAAATGATGCTCCACAAACAGGCACTGTATTTTAAAAATATTTTTCACTATTAATTTATCTTTATTTACAACAGCATATATCATTTCAATTTTTTTTCACTATATATACTACAAAGTTTCACTATACACCAAAGTTCCAGTGCCAATTCAGCACCAAAAACATCCTTTTACTCATTACATCTATAGCCCCTTCCTTTGCCTTCTGATAATTAAACTTTCCACTAAGACTCAGTTTTGTTTGGTTTTGACACCTTGTTTGCTTTTGTTATTTACACTCCACAATGAGAAAAACCATGCAAAGTAATTATCTTTACTTCTTATTTCACTTACAATTATCATCTGAGGACCCATCCATTTCCCCAAGGATACAATTTCATCATTTTAAATCTGAGAGTAACTTTGAGGGCTGGGGAGAGAGAGAAGAGAGTGGGAGAGAGAGATGGGGAGGAGAGAGAGAGATACACAGAGAGAAACACAAAGTACAGCTTCCTTTATTTTTCCCTTCACTTTTGTTGCATTCGTGATGTCCAGTCTGTGTAATCAGGCTGTTCACTTGACTCTCATGTACCAAATGCCACACTTGTGTACAAGGGATTACAACCAGGACTGCTGCTGTGATCTCTTATGCAGCAAGAGATCTCTCTCTTACTGTGACCTGTGTTGTATTGCTGGGGTCAGACTTGAGGCCTCATATATGGAAGACAGGGAGATAACCAATGAGACACGTTTCTAGGTCCCTTTCACACCTTCTTTCTAGCGCTTAATGAAATGAAATATTGTATTGTATTTTTGAAAAAAAATCCGGCCCAGGTATGCTGAACCAGAGACTCTCAGACATGGGGCAGAGCTTCTACTTGCTATCCCTGTGCCCAGACACTCATGAGGTGCCTGGGAGGCATGGCAGGTTCTAGCCCCTGGACTGCCACCCCAGCAGAGCCTCACAACAAGCCAGACGACCCCCCCGACTCCATGGGAGCTGCTTTCCACATCCGGATTTCTTTCTTGTCACAACTCCACCCAGCAGACCAGACTATCACAGCCTGGATCATTGACACCCACCCTGCAGCAGTTTTTATTTTCAATCTGGCCCAGGTATGCTGAACCAGAGACTCTCAGACATGGGGCAGAGCTGCTGTTTGCTCTCCCTGTGCCCAGCCGCTCATGAGGTGCCGGGAGGCATGGCGGGTTCTAGCCCTGCCTGCCACCCCAGCAGAGCCTCACAACAAACCAGATGACCCTCCCGACTCTATGGGGGCTGCCGTTTTCCACATCCGGACTTCTTTCCGTCACAATTCCACCCAGCAGACCAGACTATCACAGCCCGTTTCATCAATAATTGCTTTATTTAGAGGTGATTACAAGAGTATGCCACCCGCACGACAAGCCTGGCAAGCTGCTCGTGTTGTATTTGATATGTCAAATACCAGTAACATTTATATTAGGTCATTCCCATGACCTAATATAATGGCTTGAGGCTCTTTATGTTCCTGGAGCAAGCGGATGCCTTTGGGTTCTACTAGCATGAGACAGGACATATGGAGATATTACTGGTGCCCACTCTAGCAAATAGATGATCAACGGGAAGATAGTGATAGTGATAGTGATTGTATTTTTAGTATGGGTAACATGTTGAGTGAAATAAGTTAGAGGAAGAAGAAAAAATACCTGATAATTTCACTCATTTTGATAGAAATACAATACAGGAATAGACAATATTGAATGATGACAAAACTTTGACCCTATATTACAAAGCTAAGATATCCAGGTAATGAGGAGAGATTGGAAGGCAGACTAGTGCTGACAATGGTACATAAGGGTGGAGTAATGGGCACTTTGATGGTGCAAGAAGTATCTAAAATTCTACCATGACTTTATTATCTGCTGAGGTACACTGAGGAATGTTTGGGCAATTGGGAATAATGCTCTATGGATAACAGAGTTGGAGCTGTCCCTTTGGATTCCATTTTGATATACTTCTTCATAATGTGCCTGAGTGATAATGCTGAATCATGGCACTTTAATTTTGATTGTTCCCTTTACAAGCTTTCCAAAACTTGCTTCCAAACTTTTAATATGAGTTACTCTCATTTGTGTTTAATTTTGATTTGCATTTCTGATTGATGCTGAGCATCTTTTCATGACTACAGACAGTCCTGTTTTCTTTGGAGGTATGCCTATTCAGATATTTTCCCCATATTTTGATTGGGCTGCTTACTTTTTTTAATGATCTAAGTTCTTTATAGAATTTTAATATCTTGTCATGTGCATGAGATAAAATATTTTCCTCAGGAGCCGGAGCGATAGTCCAGCGGGTAGGGCGTTTGCCTTGCATCTGGCCAACCCAGGTTCGATCCCCGGCATCCCATATGGTCCCCCTAGCACCGCCAGAAGTAATTCCTGAGCAAAGAGCCAGGAAGTAACCCCTGAGCGTCACCAGGTGTGACCCAAAAAGCAAAAAAAAAATTTTATTCATATTGCCAATTTGTATTTTGGTTTTGGTTCTTACAGATTTTTTTTCTAATATAAAAGCTTTAAAAATTATTCTATTCCTATTTGTGTGTACTTGTTTTTCTTTCCCTTTGTTAAATTGCAGATTAGCCTCCAAATAATATCTCTGATATTGAGGTCCTAGAGCATATTACTTTATTTTTTTCTTCATTTTAATTTTTTAAACACTAGGATTTAACACATTTTGAGTTACTATTTATGTATCTCATGAAATAGTGATATAGTTGTTTGGTATTTTCTCTTTCTTTTTACTTTGCATGCCCAATTTTTTCTAATGCCATTTATTAGAGATATTTTTCTTTCTGTATTAAATGGTCTTTGATTCTGGATTTGTTGTTGGTTTTGTTTTGCGGCCATACCTAGTAGTGCTCAGAACTTACTCCCAGCTCTATGCGCAAGGGTTAATCCTTGCAGTGTTCAGGAGACAATATGGTTCTGGGGGTTTAGCCAGGGTGGGCGACAATGTCAGGCAAATACTTTAACTCCTATACTATCTCCTATGTCCATTCTTGACTCCTTTATATTAAATGTTTCTCTATAGGTGGGTTTATTTATGGGCACTGTATTTTATTTCATAAATCTCTGTGCCTATTTTTCCCTTTCTCTTTAAGGTTCTGTTTTGATTACTATTGCTTTGTTTTAGGAGTATGACGTCTCTATATTTCTTCTTTAATAACAAAATTACTTTGGCTATTCAGGGTCTTTTGTAAACCCATATTTTTCTTAACATTTTTTTTACTGACTACTAATTTATGTTACTTCACTGACAAGAAAGAGTAAGCATCTGGTTCTTCTGACGACAAACTCCAGAGTCAAGTAGATTTTGTTTGAAATCTCTGTCTATAACTAGCTATCACACTCAGGTAAGTTACTTCAATTCTATAAGCCCTTCTTCCTTTGGTAGTAATACACATTTGGTGAAATATTGTTTCAAGTTATTGTTTGTATAATCATATAGCACAATGCATTTCACATTGTAAGAACTTCAATCAAAAGGTTTTATTCACTCTTTGTGCATTCAGACTTGTTGGCTTTTCTTTTTCCTGTTAATTCTCTATCAAAGTTGTGTACTACTAAGTATGTTCCTCCCTAAATACAGTATAACAGAGTATTCAGATTGTTGTCCAGTAATTTCCTCCACCTTGATTTATACCTTAAGCTTTTGCACTATACCTCAACTGCTTTCTCAAAATTTCAGTTTTCCTTTTAGGTATT
The DNA here is from genome assembly GCA_021461705.1 of Cryptotis parvus. Classification (NCBI taxonomy): domain Eukaryota; kingdom Metazoa; phylum Chordata; class Mammalia; order Eulipotyphla; family Soricidae; genus Cryptotis; species Cryptotis parvus. The sequence goes on along the minus strand of JAJIBD010022896.1, from coordinate 138,075 downwards.
CAATAGGGACATAAAATTTAACATAACCAAACTAAGCTCTTGACTTCTTTTATATCTTCAAGGCTGTTCTTGTATCTGAAGTTTTTCACTTAGTGTACAACTAAATTACTTTTTTTCACATTGTCCCAAATACAAATGATCAGCAATTTCTACTGTTCCTAAGCATAATGCCAATACTGTTACTAGTTCAAAAAACATCATCTATTGCCTAGTCTCTTAGAGGACCAATAAGTCTGTAATTGAGTTTCAGAGTTGACCTAAACTTACATGTTTCTGATGGAGTCAGAACTGGTCTCTAGCATCAATGCTGTTTTCCTCTGGACATGATTAAGATTATACTTCACCAAGAAGAATTCACTATAAAGTAGAACTGTCAAAGCACTGTGTCATAAACTTTCTCGTTCATGGCAGAGTTCTGGGATTATGGAGAATGAGGAATCTAAATATTTTGCTAGAGATGTACAAATGACATTACCTGTATTAGGTCACATATATTATTTCCAACTTGCTCATTTTTCTAGGGTTATTTTGCTACTCTCTTAATATTAGTTAAGGGACCAGCTCTTTTAAATTCATGATATGTTCACAGGAAACTGGTGAATTAATGAGACCCATGAAGTCCAATGAATCACTGCCCAAAGTCCTCAAAGAAAAGGTAGGAATTAGTTTCAATATTTGCCACTCAAGATAAGTGCATATAGGTCACTGAATTTCTATACTCAAAATCCTGACGACAATCACAGCTACCCCTTCAGTACAAATATATTCATCTAAGACATTTAAAACATGCCATTTTATATATCAAAAAATCCAATTTTATAAGACAAATGTTTGAATTTATAGCAATTCCCATTACTTAAACAAATGATTATTTTACTCTATATTATGCAGTATATAAAATGCCTTATGCATTGTTTAAAAAGGTTTAACATGAAGGATTAATAGCTACTGGCAGTGATTATATTTAATCATGCAAAATAATCCTACGAAATATTATCTCAGGTTGTTGATCTGAAAAACAGAGAGAAAGAAAGAGAGAAATTAAGTAACTTGCCCAAATTCAAAAATCTAATGAATGACAGAGAAAGAGCAACAGTTCTCTTGAATTCTAAATGCATTATAGAATTCCTAAGTCCCCACTCAAATGTACTATTTCTAATTTTCATGAAAGAAGTGGCAGAACTTCCAAACGTTTAAGTAGCCTAAAGCCAATTAACACAGTAGCTGTGATTGAAACACAAAGCACTTTATTTTCAATAAATCAAATTGCTCTTTAAAGATGAAATGAATATTTTTTGGAAGGATGGGGCAGGAAATAGGCAAACGACTCTCATATGCACACATGCACACGCATGTATGTGTGTAAAACTCATTTCTAGAGATCATATTATTTGTAATATTGTCTAAGGGCACAGTGTTTATGCTAATCAAAATGACACTCAGGAATAAAAACAGGTATCATAAGTGCTGGTGACATAGTTCTTGCTTGCATGCAACTGACCCTGATCCAATCCCTGGCACCTCATATGGTCTCTGAAGTCCCCAGGAGTGATCCTTGAGGTCAGAGCAATGAAGAAGCCCTAAGCACCAGTGGCTCCAAATAAACCATGACCAACAAAAAAATCTAGGACCCTGAACCCCAAATTTGTTTTATTCCCCATTGAATTTTCAAATTGCTCATTCACTGTGAAAACTTCCTACCTCCCCAGGAACCACTGCCTATGATGTGTGTGGAATGACTCATTGAAACGTAAAAATGAACAGATCTCTCTGAAGCTGACAGCCAACGCAGAGAAACTTGGTACAGACCATCAACCAAATGGGACTCAATTAATCTATATTAGGATGACGGGAATGAGTCAACTCTCAGGAGCCTCTAACATCTTATTTCAATTAGTCCAAATAATGCAGAGCAAATGCTTTTAAATCACTAATATTCAACATGCTGCCCACCTCTTCCCATAAATACTCCACCCCCACTCTCTCCCTCTTCCCTTTCCTCAGATACAAGAATGGCTCAAGTACAAGGGCAGCCTTTGATTATAACCATTTTCTCCCTCTTTGTATATTGACTAAATGTCGTAATTGCTGTATTTTAATTCTAAAAACCACAAACATTTCCATAAAACGTTCCTAAGAACTTTAAAGATTAGAATTAGGTGATCTCCAAAGACTATAAGAGGATGTGTTGGGCAGTAATTATTTTACATCTTTGTATTTATGTACAAATACAGACACATCAAATGTTTATTATTCATGATGTTAAGGCATTTGCTTTATTTTCTTATTATAACAATTGAATTGAAAGTCATGATTCTAAAATTAACCAGATCAGGGCTCAAATTCTAAGTCACAATAAATACCGTTGTGCACACAGATTTCTTTTTTTAAAAAAAATTATCCCCCTACTTCTCTCACCAGTAAAATGAAATGAACACTAGATCCTGTTGCAGGTCACCTCTATGATGCTGGGAAGAAAGAGAGAACAGCCTTGAGAACAGTCTACTGCTTCGGTCTCTACCCAGCAAGGACCCTAGAGTAAGTGCCTGAGGAAATCTGGAGTGGATAAAAGTAATCATCAGTTGCATGGTCCAGTCCTGAGTTCTCCCCATTAAATCACACTTGGGCTCCCCTCATTCTGCCCAGTGGAGAAAATGTTCCCTGTCACCTGGTTTCTTGGAGAGTAGGGGAACCCAAACTGCAATGAAGAATTGCTCTTTGTAGGAGAGTGAAGTCAGTCCTAATTTTTACCTAGGTTTACCAGGTCTAGTAACCTGCTAACCGAAAATAATTTCAGGAAGAGTGAAGTTCTTTTACTATTCATACAAAGTGAGAAGATTTTGTTTAGAGATATGAGGAAGGAATGAGAGGAATAAAATAGCCCAAAAGGAACATGGGCTTCTCCAGAAGGAAGAGCTGAGGGCATATATCTCAGTTGGAGGTGTGGGCCGACCCCTGCAGTGGGGAAGCACTCCTCTTGCCTTTGTAGTGTTGATTTTCTAGTTTGCCTCTCAAACTGCCCCCAAATGGGACTTTCTGCATAGCCAGGAGTTTGTTGCTATGATGTCAAGGGAAGGAGCCTGCAACTTTGGTGGTCTACTTTCATGTCCTTATTACAACCCTTTATTCCTGCTCAAGTTCTCTCTAGTGGTGTGGAGGAAGAAGAGGTTCCAGCTTTTACTGGGCCAATGCTAGCACCAGTTTGAGTCTTTGTATTTCAGTTTCTGTGTCCACAAAGTGGGTCTGGTTATAATGCTTTCTGCTACTCCCGTGCTGATTTCATTACTTCCTGAGGAATCAAGTCTAGCTGCTAGTTATGAAAGTTATTAAATGCTTATATCATAGGTATCCAATGAATAATTTACTATTATCAATCTTCAAGTATAATATTATTATATTCTGGTTATATATCTCAATCTTTAGTATGCTAAGGAAACTAAATTCAATAGCTTCAAGTTAAAAACAAAAGTTAAAATAAGATAGCAATTTTCGGATTCATAAAGCTTACAAGCAAAGGGAATTTGACATGACTGATTCCAGAAGTTCAATTTATATCATCAAGAATCTGAATGTTTATTAATGTCTAACTTTTTATCTTTGCTAAAAGAATTCTTTTCCAATCATTCTACATAAAGTCTGTAACACATTGCACTAAAATGTGTTAAACTCTGTACCACACTGGGCTAAAATTCTTACCTAACCATTTCTCAGCTAATTGTTGGGACACTTAATGAAAAGGCCAGATCCACGACTGCTAGCTCTGAGCAAAATAATGAAGCAAATCCCACTTTAATTCCATAGTCTGAGAGTGGAGAATAAATGAGCCCCCAAATAAAACTTAGGTGCCATTAACAAAGGCGGAGAACTAGGCTCCAAAGGCAGTGCAGAAGCTGATCATTTGGGGCCCCAAGAGTTAAAACTGGCTTTAGATATAGAGTTGTAGTAAGCCAAGTACTTTGTGAGTCATCATATGAAAACCAGACAACTTGCAAAAGGAGGTAAAGAAGAGGGCTCCCCCCGCCCCCCCAGGAGCTACTGTCTATTCTGAATATACTTTTTAATACACTGGGCTAAATAATCAGATTTAGACTAGTTTAAATTTCTTCAACTTTTATGTACTGCATATTGGACAGAATTCCCATTTAAGTAAAAATCTTTTTTTTTTTTTGCATCACACCCTGCAATATCACGGATTGCTCCTGGCTCTTCACTCAGGAATTACTCCTGGTGGTGCTAGGGGAAACATATGGGATGCTGGGGATTGAAGGCAAATGCCCTACCTGCTGGACTATCTCTCCAGCCCTGTAAAAATCATTTCTAAATGCAAAGCATTTCTCAATAGGACAGTTTCCTTGGTTGGAAGGAAAAGTTAGAGTTTTCATCTATTTTTTGATCTTGAGACCTCCCCAAAAGAGCTCAGGCACCAGGGCCATTCCAGGTGCTTGACCCCTCTGACTCAGATGGGCTCTGTGTAGTTCAATGATCAGCCTTCTGATGTAAAAATGCTAGTGCTCAGTGGTTCTGGGGATCACAGGGCCACCACCACTATAGTAGATAGGGAAGACCTTGTCATGGGAGCTAGTCTAAGGCATGTGCTCCAACACTCTGAGCACCCCCTGTTCCCTAGCTCATATCTCTCTGCACATTTGTATTTATCAAACCTGAGATATAGGTATCATTATCACCATGTTAGAGGCAAGCAAAACTGGTGCTCAATAATTTGGGATAAATTTCTAAGGCAATGCAGACCTAAACGTGGGTTCCTATGTTTCTCATCCAAATTTGTCAAACTCTAAACTTCATATTTCCCTGTAATAACTATTATTCATATCAGCAACTATCATAGTTCCTTCTCTTCTGGGGTCCTAGTTCCATATATGAAATGCTTTGTAATAGAGGTAGAATACTCTTTGGTATATCTGAAAGTCTCTACACATATAAGATTGTTTGGTAATGAGACCAGATAGATGTGAACAAGTAATTTCACAATAGCTGAGGCTTGAGTTCTTCTAACAGTCACCCTCTTCAATGTGGAATGTTTCTCATTCACCTCAGACAAATGAGCATCAGAGGCCCATCTTGTTTTCCACATAAACATTTATTTGACCCTCTCATTTCTCTTTTGCCTTTACACTATCTCCCAATCCTAGGTGGCATTCTCACACATTATATCTTCAATGCTAACCCAGGCTCAGTTAGAGTTAGAGGGAGAAAGAGCAAACATTAGGCTCCCCAGTGCCAAAGTCTGCCTTTAGTATTTATGCTCTAATCTTATCCTGTGCCCTTTAATGTGGGCTAGACATAAGGGCAGAAGATAATATGGCAAATGTTATATAGGGTATCATGTTGGATGACAGGCTTAGCTAGCTTGGGAGCTTTGCTCACAGCTTAATCTATTTACATGTTCTTAAGCCAAGGTTCATTCTAATGAGATCTCTCTTCTATGTAAACACTGATAGAGGGTGTGGCAGTTACAGAAGTCACCTTGACTCTGAATAACTTCTGACTTAGTATTATACATCTACTAAGATTTCTATGTTATCTATATTGGGCACAGCTCCTCTTTATACCCACTGCACCCAGCATGGGACAGTTATAATTTACCAGGAGACTGCCACCCTGGCTATGTTGAGATTATGTATAAGATTATAGGAAGGATCATACTAGTTTGCCCTCATGTGGGCGAGTGTGACCCTTTCAGTATACAGAGATCGAGATACTCAGAATCACCCTGGTGCAGATAATAAATAAGGACCTTGTGGGTACCATATAAATTACATGAAGCCCATGAAATTAAGATGTATTACCTTATACCAGCCCCCCTCTCTCCTCAGTGTTTTACATAAGAGATGATCTCAGAGGAAAAGATTAGTCCTTGGCATAACCCTTTGTTTATACCTATAATAGGGTGTGGCACCACCCTTCTACACTCTTCTACTATCTAGAAGCTGTTTCGGGTTCTTTGTTGACAGGACCCTCCCTGTCAACAGTTAGGATTACTTTGGTGTATATAAGGGGACTGAGTTGAGGTACTCACCCCTTCTTTAGGTTAGGACTCCTCTCTGGTGAGATCCTCTCTCTTTGGTGGAAGACTTGGGCTCTCGTGTATGGTCTAAGTTCTGATCAGAGCTAGAGTTCTTTCATTATATTGGATTGCGGTGGTAGAGCTTTTGTACTATTAAAAGCCTTTCTGGAACTGCACCAGACTCATGGGTTTTCATCCGTTCCCCCCAGCAGCCTTGGAGGTAGAAGAAAACTTCTGTCCTGAAACCCCCGCAGCTCCCTGACAGTATCACTTCTGGATTATGTTACAAAGACAAAATTGCTCACTGCTTGCACACTCTTTCTCTGTACTGTCTTTCTCTGTGTCTGTCTTTCTAAGTCTTTGACTCATTCTTTCTCTCTCTTAAAGCTAGCAACTTTGTTGTGAACCTTGCTAAGAAGTCCAGGAAGCATGAAGAGTACTGAGGCTCTCAGAACAAGGAATTAAGTTGCCCTACTCCTTTCTAATGACTAAGAACTCCATAGAGTTATTCACAATTTCTTTCTATCATGGCATACTGTCTGTCACATTCAAAAGATTTTCAGAGGAATAATTTAAACTTGTCAATGTGGTACTTGCCTAGTTGAATTTTTTAATTGTATTAATTTAATTAGGCCTAACTTGCAACAATGACATGCTTATTGGACACGGTAACTGAAGTTATAATCCGAATATATTTGAACTAAAATGTGTTGCAGCTGAACAAGAATCAATTAACTTTAACACAATTGATTCCTGGGTATTACAGTTATTATGCATTTGTCAAAGCTATTGAGTGAAACCCTGAGCCCTGTTACTCTTATCCTTGAAATAAATAAGTCTAGAAAGTCATGAAATGACATAAATACTGTGTCTATAAAATAGTGAAATATGGTGGGAAGTCACTCTTTTGAGGCCATAGAGCTTTGTTTCTTCACCTGGCACAGAGCCATCATAGTAGCACTCACCCTCACTTCAAGAAACTTGAACATCTACTGCATCCTAAAAGGGTAAAGTTAGTAAGCCAAGATATTTTATTATGGAATGTTTTTGTGTGGTTTACTTTGCACTCTGTTAATGTTGGCTCTCCAATCCAGTATTAAGAGATAACCAAATCCCTAACATGCAACACTGGTAGGTGACACTCCCAGTGATTTATTAGCCACCTATCCTTGCATCCTGGGGGAAGGGAACAGCACATTCTCTGCAGGGCAACCTGGTGTTTGTACTTGCAAATAGAGTCAGCATTCAGAAACTGGAGAAGGTAAGTTTGGAAGAATCACGAAGATGGGCCCATTGATACTTGAGGGAAGGAGTAGTTGGACTATTTGAATAATTATATGATTGTCAGTAAACTGAAAAACACTCAGGCAAATGTAGAAGTGAATTTGGTCCATTTAATAAGAATTCAAGGGAGGTGGTTCTTATTAAAGAGTCCCAGGCAAGCAGGGAGAGATTTCTTTTTATGGAATCTCTCTCTCCCATGGTTTAGAGTTATAATACAGGAATTAAGGCAATTGCCTTAATTGACTAACTTGCTTTGATATACAACCCTTCAGAACACAAGTAGCCCTGCATCTTAGGACTCTATTTGGCCAGGAATCCTCGGGAGGGCTCCTAGGTCTTCTGAGTAATGCTTAGGAGGGTTTGGGGACCTTTTCCCACTACAGTCAGGCTATTGAGACTCTCTTGATTTTAGCAGCTGTCAAGGAAGCATATGGCATTATTTGATTCTTGTACTATGATGCACACAGGTCATTGCCCACAAGGAACCTAGGAGTCTCTTCACAATTCTAGTTGGGATACTAATAGAATATTACACAGGAGACATGGACTGTAGGATCTCCAGAGGTCACTTGACATTGTTATATCTGAAGATAAACCAAATTATCCGAAAGTATGCACATGTCTTTTTTGTATATTACCTACTCATATTCCTTTTGGTCTGAAAATTTTGCCTGAATTTTTCAGTTTTACAAAAAAAAGTTCAAAGCAGCAAATTCACCCTTTAAGGTCACAGATACATTCACAGATAATTCAACAGATATTTCAACACTGTTCAAAACTGATTTGATAAAGACTAAGCCTGTGATTTCTATCCTGAAAGGGACAATGAAGGAAGCTGGAATACCCCCCCCTACGTTTATCAGATCATCTTCAAAGGTACTAGTGCAGAGTTGTAGGCTACCCTCCTGTGTCTAATATCTCAAAAGGTGATGAGTCTTGAAGATCCACAGCTACTTAGTGGCTTTATAAAGTCTCTGTTGTTTAGGACCCTTGGCAATGTAATAAGAGAATCAAAGCATGAATGTTGGAGTAAACTTCGTCAGATTCTGAATTTCACATTCTCTGTCCCACAAATTTTCAAACTGAAAACTTGGTTAGGAATCTCTGAGCATCAGCTACCTCTTTTGAATGGAGCTTTGACTAAAGACACTGCCTGGCACAGAGTGTGCAAATATTCATGTGTGAACTGGTATTTTTTCCAACTGTAAAACACTCATGATGAACACAGATGCGATTGAATTTGATGCCTGTCATTTTTAACTCTAATTTCCTGAGTTCTTTTCACTCTGAAGTTTCTCATTCTAGAGTGACCGTGTCACAGATTAAAAACTGGATCACCACTTGAACGAAAATGAACTACCTTATACCATTCACAAAAGTAAATCCAAAGTAGATTAAAGAATTTAAGATTAAATCAGAGTTCATTATGAATACTGAAGTAAATATAGGCAGAATTCTTCATAAGTTGAAGAATCTGGCAGCATCTTCAGTGAGACTGATATAGGCAGACATACAAGAAAGGGCCCCTGTGGCAATGAAACCACCTATTCCTAAGGCCATCAGGACTTGAGCACAGGATCTAAGGCATGATAAGACCTTCACCCAGAGCCAACGGACCTTGAAAAGAATAGATCCCCTTCTAGAGAAGCTGCAACAGGAACAAAGAACAGGAAAAAATTTCAAAGAAGACCATCCACCACTTCCAACACTATCTCCTTGACAACACCTTAGCAACAGACTCTTACCTAGGTAGAATCCTGGTACGGGGACAGGTTGAGAAAAAGCTAACCCACCTTGAACAAAGGAAGGGGGCACATATACTGCATGAGCCCATGTGCTTCTTGTTCCCACGTGGCCAAGCATATGTGGCATCCAAGCACATGTATTGCCCACATCTCCTCTTTGAGATGTGTACTCTGTCTCTCACTTTCTCTCCTCTCCCCTTTCTAAAAATCTCCAAATAAAGTCTGTTTTGTACTTTACTGCTCTCTCCTCCTGAAATTCTTTTTAGAGAGGCAAAGACAAGAACCAATAAGGCCTGTGTTAGGCCTAGCCTTCCCAGCAGGTCCCAGGGCAACGGAGGCGGATTGGGAGAAAGTGACATCACTCTTCTTCCTTCCTCACATAAGCCACCCTTGGAGGCCCATCTACATCAAGATGACCATAGAGGAAAAAAATAAATGGGATCACATAAAACTTAGTAGGAAATGCAAATCAAAACAACAGTGAGATATCAATTCATACTAATGAAAATGGCTTATATTAAAAAATCTGGAAACTGTGTTGGCGGGACTGTGGTAAAGATCCCTATTGGCTGGAATGACATCAGGTTCAACTTGATGGAAAACAATATGGAGATTTCTTTTAAAAAATGCGATAGAAGTCCATGACCAGTGATTCCACTTTTTACATCTACCTCCAAAATACAAAAAAACATTGATTTTTAATGACATATACATGCCTATGTTCATCTTAAGCTTGTAATTATATGGATAGAGCTACAGGGATCATGCCAAGTCAAGTCAGTCTGAAGGAGAGGTACAGATATGGAACGATCTCTCTTGTATGCAAGATTTAAAAACACACAGTAAGGGAGGAACAAATTACCAAAGGAAGCAGAACTGGAGAATTGGTTCAAAGAACTGACTGGAAGGGTGGGGATGGGGGGTGGAGGTAGAGGTAGAACAGGAGGGAACTTTTTTTTACTATTTTAAGTTTCAGGTTTATTTATTTATTTTAATTTTTTTAATTTTTTTTATTATACAACATTGAGACTTACAATTACAAAGGTGTTCATAATTGGCAGGAGGCAACTTTTAAGACTTGGTAGAGGAAAGTGGCTCCCCTGGTGGTAGATGTGGTGTTAAAATGATGTAAGTACAACACTATCACTAACACTATTGTAGATCACACAATAAAGAGTTTTTCAAATCTCAACAAATTTGGGTTTCTATGAAGGCACAGAGATGAAATCAATAGAAAAACATACAGGGCTGTATTGGAACCTGGAAATGAGTACCTTTCTTCATCAACAGTGAAGTTCTCTTTCCTACTTTTGTCAATATAAACAAGGTGGTAAAATGAACACACCTTTTGATCAGAAGTTTGTCTAGAACTTGAACTCAAAGAGGTAATAGGTTAGAACTAGACTGGCCATAATAGATGGAGGATCATCTTTCCTAATTTCTCCTCAGCTTACCTGCATAACAATGACTCACTCAAGCCCCTCCCCACACATGCACAAATGCCAAATTAGAGAGAAATAAAAAGACAGAGAGAAGGGACACACACCCAGAACCTGTCTGAGTTCATTTATCTCTTGCACCTGTAAAACATGCTTCAGTTTACAATACATCTTCACAAAATTTTAAACATTCATTCAGCAAGTATTTATTGTATTCCTACTATGCCTGCTATATTTCAGGAAGCGGAACTTAGTATTCAGTTTCAGTGTGGCAGCAAGAGAGAGGTCACAAACAAGTGACGAAATAAGGTATTATTTAGTAGAGGGGGCATAACTGGTGGAACTCAGGACTTGGCTCTGTACTTGGAAATTACTCTTGGTGGTGCTCGGGAGCCATATGGGATCATTGATCACTTGACATCCCATTATTCATCGATTTGCTCGAGCGGGCACCAGTAACATTTTCCATTTGACCCTATCACGTGCAAGTGTAGCCCAATGGCATCTGCTTGCTTCAGGAATATGAAGAGCCTCAATTACAAAAAGCCTTCAGGGTCTTGATGAAGAAGTCTAACCATTTTGTAGGTGGGTGGCCATGTGATCTTTTGACGTCCCGTGGGATTCAGTTAGTAACGGCTCTAGTCCAGCCATTGTCTCCAAACCGCTTTACATACTGAAAGATATAATCCAGGTCAGCTGCTTGCAAGGAAGTTTCCTACCCATTGTACTATCTCTTTGTCCAGAAATAAATTATTTTATTTATTATGTTGGAGAATAAGTGCTAAATTGAAAACTGAACAGAGAAAGAAGATTTGGGGTTCTACAGGCAGGGATTGCTATTTGAAATTTGCTCATCTGAAATGGTTGCCATGAGAAGATCGTATTTTAGCAAATTTGAAAGAGTTAAAGAGGTTAAGAATGTTTCATTTATAAGCAACAGCAAGTAAAAAGATCCAGTGGCACAAACAAAGCCTAGGTAATGTTTTGTACCAGGAAAAGCAATAGGATGGCTTTGCTTATTAGCTGAGGGAAAAAGAGACCAGTAGTAGAAAGGTCAGAGGTAAAAGGCAGGGGTGGGTTGGGAGAAATCTGCGAGCCACAGTGAAGATTGGCTCCTGCTTGAAGTGAGTTGGAGAGCTGACAGAGAGCACAATGGTTTGATTTATGTTTTAAAGGATCTCTCTGGTTGCTGGACTGGGATTTTAGTAGGAGATGCATTACAGGAAGGAGAGAGATAGGGATAGGGAGCTACTACAGATTTCAAGTGAGAAATAATGTTGTCTTGGGTCAAAGTGGAAATAGAGCAAATCCTGAGAATTTATGTGATTCTGGACATATTTTAAAGACAGAGGCAACAGCAAAGGCTGTGATTAAAGGAGTACAACGTGATTTCAAAGTCTTAGACTGGAACCTCAAAAAGCAGAGCGGAAACTTCAAATATGATAAGGAAAATTCACACAAGGTCTGGATAAGGAGTCAGAACTTTATAGATATGTGAACTTTTAAATGATATTTAAATCAGAAAACCAAATGGAGTGTCAAGGAGAGCATGGGAGAGGGAGTCAATTTCAGGGGAGAGGGTCGGACAGATTTCAATTTGGGCCTCGAAACTGAAGGTCTGAACTCTTGTGGGAAACTGGAGACCCTCTCACTTACAGCTGTGTCTGCTTCTTTTTATGGTCCCCAGAACTTGTGTTTTCACCAAAATATATTCTCTCCCAACCTGTGTCATGAACCCCTGGGAGTGAGCAAAGCCTAAATAGGGAGTCTGGCTGCTGAAAGAAATTTGTGGTCACCTAAATTACTTTTTGGGAAGTATATATTCTAGCTGTTGTTCCTCTTAAATAAAAAAGATGTGGGGCTGGAGTGATAGCGCAGCAGGGAGGGTGTTTGACTTGCACGCGGCCAGACCAGGGCTCGATCCCTGGCATCCCATATGGTCCCCGAGAATTAATTCCTGAGTGCAGAGCCAGGAGTAACCCCTGAGTATTGCTGGGTGTGACCCAAAAAGAAAAATAATGTTCCAACACTAGTGTAGATATCTCACCACCAATGTACCCAATTTCCCTCCCTCAGTCCCCCGAAACTGCCTCTATGGAAGGCAGGTACTTTTCCCTTTCTCTTTCTCTCCTTTACACTTCAGGCATAGTGAGGGAAAAGGGCTTATTTAATTTGGATGAGGGGGGAAGGGCAAGAAGGCCCTTGGGTAACTCTAGTTTCCCAAACTCTCATCCTTCCACCTCTACACTCAGGACTGCAACTTGGAACTTGGAGTAGATTTCCTCTGCAGCAGTGTGGATAGTGGATGTAGCCATAAAAACTCCCCTCTGAAGACTCAGCTGCTCTGGTCTTGTGCCAGAGTCATTCTCCAGGAGTTGAAGAAAACATCAGACTAAGAGAGGAAGCATCTGCAGAGAGAGTGCTCTGTGGTCAAAACTTCCACCTTCTACACTTCCTTCCCTCGGGCCATCTGCATCATGTGACCCATGGTTTTCCAGGGTACATAGTGTGCAAGATGCCCAAATTGCCAAAGTACAGAATTGCACTAGCTAGGTGAGGCTCCCAAGGCCAGTCTGAACCAGTGCTGCTGACACCAACTCCTTTGGTCTATTAAAGCAGAACTGGATTCCTCCAGGTGCCTCCCCTGAAGCCCTTTACACCAGAAGATTAGACCACTGTCCCCTCCTTCTCTTCTTCCTCCGGCTCTTTAATTAATAAGAGAGACCCAGCTGCTCAGTCTCCGAGAACAAGTTCCATGAGGGAAAAGGAAAAGTAAAACTTCTGGGAAAGTTATTTCACCTTAACAAGCTACCTTTGATGTCAAATAGTGCTGTGACCCCAACTCTGCTTCTCAGGAAGCCAAAACATTATTAACCTAGTTTTACTTTTTCTAAAGTTTAAAAAAGCTAAACTAAAACAATGCTTTTGAGAAAGCCAGTGTCTTGGCAAAAATCCCTTAGTTTGGTCTGATACATATTTTTCCACCATTCTACCTCATCTCCCTATTGTATATCATTGCAGCCAAAACAACAAGTTCTCCCAAGAAGCATCTGTTATGGGAAGTGATAGGGAATGAGGAAACCTCTTGGCTCTGTCTCCCATCTTCTCTGTTATACCAGGGCCTTGAACCGCATTATTCTTCCAGAATAAAACTTATCTCTGCTCTGCCCCCAGCAAATGGGTAAAATGTTTCTGTATTTATAAATCTGAAAAAAGTCATACACATCTGCTCATATTTATACCAATTCTGTTACGACTATAAAATTACATATGCTATTTTGATGAAACTTTATCATAATTCATTACCAGCCTGAGTAATCATGTGATAAATGCCTGATTTCCAAGATGACATTTTTAATTTTCTCTTTCTAGATACATGGCTTTAACAAAATATTCAATTTTACCTTCCTAAATAGAAACAAAGTATAAATCTGCAGGCTACTCATGGTCTATATTTTGAGAAGAAAGTAATTGACTTTACCTTAGGAGGTCATCGGTGATCTTGGCAGTGGTTCTGTCCACACACAGAATTGCTTTAAAGTGTAATTGAGGTGAGAAAAGATGCTATAGGAGAAAAACTTAGGATCTGGCTCCAAACAGACTTGAATGTGCAGTAACTAGTTAGGCTGATCATGTAAATTCTTTGAGTCTTCTTTTAACTTTTGTTTTTTGGTGAGGGGATCATTCCTCAAGAGGTTCAGGGGAACCCTATAGGGTGCCAGAGATCAAACACATTAGCCAAGTGCAAGGAAAGATCACTACCTGCTGTATTATCTCTCCAGCCACAAGTCTTATGCTTGTATCTGATCTAAAAATATTTTAATGCCTACCTTCTGTGAATCTTGGTGCCGTGCCCAAGATGAGGTGTAGCACATACTATATGCCTGATAAATGATAACTCATACTTTTATTACCATCTCCCTAGCTCACATATTCACTATTGTATCAAAAATTGATCAGAGTAAATGAGATATTGGCTATGCTGTGTGAACAATTTTCATTTGGTTTATCTGATACAATAGGAAGGTTTATGATTTTATTATAATTCCTGTATATATAAATTATACTATCTATACTACATATGTACTATATACATAAAATACATATATGCTACTAAAGTTATAAATAATCTATAATTATACTATAAGTCCTGTATATAGGAATCCAAGCCCACCATATTGCACTATACCGCTGCAGGGTGGGCATTTATATTTTTGTTCATATGAATGGTCTTCCTTGAAGCTGAGGATGGAAAAACCTGGAGGTACTTATTTTGGAACTTAATAATCGGCATAAGTCAGAGTGGTCTCCTCTTGTCTTTTTACAGTGTCCAAGTGGTAAAATTAGGAAAATCTGGAATCATGGTGCTGCCCCTAAAGATTCTAAACACCTATTACTAATAGCTATCCTATTAAACATTTTATTCACCTGGCTGAGTCTTCATGGATATGTTCCCAGCAGAAATCAACCTGAATCTATTGCTTCATTGACAGAGTCCTTGAGGCAATCTTTGGTGGAGGTAAGTCCACATTCTACTACTGGTTGAACATCTTTAACTCCCAGTCTGCCAAAAGTGCCAGCCTTTTGAGGTTCTACTACTCATCACTAACAATTGATGAATGAAACTACTTTGGGCTTCATTTTTAGCAAAACGTTTAACAGAGAACTAGGTACCTTGAGTTCTAGTCCCAGTATTTCTACAAATCAAATGTATAACTTTAGATTTCGTTTTATATTACAAAAATGATAACAGTGAACTGCCAATACTAATTTTAATAATCATTATGCTTAGTGTATGTCAAACCTGTTTTATTATCTCATTGGCTTCACTGCATAACAGCATGAGACAGTCATTTTTATCATTCCCATTTAATCAATACACATACACGGGGCAGAGCTGCTACCAGCTCTCCCTGTGCCCAGCTGATTACGAGGCGCCTAGGAGAGAAGGCGGATGCTAGCCCTGGCCCGCCACCTCAGCAGAGCCTTGCTAGAAGCCAGAGGACCCCCCACACCATGAGGGCTGCCATTTTCCACATCTGGACTCCCCTCTCATCAGAGCTCCACCCAGCAGAAGTGCTGATCGCAGCCGTGCGGTTCATCAATAATTGCTCGAGTTTAGAGGTGACTATAAGAGTGTTCCACCCGCCACCCGCTGGCAGAGCCTGGCAAGCTACCCATGTCATATTTGATATGCCAAATACCAGGAATAATTATAGACCTCATTCCCATGGCCTGATGGAATGGTTTGAGGCTCTTTATGTACCTGGAGCTAGCAGATGCCCTTAGGCTACACTAGCATGTGACAGGACATATGGAGATGTTACTAGTGCCCGCTTAAGCAAATCAATGATCAACGGGAAGACAAGTGAAGTGATTTAATCGATGAAAAAAAGTGGGTGCCCAATGCAAAAAGAAAATTATCTTTGATGATAGAGTCAGTGAATGGCAGGCCTGTTACACATAGATTGGACTTCAACTCCCATACTCCACATACCTCTTGATAATACTATGTAAGTGCAAAGAAAATACAATCAAGTCCCTGAAAGACATTCTTTTAAGACAGCACTTGTAGCAGATGTTGAATCAAATTTTAAAATGTGCAAAGAAAACAAAGGTTTCATTTACATTTCTTTACAATTTCTCATCAAATCCTACAATCCCATTATGTTTATTGCTTCCTTTGTTCTTGCACCTCTTTGACAGGTTCTTGGCAGTCACTATAATTTAATCCACTTACCTACTCTTTAATCATTTCACTACTCCTCCTTCCTCAACTGTTTCTACTAAGTAAGAGCAAATATCAACGTTTTGAAGTTTTTTGGGGGGTTATAGTTATATTTTTAAAATCTTGGAAAACATTGCACTTGTTTTCCTGCTTTTCCAGATTCTATCACTTCCAAGAAGAAGCAGCTATTTAAGATGATGAAAACTTGGGGTATCTTAGTTCCAACTATTTATTTCCCAAATGGAAATGGAGAAATCATTAAGGTGACAAGGTATTTCTATTTGTTCAGGTACTGAATACAAGTTCATTGAATAAAAAGACTTGACGCTTTTCAGTTTTATCCGAATATTCAATCAATTGAAATAAAAACAGTCATTATTTAGTCATATCAGTAAATGTACAGTATCAGAATATTCAATCAATTGAAGTAGAAACAGTCATCATTTAGATAGTCATATCAGTAAATGTACAGTTTCATTGAGAACCATGGAAGAGAGTTATAGAGTACAATAAAAATTTGTAGCATGAAACAATTTCATTGGAAGGTCAAGGAAGCTTTTTTCAAGATGGATATTGCTTTTTAGCTAAGTAAACTAGAACAGGAGAGCTGGGGTAAAAATGTGCTAGTCATACAAGATTGCACATACAAGAGTCCTATAGGGGAAAAGAAGTTCAAGAAGTTCTGCACAGTTAGAGCAGAAAATGAAGGATGTATCATACTAAGATGATATACAGGAATTTAATGACATGTAATGGAATAGAGGGAGTCAGGCATGTCCAGTAAACAAATCAGAATATAGTTTCTGGACAATACCTTCAGGTAATATTGAAAACCAGTAATCAAAGGAACTGCTCTTTTTGATGTGTGCCAGTGTGTGGTGTAAGATGATATCTCATTGTTGTTTTGATTTGTGTCTCCCTGATAATTAGCTATGTAGAGCCTTTCTTCATCTGCCT
The DNA here is from genome assembly GCA_021461705.1 of Cryptotis parvus. Lineage (NCBI taxonomy): Eukaryota > Metazoa > Chordata > Mammalia > Eulipotyphla > Soricidae > Cryptotis > Cryptotis parvus. The sequence continues at coordinate 120,897 of JAJIBD010022896.1, read as the reverse complement.
TTGGTCATTTTTATTTCTCCTTTGAGGAAGGTTCTTTTCACTTCTCACCATTTTGTGATGGGGTTGGAATTTTTTTTCCGTCAAGTTTTACCACTGCCATATATATCTTGGATATTAACCCCTTCACTGTCACTGTATCACTGTCTTCCCGTTCATCATCGATTTGCTCAAGCGGGCACCAGTAACATCTCAATATGACCTGTCTCATGCAAGTAGAGCCCAAGGGTACCTGCTTGCTCCAGGAACATAAAGAGCCTCAAACCATTCCATCAGGTCATGGGAATGGGGTCTATAATTGTTACTGGTATTTGGCATATCAAATACGACACGGGTAGCTTGCCAGGCTCTGCCGTGCGGGTAGCATACTCTTGTAGTCATCTCAAAATCCAGCATTTATTGATGAACCGCACTGCTGCATAGGCGCGGGGAGCCATGCTTTGATAGGCTGGTCTTCTGGGTGGAGTTCTGATTAGAGGGAAGTCCGGATTTGGAAAATGGAGGCCCTCATGGAGTGGTGGGTTGTTTGGCTTGTTGTGGGGCTCTGGGCCAGATTAAAAAGACTGCTGCAGGGTGGATCTCGATTTGCTGGGCTGTGATAGGCTGGTCTGCTGGGTGGACTGCTGACGAGGGGAGGAAGTCCGGATGTGGAAAATGGAGGCCCTCATGGAGTGGGGGTTTGTCTGTCTTAACTCTCATTAACCCCTTATCTGAGGTAAACAACTAGTGCTGACATGGATGAGGGGAGAAAGGGACCCTTCCTTATTGTTGGTGGGAATACTGACTGGTCCAGCCTTTTAGGAAAACAATATGGGCATTCCTCCAAAAATTAGAAATTGAGCTTCCGTATGACCCAGCAATATCAATTCTGGGAATATACCCCAGGGACACAAAAACACACAGCAGAAATATCAGCTACACTTCTTTGTTCATTGCAGCACTATGCACAATAACCGGAATATGGAAACAACACAAGTGCTCAAGAACAGATGACTGGTTGAAGAAACTCTGGTACATCTAAACAATGGAATGCTAGCTGTTAGGAAAAAATGTAGTCATGAAATCTGCCTATAAATGAATGGACATGGAGAGTATCATGATTATTGAAATGAAGCAGAAGGAGAGGGACAGACAGAATGATTGCACTCATTTGTGGGATAGAAATAAACAAGATATCAAACTAATACCCAGGGACAGTAGAAACAAGGGCTAGGAAGACTGGTCTATGGTTGGAAACTTACGTCCAAGTTCTGGGGAAGAAGTCAGTTGGATTAGAAGGGACCGCTATGGCAATGCTTGTTGGAATTGATTGTTCTGGATGGCAGATGCAGCCGAAAATGAGTAAAGAATCAAACATGATGGCTTCTTAGTATCTGTATTGCAATAATGCACAAAAAGGGAGGTGAAAAAGAAAAAGAGAAAAAAGAGTGAAGAGAGAGAAAGAGAATGGATAATGCACAAAAGGAGAGAGAGAAAAGTGCTTGCTAGAGGAAGGCTGTGGAAGGTTGGTGGGAGGAATTGTGGGGATATTGGTGGTTGGAAATGTACACTGATGGAGGGATGAGTGTTAGAACATTGACTGAAACAAGATCAGTGTTTGTAGCTATGCATCTCACAGTGACTCAACAAAAAATACAGCCAACTGAAAAAATAGGTTAAGAATTGTCAAAAAATAATAGAGGGATTCTTTACTCATATTTAGATGATGAAAAGATGATTCAGGATGTTATTATTTATAAAATATTTTTTTGCAAGAAGGGCCTTGTTTATAATCTTGATTTATGGTACAGTTAAGCAAGTCTCAAATAAGTTTTCCAGTAAACAAGATTTTACTTAATTGGAATCTTAAGAACCTTAGTCCTCCCTGAGACAAGAGTGGAAGGAACCAGTCACTCTGGTGGAGGGTGTGGGGATTGGAATGTTGTATTCATGGACTCCACTATTAACAGCATTAAAGAGTATCAAAATAAAACTCTAAAAATTAAGACAAAGAGAACGTTAGTTTTCAAAATTCTTATTAGTGATTTGAACAGTGAAGAATTGCCCCAAATATTTTCCATTAACAAAGAAGAGATAATATACCCCAAAAATCTATGCAAAACTTGGCAATCATTTATTTCTCAATTTCTTCTAGTGAACATAGTCTTTTGGAAATTATGACTAACAACGTGGTCTTTTGAAATTATGACTAACAATTTAGAAGTGCTTTCAGGTAGCACTTCTAAAATTTATATTAGGTAGCACTTCTAAAGTTTATTAACCATTTTTCACAAATGTTACTTGAAATTAATAGTAAAAGCCATCACTTGCAGGTGCTAACCAAGGGTTTCAATTATAAAATAATCCTTACCGTAGATAATAGGCATGAAACAATTATCGAACAACCGTTGTAGGTATGGTCTAAAGGAATTTATCTCATGCTTTTCAATTTTAGTATTCTTTCCATTATATTCTGCATGAAGTCACCAAATTTAAGATTTTGCCAATTACACATGAGCCTTTCTTTATAATCTGAAATGACTACTACCTATTCAGAGTATATAGAATAGAATAATAGGAAAATAAATAACTTTGCTTAAAAGGAGATATTAATACAGTTCATTCATGCAAACAAAATTGGTTTTATTTTTTAAATATGTTGAGATTGAAATAAAAATATTGTATATTGTCTCATTTAGAGATTTTATTTTTTTAAGTATTTTATTATACCACCGTGAGATATACAAATAAAAAGATATACAAATAAAAAAGATATACAATTAAAAAGTTCATGTTTGGGTTTTGGTCATACAGTGTTTCAGCACCCGTCCCTCCACCAGTGCCCATCTCCATACAAATAAAAAAGATATACAATTAAAAAAGTTCATGTTTGGGTTTTGGTCATACAGTGTTTCAGCACCCGTCCCCTCCACCAGTGCCCATCTCCCACCAACAACGTCCCCGGTTCCCCCCCCCTTCCCCAGCCCTGCTCCATGGCAGGTTCTTTATTTCTTTCCCTTTCTCTCTCTTTCTCTTTTCCTTCCCCTTCCAGACTATGGATTACAGAACATACATTAAAAGGTTGTCATGTGAATCCTTTTTGCCTCTATTTAATGCTCAGTTCTAGGTTGGCATTAGTACCCTCGACTATTATTAGCACCCTGTTCCATTTTTCTGTCTTACCTAAACTCTGACTCCAACACGTTTGTGATAATTTCCACCTTTGACAAGACCTCCTGATATATGTTTCACTTGACCTTGGGTATTGGTATCATAATATGTACATATATATTTATGCCATGCAAATAAATGCAGTCATTCTGTATCTGTCTCTCTCCTTCTGGCTAATTTCGCTCCAACATAATCTTCTCCATGTCCATCCATTTATAGGCAAATTTTATAACTTCATTTTTCCTAACAGCTGCATAGTATTCCATTGTGTAGATGTACCAAAGCTTCTTTATCCAGTCATCGATTTTCGGGCACTCTGGTTGCTTCCAGATTCTGGCTATTGTGAATAATGCTGCTATGAACATAAAAGTAGGGATGGTGTTTCCGCTGCATTTTTTGGTTTCCCAGAGTAGATTCCCAGGAGTGGTATGGCTGGGTCAAATGGGAGTTCAATTTCTAGTCTTTGGAGGAAAGTCCATATTGTTTTCCAGAAAGGCTGTACCAGCCCGGCATTCCCACCAACAATGGATGAGTGTCCCCTTTTCCCCACATCCACGCCAGCACTTGTTGTTCTTGCTCTTTTGAATATGTGCCCTTCTCTGTGGTGTAAAGTGGTATCTCATTGTTGTTTTTTGATTTGCATCTCTCTGATGATTAGTGATGATGAGCATTTTTTCCATATTTTTTTGGCCATTCAATTTCTTCCTTGCTGAAGTTTCTGTTCATTTCTTCTCCCCCATTTTTTGATGGGGTTGTTTGTTTTCTTCTTGTAAAGTTCTACCAGTGCCTGATATATCCTGGATATTAACCCCCTTATCAGATGGGTATTGGGTGAATATTCTTTCTCATTCTGTGGACTGCTTTTTGTATCTTAGTCACTGTTTCTTTTGAGGGTGCAGAAGCTTTTTAGTTTCATGTAGTCCCATATGTTTATCTTTTCTTCTAGTTGCTTTGTTAGTGATGTTTCACCTTTGAAGATGCCTTTAGCTTCAATGTTGTGGAGGGTTTTTCCTATATTTTCTTCAATGTACTTTATGGATTCAAGTCTGTTCATGGATGGGGAGAATCAACATTGTCAAAATGGTAATACTCCCTAGAGCTCTGTCCAGATTCCGCCCTATGAGGATACCGATGACATTCTTCAAAGAAATTGACCAAACGCTCCTGAAATTTGTATGGAACAATAACCCCCCAAGGATAGCTAAAGCAATCCTCGGGAAATGAAGATGGGGAGGCATCACCTTACCCAACTTCAAACTGTACTACAAGGCAGTAGTAATTAAAACAGCATGGTATTGGAATAAAAACAGACCTGTGGACCTATGGAATAGAATTGAGTATCCTGACACCCAACCTCCAAACACATGATCATTTAATCTTTGATAAAGGTGCAATGAGTCTAAAATGGAGTAAGGAAAGCCTCTTCAACAAGTGGTGTTGGGGAAAAACTGGGCAGCGACATGTAAAAAATGAATTTGGACCTGTGCCCAACACCATGCACAAAAAATCAGATCAAAATGGATCATTTAGAGATTCTATAGTGATATTAAATGTACTATCATAATCTGAATATGTCCTTTATTGGATGATAATAATATTGTCAGACCTATTTATTTTTCATAAGGGAAAACTCTCAGCTGGGTTATACCGAGCAGTACTTGGACTGTTCCTGAAGTCACTCAGGGCATCACAAATTTTAAACATGTACTCATCATTTGAGCTCTCTTCCTGGCACTGGATCTCTTCACTGAGATGTTATCTTGTCTTACTATGAAATTCAAATGCTAACAAATAATAAAGTATTTCATAAAACTCTTTAGTAAAATGGCACCCCTTATCAGATGGGTGAATATTCTTTCCCATTCTGTGGACTCTCTTTGTATCTTGGTCACTGTTTCTTTTTGAGGTGCACAAGTTTTTTGTTTCATGTAGTCCCATATGTTTATCTTTGCTTCTAGTTGCTTTGTTAGTGATGTTTCACCTTTGAAGATGCCTTTAGCTTCAATGTCGTGGAGGGGTTTTCTTATATTTTCTTTGATGTACTTTATGGATTCAGGTCTGATATTCATATCTTTCATCTATTTTGATCTGATTTTTATGCATGGTGTTAGAGGTCCAAATTCATTTTTTAACACTAACTGCCCAGTTTTCCCAGCACCACTTGTTGAAGAGGCTTTCCTTGCTCTGTTTCAAACTTTTTGCTCATTTGCCAAAGATTAAATGATCATGTTTTGAGGATGGGTGTCAGGATACTCAACTGTATTCCATAGGTTCACAGGTCTGTTTTTATTCCAATATACCTGGTTCTTTCAATAACTTCCTGACTTACATATCCATGTCTGAATACACTGTTTACCTGTTTTTCTAAAATTCATGTTACTTTCTACATAAAGACTCATTCATGTAAGAAAACATGCACATTGAATCCTCTCTCACTAGGTACTGTGGGACAAATACCCAGTTAGTTGTTTAAAAGCTTATTTCTATCTTACTTTAAATGCCATGACAAAATGACAAAATACTATGGATTTTAAGGCTTAGGGTGTAGTTTTAGGGAGGCAGTGAATGGCTATGAAGGCTTTTTTTCATGTAAATCTTGTCAACTATTCTGTTAACTTCAAGTTTTGTTCTTACTGGAAATAATTTATGAGGAAGATTATTCTATAGACAAGATGCTTTTTAATCTAAGAAAAACCCTGGATGTGTCTTGTTCTGCCCAGTAATTAACAGTTACTATGTTGGGTTTTATGCATGTAAAAATAAAAAGAATTAATTTGAGTGAATCTAAATATAGAATCCAAGATCCTGATTCTATTATATTAGGAATTCCACATGACTCAACCAATTCCCATAGGTTGACAACCAGTCTAATTTTAAGTATGGGATCTTTATAACAGTCAAAAGTACTTCCCTAATTAGGTAAGGAATTTGCCTGTCATTCTCCACTCTTGGTAGTTATCATAGAAAAGTCATTTTACATTTTGAATGCAACATTCAAAATGAAACTCAGAGTTTCCAATTCTGTTCAAGCTGCATTTGACTTCCAAGAAATGTGTCTAATTGTTTTATATGCAATGCAGTCACTAAACCACAATGAGAACTGAGGTGGAATTTTCATTAAGCAGAATTTTTGCTGCTATGACAAGACTTGACTGTCAGTTATGTGGACCAAATCTCAAAGGCATGATAAATGATAGAATCTTATTTAATTACTACTTGTTCTTTCATAACAGTAAAAGTCATTATAAATTATGCAGATAAGGAATTTATCATGGGGAATATACCCAAAAAACTAGGTCTGTCATATTAAATAATGTTGACTCAAGGCTTTTAGAAAATTTAAATTACAAACCAGCAGGATAAAGTTGGCCCCGATACTATAAATGAAGTCTCCTTTCTTGTTTAACTATCTCTAGTCTTACTCATGCTCCAAAACTTTCAATTGTGCAGTACAATTTTTAGATGCTAAAATTTCATAAAATTTGCAAACTATGTGTTTATTTAATGCCTACATGAACAAAGCCTCTCAGTAAGCTCTAGTTCATAGAACCATTATGAGGTCTTTCAAAATTGAGGTTGTGCATAATGTAAGATCGGTAAATAATAGTTCTTCCCATATCTCAGCAAATTTTTTTTACTTATTTTTTTTGCTGTTGTTTTGGGGTCACAAATGGAAGTACTCACGGATTACTCCTGTCTCTGTCCTTAGGGATCACTCCTGGTAGGGCTCAGAGGACAATATGAAGTGCCTGGAGTCACACCCAGGTCAGCTGCATACAAGTGTCCCTAACTCTGTACTCTCTCGGCCCCATCTATTTAATTCTTGAAGTTTCAGTTTTCCAAAGGGATTTTTTGGTGGTGGCCGTGGTCATAGTATCTTGTGTGTCTGGTGCTAGAGAAATAATCTAAGGCCTTACCCATGAGAAAATTGTGCTAAATCACTGTGCCAAATGCCCTGACCTATTATGTTTTGTTTGACCTGTAAAATCTTATGGTCCAAATTGCATATTAATGAGATGTTAGACTCAAAGTTTTATGATTTTCTCATCATTCAAGAAAGCCTCTATGATTTTATGTGTAGCAGGAAGCTAGAGCACAAGGCCAGGGGATGGCTCTGTAGTAAAAACAGAAGTCTTACAAACCTATGATCAATGATGTTAGATGTTCAATCCAGAGCACTGCCTCATATGCCTGAGTATACTACCAGCACAACTAGGCCTACTGTGTGGGAGCAATGCAGCTAAAATTGGGTTTGAGCAGCATAGCTAAAGAACACAATCCCTGGTGAGTGCAAGAACCAGGGCTGAACAACCTCCAATCATCACAGCAAGACAAAACAATGAAAGAAAATGGGAGGGGAGGGAACAATGTAAATAATTTTTTCAAAAAAAGAATCTACTAAACTGTGCAAATGGAGCTGTATAAAAATTAATCACTGCCACAATGTTAGGTCATAATCCTAGGCATTGTGGGAAGGTTGGCACTAGGTGAAACGTTATGGTAAAGAATATAGAGGAGCCAGTGAGAAGCAATAAGACACCTGAAGTTTCGAGGATAGTAGACTGGAAAACAATGTTGCAATTTCTAGTATAACCATTTTTGAATGTACAATATCCCAGCAATCCTGCTAAGTTTGTGTACATTTTAGCTCCTTAAATTCCCAAGCAAAGTCATTCTGTAATGTTTGCTTCTCTATTGAGAAAGCGAAGCCATAGACTGCTTGATGAAGTTGACTAAGGATTCACACAGATGAACGTAGAAGAACCAGGATTTAAACCTAGGCCTTTCTCCAGAATTCAAATTCCAGCATCATCACAATACAAATGGATGGAGGTCAGTCCTCTCTTCCTTTCAACAATATTTTTTATCCACATATTTTCGAGTCAGGCTTGCATTTGACATCAGTTTCTAGGTTAGGCATCATTTGCTCTAAGAATATTTTTTAAAATTCCCAATCTTATTGCTCTCATTCTCCCAGAGACTGTTTCTTGCTTCTTTATGGTACTCATTTCTACCTAATCATATCCATTAATTACATATTTGTATATACCACTGACAAACTCAAAGATAATTTTTATGAGCGTAGAGTCTTGGGTCCTTTGCCCTATTTACCAGCATTAAAAATACTACCTTTAAGATACTCATTCTTAACAAAATACCAAATATTAAATAAATGAATGAATTAATGGAAGGAGAAAGAGTCAGAAGTCAAGTGGAAATTAATTCATGATTCTTGGATGAGTATAAAGTAAACTCAACTTTGCTACTCTGGGTAGCAAGTTAACACCCAGAAGATGTTGATATCTTTAAGTGCTAACGAATAAGAGTTTAGGGGGTCAAGAGTTTTTAATTAAGTCTTATAGAGAATGTATTTTTGCAAAAAAGATCGTGAGTCTAGCACAAACTAGAGGGTACAGCGTGGGCAAAGCAGAAGGGTGGAGAAGTTCAGAGTGAGCATTCTCTAGAAGAACAAAAATACTGAACAGGCAGAGAAGCAAAGCAAAATAATAGGTTGACACATCAGCCTCCCACTCTGCAGCCTTCAAGCCTGTGGGAAAGTTTTGCAACTGACACTAGAGTTAAGAAATTCTTAATTGTATCATTATTATTTAGCTCAACTCTTGCAGTGCCGACCTCACTTTCCTTTGCCTTCCTCATGAAGTTATCCCACAGCTCAAATTTACATACTACTGGATTATTTAAAGCCTCAAACCCATTAGGGTAAAACATGGTGAGTAGGAAGGAGTGGGAGTCAAGAGATGTGGGTTCCTAATTCACAGTGGGACCTGGGCATGAATTTTTAGCCTCAGTTTTCTCACCTTGTATAATTTAGTTGCAACTTTACCTCTCTCTCTCTCCCCTTTCTGAATTCCTTAGTGTATAGAGGCAGAACTTGTCTCACTAGCTGTCTTTTAATGGAATAACCTTTCCTCTGTACCTTTACTTTAAACAAAATCCACTCTCCAGGACAGGTTAAATATGTGCTCAAGGGTTAGAGCACATATTCACATGACGAAGAACCAGGTTAAATCCCTGGCACGACAGAACTCCTTGAGCACTAATGAAAAACTTTCTCAAGCACTGCCATCTGTGGCCCAATCAATCACTTCACTCGTATTCCCATTGTTTATCGATTTGCACGAGTGGACACCAGTAAAATCTCCATATATCCTGTCGCAAGCTAATATAGCCCAAGGGCATCTGCTTGCTCCAGAAACACGAAGAGCCTTAAACCATTCCTTCAGGTCATGAGAAAGAGGTCTACAAACAAAAGCGCTTCTCATCCTTCCACAGGGTGTGACCTTAACAAGATGTTAAATGTAATCATCTAGTATTGTGCCAGGAAATTACAGGATTAAATGAGATGATATACCTATAAGATTCATTATGTACTTATACAATGTATCTAATATTATACAGATAATTTAATGATGGTAGGAAGGAGTAGGAGTTCCTACTGATATAAGCATATAGTCAGTAAAATACATCTTTTAATTGTCATATTGGTAACTCGTTTTCAGAGATATCATTACCTCTTCACATATAAGATAAAATTGTATCCACACCAAACCATAAAAGAAAGTGTGCGTGGTTAACTGTGGAATTAAATGCCAAGAAATGGAACAGAGAAAACATTAGGCCTCTTTTACTCAGACTCTTCCAGGGTTGCATTATCCACAGAAATGTCCAGTTTCCAACTTAACATCCAGATAGACAAAGACTGAATTTAAGGTTCAGTCAAAACCTTCTTACTGTTTAATAAGCAATTTCAGGGTTACCCAATAATTATCAATATAGATTTCTTGGTGTAAGAAGTTTATTCGGAAGAGCCTGGCAAGCTACCCATGTCGTATTTGATATGCCAGATACCAGTTACAATTATAGACCTCATTCTCATGACCTGATGGAATGGTTTGAGGCTCTTTATGTCCCTGGAGCAAGCAGGTTCCCTTGGGCTCTACTTGCATGAGACCGGTTATATGGAGATGTTACTGGTGCCTGCTCGAGGCAAATCGAAGATGAACAGGAAGACGGGAAGACAGTGATAGAGTGATACAGTGAAGAAGTTTATTATTCCTTAGCGAATAATCATTTTATTCCTTGAAATGCTAGCAATGGAAACAAGAATCTGACTTGTAGGAAGTTTTGTGCTTAACACTCCATGGTTTCTTTATACCTCAAAGAATTCAGCCCCTCAATCCCCATGGAATGACCTGAAACTTTCTGCTCTCTGCACTGAAACAGCTGCAGTGCCCAATTGTTCATAACATAGGACACTGTCTCTGCTTAGTTCTCAAGTCTGAGCATTTGCAGATACTCGGGCTGCAAAGATCATTTATTAGGTTCTATGAACTCCTTTAGACAATAATTACACCTTCAGTAACTTTGAGGTCATCAAATACTGGTTCTTTTATTGACTTTTTTACTTTATCAAGGATTCCAAAGATTCTGACTGTTTTTCTCTCTTTGGGATATTAGAAGATAAATTCAGGATATAGAAAAATATGTCCAAAATGTTTTGGAAAATATTATGTATCAATATTACATCCAGATGAAAGAATAAAATGAAATGGTTGAGAGTAGTGTGGAAAAAATTATTGGTCTAAAACTTATTACTTCCCCTGATATTTTCCTTTTAGTCACAGTCACTATGTTACATACAAAAGACCAGGTTATTTGAGTAAATATCTTAACTTATCCTATCCCATGACTCTATAGCTAAAGCCTAATGCAAAGTCATTGGAGTGGCTTTGCTTCCATCACCTTTATTTGACTATTATGTCTGTAATGATGACAGAAACTATCTTCAACTTAGTAATGTGCCTGCCACCTGTCACATCACTTTATCACTGTCTTCCCGTTCATCATCGATTTGCTCGAGCGGGCCCCAGTAACATCTCCATATGTCCTGTCTCATGCTAGTAGAGCCCAAGGCATCTGCTTGCTCCAGGAACATAAAGAGCCTCAATCCATTCGAATGAGGTCTATAATTGTTAATGGTATTTGGCATATATATCAAATACAACACGGGTAGCTTGCCAGGCTCTGCCTTGCAGGTAGCATATTCTTGTAGCCATCTCTAAGTACAGCATTTATTGATGAACCGCGTGGCCGGGCGCTGATAGGCTGGTCTGCTGGGTGGAGGTCTGACGAGAAAGAAGTCTGGATGTGGAAAATGGAGGCCCTCATGGAGTGGGGGGTCATCTGGCTTGTTGCGAGGCTCTGCTGGGGTGGTGGGCCAGGGCTAGAACCCACCATCCCTCCCGGGCGCCTCGTGAGCGGCTGGTCACGGGGGAGAGCCAGTAGCAGCTCTGCCCCATGTCTGCGAGTCTCTGGACCAGCACACCTAAGCCGGATTTAAGAAAGACTGCTGCAGGGTGGAACTCCATGAGCCGGGCGCTGATAGGCTGGTCTGCTGGGTGGAGGTCTGACGAGAAGAAGTCGTGTGAAATGGAGGCCCTCATGGAGGGGGGGTGTCTGGCTTGCGAGGCCTGCGGATTTAAGAAAGACTGCTGCAGGGTGGAACTCGATGAGCTGGGCGCTGATAGGCTGGTCTGCTGGGTGGAGGTCTGACAAGAGAGAAGTCTGGATGTGGAAAATGGAGGCCCTCATGGAGTGGGGGGTCGTCTGGCTTGTTGCGAGGCTCTGCTGGGGTGGTGGGCCAGGGCTAGAACCCACAATCCCTCCCGGGCGCCTCGTGAGCGGCTGGTCACCGGGGAGAGCCAGTAGCAGCTCTGCCCCATGTCCCCACCTGTCACATAGTGTTTGATATATGTTTGTGAGACTGAGGAACTACAAAAAGGGAAAAGGAAGAAAAAAGAGAGTGGAAGAAGGAAGGAAAGGAGAAAAATCATATGCAAAATCTTGTGCTTAAGCCACATTCTTGCGAATTCCTAAGTCCTACAGGTATTTTAAAACTCATGGAGTTTTAAGGATTTTGAGGTAATGGGGTGGGGTGGGACCCTGGGAGGAGCAATAGTACAATGGGTAGAGCATTGCCTTGCATGCAGCTGAATAGGATTTGATCCCTGGCACCCCAAATGGTCCCGAGGCCCTCCAGGAGTGATCCCTGAGTGCAGAGCAGGAGTAAATCTGAGCACTGATGGGTGTGGCTCATCCCCAACCCCAAAAGCATTTTTTTTTGCTTTCTGGGTCATACCCAGCAATGCTCAGGGGACTATATGGGATGCCAAGGAAATCAAACCCTATTTGATCAAATGCCCTACCCACTGTGCTATGCTCTGCCCCCAAGAGGATTTTGATCTTACTTACATTTTGCCATTGTTTACCTATGATAGGACTTCTATAACCTTGATCTTACCAGTTATCTTCTTATGACAATTCCCCATAAAATTCCTAAGAGATCGAGAACATATATATGTCTATTTTACCTTTTTTTGAGCACTGCCATGTCTCAAATCATTAGTCATTAATGACTTGAAAACCCTATATTAGATGCTCACTTTAGGTAATTAAAAATTTCAGGAAACAAAGTATATTTACATTTTAATAATTTTCCATTGAAAAATACAAATCTAGAATCCATTCAACGATATATCAATATTTTCCTACAATAGTGTATTACTATGTTAGTCAATCTATTTTTAAAGAGATACATCTGAGGTTAAAATAATCTTATTATAATGATAGTGAAACCAATAAAATGCATCATTCATATAGTTTAGGAGACTGAGATTGATTCATTTCAGGAAAACTGTCCAATGAGTGAGTCTATAAAATTTTCCTCTTTTCCTCTACTCTGGGTCTGTGTTAACTCCCTCTCAGTGAATTACTTCCACATGATGAAAGAACCCATATAGGAAATATTTTCAAACGTAAATATGTACACTCTCATTTGATGAGACCGTTATTTGCTTCATTATTTCAGAGTGCAAGTTACAGCATTTTTCTTGTTCTAGTCATTTGTAACCGCAAAGAGAAGCAAACATGAAATTGTTAGTTTCAAAGTTTTCACTGTTCTTTGCCTGATTAACTTAAAGGTCTGATGCATTAGGCCAAAACTGAGGATTAAAAATGTTTTCTAGTTTTTAGTTAGTGAGAAATAGGGCTCAATGAATTTGTGACAAAGGATCAAGAAAGCAGAAACAACTGGATGACTATGGTTCTTTGTAATAATATCAAGTGTCTGTGTTCAGCACACTGCTGCCTCCAACTCTCAAAACCTCCCTTATGCTTACAAATGATATTTCATTTATTTTAAATCAATCAAGTGTCCCCAGAGGATTTCACCAGAAACCAAAATAAAATTACATGAACACACTTGCTTACTAACTATGCATGTCAAGCCAGTAGGGGGGAAAATATGTATATATGTACATATGTATTATAAATCTATCTTAAATGCAATGCAAAAGAGGAAGTGTTTATTAAATACACTTTAATATCTGGTGAATTCGAATAGCATTCTATTTGAACACATACACCTTAGCCAATGAATAAGCACAGTAGATATGATTAGACTCTTGCTGTGTCTTAAATGGTTGGTATTACCCGTGGTTTCTCATTAAAAATTTACTTTTTTAATAATCTTTATTTCAAGTACATATTTATCCAAGGGAAGTAGTCAACTTCATCAGCACTAAGAAACACAGGGCCTGAGGATAGAGCTAGTCTTTTATTTCTTCATTACTTTTTATAACATCCCTTTCCTAAAGAACAGCAGATGCTTTAGAATCTCTCCCTGCTGCTAGAACAAGGTTTTATGAAACTGATAGGTGGAATTACATTTACGGAGAAATGTTTTAAAAGGAGAAAAGAGGAAATGGAGTAGCTTATAATGGTGGAAGAGATTTGAAATCCAAAATGAAACTTTGAAATCCAAAATAGAAATGTGTTGTCCCAGAGTTTGCACTCTACACTTAATTCAGATTGATATGAGGAAGCAACTCTCCTCTGAAGAAACACATTTGAATACTTTTCTTAGACTTGCACATAGAGGTGTGCTTTTGAGAATTTAATTTTTAATCATATGACTCAATTCACGTGCTACATGCTGATAAAATTAAATATCCAAACCAAATGATAGTTAATGCATTTAATATATAACCAGGATTTATAAACCACACAATTTGGAAATTAGTGAAAGTCAGAAAGGAGACTTGGGTAGAATGCAGAAAAGCTCATATGTATTAAGTTGCAATAGTATTAGTTCACTGAAAACTTCTGTAAGAAATAACAAGAGTTTCCATAGAAATACATGAGTATTATGACTAGCCTTGTGCTAATAGAAAAATCTAGGGATAAAAGAGGACACATTTTTTTGGTACATTACTTCCAAGATGAATCATGAGGAAATTGGAAACTTGAACAGAATAATTATAAGCAAAGAAATTGAAACAGCAATCAAAATCTCTCATAAGAGCCCAGGACCAGATGGTCTACTAGCAGTGAGTTCCACTGTTACAGTAGACTCAGGTTCTTGTCCTCAAGCACACAGAATTTGAAGCTAAGGATCAGAGATGAAATTTTTGAAAATTTATTTAAAAGCATGGAAAGAAAATGGCAGAGGAGCAACAGGAGAAAAACCTGTAGTATTGGAATTGTCTCCTGAACAGAAATCCAAACAAATGTGGAAACCCTTCTCTTATAGCTTCTTAACTAGGGGCATAAAAATTTATGTCCCTGTTAAAAGAAATAGAAGACACGTCTATCTCTTGGAAATGGAAATATATTCTCTGCTCATACACTGGAAGAATTACCGCTAGATAAATGATCCTGGTGCTGAAGGAATAGTGCAGGAGGCAAACCATTTACCTTCCATGCTACTGGGTCAGCCACAACTCTGGTTCAAATCCCCAGCACCACATACAGTCCCTGAGCACTCTCAGGAGTCAATCCTGAACACAGTGCCAGAAATAATCACTGGTGTGACCTCAGAACCACCCATTCATTTCATTTATTTATTTATTTACTTATTTATTTATTTGTTTATTTTTTAATTTATTTGTTTGCTTTTTGGGGTCACACCAAGCAATGCTCAAGGGTTACTCCTGGAGGTGCTGGGGGACCATATGGGATGTCCGGGATCAAACCTGGGCCAGCACAGGCTGGCTGCATGCAAAGGCAAGCGACCTATCCGCTGGGCTATTGCTCCGGCCTCCCCATTTTAAATTAAAATAAAATTAAAATGACCATCCATAAATATCCAGATTCAATGCAATCCCTAAAAAAATTCTAATGACTGTTGGGTGATGCCCTACTTAGCTTCCAGCTGCACTTAGCTTGCAGCCCCTCTCAGCTCTGCTAGGGAGGCTCTGAATGAGCTCTGGGTGCTTGTAAACTCCTGAAGGTGACTTGAAGTGCTGCATTTCAATTGAACTATTTACCTGTATTCATCTCTAGATAGCCCAGCCCACAATGGGCTGGGTTGGGAAAGATTCTGACAGATTTCTATCTATAAAATAAGTGGACAGAGGAGAGAAGCCCCCCTCTTTATTTTTATTTATTTATTTATTTATTTATTTATTTGGCATTTTGGCATCCCTTGGCGTTTTGCTTCTCTGTCCTCTCCTTTCTCTGTTGGGCTTCAACACGTGGTGGCAGCCATCTTGGCCTACACGTAGATGGGACCTAGCTGGGAACCCAGAGTCCAGAGTTTTCCCTGCTCTTGGATTGTATACCAGAACCTGTGTGCGGAGTCCTGAGTTTTCATCCATTTCCCACTGGCTTCAGAGGTAGAAGGGCATTCGCTTTCTGGTATTGTTGGGGACCCCAGCAGCTCCCCAACGAATGACAGTTTTTAAGAAAACAGAATATTAGAATTTGTTTGGAATAATTTTTTTTTAAATTTCAACAAACCAAATCAACCTTGAAGGAAAAAATAAAGTCAAAGACTTAAATGTAAGACTTGAAAATATAAAATACATAGGAAAAACCCTAAAACATACTAGAACACTGATTTTTTAGACTATCTTTGGAGCTTCAAATATAAAAGCAATGAAAACAAAAATAGCACAATGAACCACTACCAACAGCAAAAGGAACACTCATTAAAACCAAAGACCCCCTGCCAAGGTCGAATATCCAAGTTATATATAAAAATTTCATCAAATCCACAACATAGACAAAAAAAATCCCATCCCAGACATCTCTGCAAGGAAGACATATTAAAAAATAGGACATGAAATGATCATTAGCAATGATTATTAGGGAAGGTCAATTCAAAAGTAAATATAATATCAACTTAAGTTTATGAAAATGGACTATATCAAAGGCCAGAAGCAAGAGCTGGGGAAGGTAGGGAGAAAAAAATTTTGGCATTGTTGGTGGAAATAGTAACTGGTCCATTTTTACCCCCTTTAAATACGATGATTTGCAAAGTTGTTCATGACACAGTGTTACAGCCATTCAATACCACAAAACCAATCCTACCTCCAATGTGACCTTTCTTCTACCACCTCCCCATTTCCCCAAGCGTGCCCCCTTAGTAGGTACAAAATAATTTTATATTTCTTGTTAACACTAAATGGCTAATGGAATTACCAAAAAAATACTTCAGTAAAAAGAAATCTAAAACTTGTTACATCTCACCATGGGTCATCTTGTCTGAGGGTTTATTAAGCTGTTCCATGTTACTGAGCCTTCTGTGTTATTATTTTTGCTTATTGAGCTTATTTGGCTTCCGATACTTCCCCATCTAATTTGTGTGCTCCAATTGAGATGCATTATAGAATTTGTGGATGACTCCAGAAACTCCAAGATATGTAACTGGATGGCGAGTTTATATGGCAGAGGTTGTGGGATATGGGAGTGATTGCTGAGGCACTTTCAGAAGTATGACTATGTGTGGCAGGGGTTAGGAGGTGAGAAATGCTGCTCACCCCCCACTTCAAGAATTTTCAGCCTGAGACCAGTGTAGCAGAGATTAGTCATGAAGCAATGGAGCTTGGTAACTGGCTCATTTTTATAGAAAGCAATAGTGTTATTCTCAAAATATTAAAGATAGTTCTTCCGTAAAGTACCACTCTACATGTCGAATAGAAAATAATTGTAATTTGTAAAGATATGTGTACTCCTAAATTCATTACAGATCTGTGTGTAACAGGCTTGGTAGGAAACAACCCTAACCTAAAAAATGGATGAGCAAATAATGAAAATGTGGCATAAGCACACTATTGAGCACTTTGCTATAATAATTCTTAAAATGGATACTGTCAACAATATAGATGAAGTAGTAGGGGTTATGCTAAAAAATACATTTGAAGGTAAAAAATACCAGATATTTTCACTTATTTGTAGACTAAAGAAACCATACAATGTAAGAAAAGTGAAATCAGAAGGAACATTTGAATTCTGACCAAGGAACTAAAGTTACAGTTGTAGAGACCAAAAGAAGTTCAAGGAATGGAGAAGACCCAATGGCTTAGTGGAGGTACATTAAGCCTTCAAAGATAGATTGATCTTTGAAAACGTATCTTTTCAAATGTATCTTTGATACATTTGAAAAAATATGAAGCTCTACAGTATTGTGAACCAACGTCATTCAGTTAATACATAACTTTAAAAAAAAAGGACAACATTCTCACCAGCAGTGGAACAGGGGCCAGGTTAGGGGATGAAGCACAAAGTGGTATTAAGAAAGGACAGAGCTAAATATCCAAACCAGAGTCAACACTGAAACCTGGAGACCCAGTTTTTTATCACTCATAATTTATATTTCTAATAATAAAATAGATTTTATACTTTTAAACTATTTTAAATATTGTTTAAATATTTTATTATACCACCATGAGATAAACAATTACAAAGATGTTCATGTTCGGGTTTCGGTCATACATTGTTTCAGCACCATCCCTCCACCAGTGCCCATTTCCTACCTGCAATGTCCCCAATTCCCTCCCCTCTCCCTAGTCTGCCTCTATGGCGAGTTCTTTATCTCTTTTTCTCTCTTCCTTCTCTTACACACTGGATTGTGATACATACATTTAGAGGTTATCATGTGTATGGAGACCCAAATTTAACAACCCAATGTGGGGAACAGGAGGGAATCTGGGAAGGAATATTACAGGAGGGAAACCGACACTGTGGTGGGATCAGTGCATGCCTGAAACTATGAATAATTTTTTGTAAATCACGGTGCTTTAATAAAAATTATTTTATAAATTTTTAAAGAAACAAGATGAAAAGAAGCCCAAGAAACCCTTTGAGTGTCCCTCACTTGATCAAGCATTCATTTTTTATTCCTGGCAGACTTGTCTCTTACTCCAAAGTGTTTCCAAGAAATTGAACAAATGATCAAGGATAAAATACAAAAATATTTAAAGGCATTTTTCTCAGCAATGTCTAAATGCAGGTTATGCCAGATAGTTTGAAACTATGTAATGGAGCTTCCCGTTTTGTCCATTAAGTTTTTGGGGGAAAGAAGAGTGGCATAATGGCAGTACTTAAATGCAAGTCCGAGGCTTCTGTATTTCTCGATAATTAAAATGGTGTCATTTTTGCCCTTCAGTGATGTGTGCGATATGATGTCAATTTGTACAAGAAATATTTAGCACTAGAGAAATGACTGGTGTATGTCATCTAAAGGATTGAGACACATTTTACACATTTGTTTTTTAAAAGAAAACCTGGGAGTTATTTTCTGATCTTGCAGTGATAACAAGTGTTACAAGAGGTAATGGATTCTATTTTCAGTTTTCACGGTTCTTATTTTTCCCCTGTGGTTTCCTTTTTAATTTGTCTGTGAATACTTTTTTTTCCTTCCTGAGATTCCTATTGGACTTCTTTTTGATCAGAGTCTAATTCAAAGGTGAATAGCATTTTCATATTCCAAGATTGTTCTCCATTGCCTCTTACCTGCAATTCATCTCAATAGAAGCTTAATTGGACATTTACGACTCAACATGCTAAGATTTCTAATTAATGGTGGCTTTCCTATCAGGTTAATGTCCTTATAAATGTTTGCTTTCTAAATATTATTGTAATTTACAAATGCAAGCTCATTTATTGCATAGGTTATTTAACAGACACCAATTTTAAACATAACATGAGAGTGTTGCTTACTATGAGCTGTTTAACTTACAGGGTCAGTATATAAGATATTTTTTATTTTTTAAAAATATTTTATTATACTACTTGGAGATATAGAATTACAAAGCTGCCCATGATTGAATCTCAGACACATAGTGTTCCAGCAACCAAACCTCCACCATTCTTCCAATATTCCCAAATTCTCTCCCTCCTCCCCCAGCCTGCCTCTATGGTAGGCCCTCTTCCCTCTACCCTCCCCCTTCTGTCTCTTTCTCCCTTCTAGGATCAGTATGTAAGATTTTAAATGTGTCAGCATTCTAAATTATCCATTAGACAGTAAATGGTATTTTACTAGAGATCAACATGCTGGTTCCCTATTTTCCTATATACCCACACAGCTCTCCCTCCCTTGCACTTGAGTATCAAATCACTAGTATTTGACATGGGGCAGAGATGCTACTTGCTCTCCCTGTGTCCAGCCGCTCATGAGGCACCCATTAGGCATGGCAGGTTCTAGCCCTGGCCTGCCACCCCAGCAGAGCCTCAAAACAAGCCAGACGACCCCCTACTCCATGGGAGCCGCCATTTGCCACATCCAGACTTTCCTCTCATCACAACTCCACTCAGCAGACCAGACTATCACAGCCCGGATCATCGACACCCACCCTGCAGCAGTTTTTTTTTTTCAATCTGGCCCAGGTATGCTGAACCAGAGACTCTCAGACATGGGGTAGAGCTGCTCCTTGCTCTCCCTGTGCCCAGCTGCTCATGAGGCACCTGGGAGGCATGGCGGGTTCTAGCCCTGGCCTGTCACCCCAGCAGACCCTCACAACAAGCCAGATGACCCCCCACTCCATGGGGGCTGCCATTTTCCACATCCAGACTTCCCTCTCATCACAACTCCACCCAGCAGACCAGACTATCACAGCCCGGATCATCGACACCCACCCTGCAGCAGTTTTTTTTTTCAATCCAGCCCAGGTATGCTGGAACCAGAGACTCTCAGACTTGGGGCAGAGCTGCTACTTGCTCTCCCTATGCCCAGCTGGTCATGAGGCGCCTGGGAGGCATGGCGGGTTCTAGCCCTGGCCTGCCACCCCAGCAGAGCCTCACAACAAGCCAGACAACCCCCCCTTACTCCATGGGGGCCACCATTTTCCACATCCGGACTTCCCTCTCATCACAACTCCACCCAGCAGACCAGACTATCACATCCCGGGCCACGCGGTTCATCAATAAATGCTGTATTTAGAGGTGACTACAAGAGTATGCCACCCGCACGGCAAGCCTGGCAAGCTGCTCGTGTCATATTTGATATGCCAAATGCCAGTAACATTTATATTAGGTCATTCCGATGACCTAATATAATGGTTTGAGGCTCTTTATGTTCCTGGAGCAAGCGGATGCCTTTGGGTTCTACTAGCATGAATCAGGACATATAGAGGTATTACTGGTGCCCGCTCTAGCAAATAGATGATGAGCGGGAAGATAGTGATAGTGATTGTATTTGAAGGATATCATGTATAAAATTAAATGCTAGAATCTTTAAACACTAGAATAAAAATCATTTTATTAATTTATTAATTATTTATTAAATTATATTAAAATAAAATTATTTTATTAATTTTAAAGTGCATGATCAAATAATTCAAGTGTGGGACACCATTGAAATAGTAAACTCTTAGCATCTGAAGTTCATTATAGGGTAGGCGCTGATAGAGCGGGACCTGAATTTCCTACATTAATTGTTGCCTTTATCTCCTCCCTTTTACCCATTCTTTGTATCTTGTGTTTCATCATTCTAAAAAAAAAAAAGATGAATTTAAGGGAGCCAAATAGGTACAAGAATTCCACTAAATTCTTTTTAATCACTTACAATAAACTTTATTTCTACTTAGAGACAAAGATTGAAGCACGCTTTATTAAAAGATCGATCTTAAAACAATGCTGTGATTTTTTTTTAGGTGCTCTAAATTGCACCAACAGTGAGCTTCCCAGACAAAACAGACCACCACAGTGGACACAGACACCATGCTTGGCTGAGGACCTCGAGTATAGTCACAAAGGGAGTAGAGCAGGTGGGAGTTCTTAGGCCTCCCCCACCCTTCTCTTACTCCTTGTGGTGTTATGGTACTGCTGGTATTCAGACATCAGATAGTTCATGTTGCTCTTGGCCTCAGTGAATGACATCTCGTCCATGCCCTTGCCTGTGTACCAGTTCAAGAAGGCCTTGTGCTGGAACATGGTGGTTCACTGCTCTGAGATGCACTTGAATGGCTCCTGGGTGATCATGCTGTTGTCTAGGAAGGTGGCTGACACAGCTGTCTTCATGATGTTGGGAATCCACTCTACCAAGTAGCTGCTGTTCTTGTCCTGCATGTTTAGCATCTGCTCATCCACCTCTTTCACGGACATGCAGTCA
This sequence comes from Cryptotis parvus, assembly GCA_021461705.1. Classification (NCBI taxonomy): domain Eukaryota; kingdom Metazoa; phylum Chordata; class Mammalia; order Eulipotyphla; family Soricidae; genus Cryptotis; species Cryptotis parvus. The sequence goes on along the minus strand of JAJIBD010022896.1, from coordinate 99,338 downwards.
AGGAAAGCAGCAGTCATGGAAGGCAGCAGTCATGGAAGGCAGCAGTCAGTCAGGTAGCGGCCGTGTTTCTAGTCACATGTGGCCAAAATGTTCTTATAGTTGAACATCTGCTGGATGAGCTTAGATACTCCTTGCTTTTTAAAGTTATTTCAAGCTCAGTGCTCCTGGCTCTGTGCTCAGCTCCTTCATCAGCAACTTAGCTAGCTCTATACATGAGATTGTGCAAATCCAGGAGGGGGCCAGTACAGCAACCAACTGGGCACCAAGTTCTAGGCGTTCAGCGAGGACCACAGCATGGATCCCACTGGCAGTTAGGGGGTAATACTGCTGACTGTCCCAGCTGGTCAGAGGGGTGAAGCCAGGTATGAAGAAGCTCAATCCCAGGAAGGGCACCATGCTCGGGCCAGCATGTTCAGGTTGGCGTAAGCTTGACAGGCAGCACAGCAGGTGGTGATACCACTCCTGTAGGCCAACACCAGGTGGCTGATATCACTGTAGGTGGAGGTGGTGAGCTTGAGGGTACTGGAACAGATGTCGTGCAGGGCTCATTGTTGATGGAATAGGACTCGTCCATGTTCTCCACCAGCTGGTGCACAGAGAGGGTGGCAATGTAGGGCTCCACCGCAGTGCTGGCACCTTGGGTGCAGGATGCTGAAAGTATTAATGATGCCATAAGGTTAATCATCATTGATCTTGTGGATAACAGTTTGCCCATCAGACAGTCACAGCTCTCGAGTGCTTGCTTACCATGCCCAGGACCAAGTCCAACAGCTCTGTACCCTCTAGTGGTCCTTGGCCCAGTTGTTGCCAGCACTGCTCTGGCCAAACACAAAGTTGTAGGGCCTGAAGATCTGGCCAAATGGTCCCCAATCTGACCAAGTCCAGGAGGCCGGTCCCAGGACCACCAGAATGATACTAGGGATATAATTGTTACCTGTAGCCTCGTAGTAGTATACCTTGATCCTCTCCAGCTGCAACTTGCTACCTCCTTGGTTACTGCCAGTATGGTCCATGCCATGCTCCTCACTGATGAACTCCCAGAACTTGGTACCCATCTGGCTGCCACACTGGTTCACCCAGATATGCACAATCTCACAGATGGTACCAGCTATGTAGCTGGTGTGGGAGCTGATCGCAGAGCTGGGTCGGAGCACTGAGCCTAAAATATCGTTTTAAAAAACAATAGCACTGATCAGTTCAAAGCTTAAATTTGTCTCAGATAGTTTATACTATGTTCACATTATTTTATTAATAAAATCACATTCTAATTTTAAATTCCCTGGAAAGTGGCTACATGTCGAAATTTGAAAATAAAAAATACAACTAGAAATGAATTAGGCTTGTTCAAGACCTCAGTGGCTTGTTCAAGACCTATGGCTTGGTGAGAACTCATTCATGAGAACTCTAAGTTTAGTCCAGAAAACAAGAGTCAGATCTTCAAAGTCATCTGCATCTGGAAACAGTACTTCATCTTTTTGTCCCAGAGATTTGCAAAATATTGTTACTTTTTGGTTAATGTTTGTTGAATAAAAAAAAGGAAAAGGGACAAAGGAAGGAGAAAGAGTGGATGAAGGTAGAGCAGAAAGAGGGCCAGGAGCAGGGGAAAAGGAGTTATCAGAACTCTGAAGGTTTAAATTACACATTTAGATTCCTATGACCTAAGGGAAATCTTGTTTTTCCCCTTGATTCTCAGTGTCCTCTGCTTAGTATCTAGAGAACAAAATGGCTAGTAATGGTTCACCATATGGGAACTGAGCATTGTCACTGAGATTTCTGACCATTTTTAAAATCCCACATATCTGCTCTCATACATCTTTACTGGCTACTCAATGGCTCTATTATCCTAAACATGGTACCCATGAAGACCATCATAAAGCAAGCAAAATCTTCTGAAAGGCCTTTTCAAGTTGCTGCCCTCAAAGTCAGCAAGCATATTATCAGAAAGCAGTTACCTTACAAGATTCTGAGGCTCATCCAATGCTTTTCAACTTTTATACATCTCCCCAAGGACCAGTACCTGTTTAAAAATAAGTGCACAGACCAACACTGCTCCAGACCACTAGTTTAACCTTTTTCAATATCTGCAGATGGCAGGTGAAAACCATTGATATTTACTAACAGAAATGCCATACATATATTAATGTATATTAGATATGTATTTGATATAGATTGTATAGCTATATCTATAGACACAGAAGCCTTAATATATAAGGCAGTCTTCCTCACATGACTCAGGTTCCTGTTTTGTACTTTTTAGATGAGGAATAGAATTCAGAGAAGCTGAGTAACTCCTCTAAAATCTAATAGGTCAGAAAACTCTTGAGCCCACATCCAGTTCCACTTCCACTGGCCATACTATATTCAGGCCACTGCAACTCCTGCACCCTCACACTAATCATTATCAGTGGAATGATTACTCCACAGAAATTGTCCTGATTTATAAGAAGAAAACTGTTTTTTTTGGGGGGTGGGAACCTTAGTAAAAGAGGTTGAATGTAAGTGTTAAAAGAGATAGATCAGAGCAATAATACAGCAGGTAGGGCATTTGCCTTGCAAGTGGCCAATCCATATTTGTTCTCTGGCGACCCTGATGGTCCCCTGAGGCACCACCAGAAGTAATTACTGAATGCAAAGTCAGGAGTAAGACTGAGCATTGCCAGATGTGACCAAAAAAATACAGATCAATATTATACAAACAAAGTTGCTGTTAGGAATAGCCAGGGGAGACAAGGAGGGCAAAGACTTTCATCTTAAACAACATGAAACCTGGGCCAGAGCCATAGTACAGCAGGGAGGGCTTTTGCCTTGCATGTGGCTGACTCAGGTTCAATCCCCAGACTGCTATATGGTCTCCTGAGCACTTCCAGGGGTAACTTCTGAGTGCAGAGTAACCCCTGAGTGCAGAGTAACCCCTGAGCATTGACAGTATCAGAATCTGTACAAGTGGGAAACTAGAACATGTGGTATGTGCTGTTCCAAACATTGTGGAACATATCAAACAGGAAGTCATATATAATAACTTATTTCAGCCTTGTAGTAACTCTAGGTACTGAAGCCCAGAAGTTACAATATATACTTGTAAGTAATAGGAGTTGATGTTAGGGGAGAAAAAAGCAACCTGGTTCTAATGAATTTTCAAATTACTTCACACATAGGTTTGTCCAATATTTGTTTTGTCAGTGCCTGATCCTCTTTAAATGACTGGTCAGGAGATGAGAAACACAATAAGGGCAATGAAACTTAGAAATGAGCCAAGACTTACTGGTGTGGAAATCAAAAACCTGGAACCTGATCTCTTCCCTTCTATAAGCCATAATTACTATATTGGCAAATTGAGAAATAGAAGCATTCAGTAATATGCACTATCATTACTGGGCACACAAAGAATTTCTACATTTAGGAGTGTGTGCCTTTATTACTCCAGAGTCAGTTCTATTTTGATCAACAATGTAAGAAATCCCTACTGCCTTCCTCTCCCTGCAAATTGGGTAGAGGGTATTTTATCTGTTTTGCTTTGTCTCTCGAAATGAACAGTTTCAAACATGTGTTCTACTGGTTGGTGCCTACTATTTTAAAGTCAAGCCTTCATCTTGTCCAATTTAAATTAAACTGTTTCAGCATTCCACTTGGTACAATGAAGTGATGGCAGCCTCTGGGATCCCCAAATGCACTGAGGTATTAGTAAGTCATTTGTTGTGAAAGAGAAGTTGGATAACATGATGAATGGGGATACGGAAAAGACTTGGATTGCTGCCACTTTATTTAGAGATCGCACCTGAGATTTATTCAATAATTTATTCTTTATCCACTGCCACTACTCTTCCCTGATGGAAGGGCAGGGAATTAGCCCTGGAAATGATGGCCAATCATTACAATCCATTCCTCTGGCATCACTGTTTTGTGTATCAATAGCAGTTGAGTGTTAGCTCACTAAGAATTAACTATAGAATATTTATTGATATAATTGATAAGGAGAGATTTTTTATTTCTTTGAAAGCCACTAGGTAGATAAAATATAAAGTTGGTGAGTTGAGCATCCATCATCTTAGGAAAATTTTAGCTAGCCATTTTAGGGAAAAACTCATTGGCAATGAAGCCAAGCAAGTAGAATTTAGAAAGGGCCTTGAAATTATCTGACCACTTACCAAACCATCCCAAACCAGACCTACCCCTTAATTTCTCAGCTATAGCACCAGAATGTTTCTCTCCTCTCTTCTCTCTCCCTCCCTCTCCAGTTCCCTTCCTGCCCTCCCTTTCATATTCTAGTCCCTCTCACTCCTTGTTGGAATCTTTTCATTGCAATATGTATTCTCAGTTTCACCTGATGTCTGTTTTCAACCTTCTCCAAATTAGAGATGCTGAATATCTCTGTAGACCCTGCAGCGCTATTTTAAAAACTCAAGCATAAAATTTCAGAACAATCAAAATTATAGCCAATAGCTCCAGCAGAAGCTTATTTTCCTAGGAGATTCAGTTCTCCAAATTAATAAAAATATCCATGTCTACATTGTGAAATACAAACTCATTTCTCAGGTTTATAAACCTCCGGATAGATACCCAACTCTATTAAAATGCTGATGGCTTTTATGAAGCTATGCTGAAAGGGAAAACACAGATGCCTCCCTGTGTGATAAGCTCATGGGGACCCTTGGGTCCCATTCATCATATTGGAGCTAATACAAGGAACATTTGAGTATGCCAGAGAAATGAAAATAAGGGGTCCTTTGTAGAACAGTTTCCTGTTCAAGCAGAAATAGGGAAATAGGGAAACAAAAAGCTAAGTCTTCATTGTGTCCATCTTGCTCTTCAGTTGGTGAATATAAACCAAATTAGGTTTGAAAAATGCTCTATTATCCAACACTCACTGAGGAGAAAAGAACTATACAGCATCCTAGAAGTCTGTGTCCCATTGAGAACTGCTAATGAAATACAAGAGCAGCTGGATAATATGTCTCATGGTAATTTTTATAGAAGTCCAGTACTATTAGTTATCATTAGAGATTATTTTTAAACTTTGGGTGTGACTGGCATAGAATTAGAAACACAGGAAAAGAGACTTTATTTATGTTATGTAATTGAATTTGGGGTTTCTTCTTTGGCTTGTGACCAGACATTAATTTCATTTGCTCATTCAATTTGAATAAGTGAGAGGATGAACCCAGACCTGGAACAGTATTTCCAGATTTAGCAAATAATACAAAGCACTCAATTAATTTAAACTGCAGCTAAATGACAATTTTTATACCTCTAGTGAAGCAGGAATGTCCTGTTGGGTCAGAGGCGCAGAGATGAGACTCCAGGAACATGACATATATCCATTAATATTTTTAATGATCACCAGCTGGAGGGGCAGCAGCTCTCATCTTGGCAGCTGACTAACCCCCTCCCATAAGGACCCCAACTCTCTTATATCCCATCTTCTGAAAGGGCAATACAGCTTAAAGTTTGCATGGTTTACATTACAAGGACATTTCACATTCTTTGCATAGGAATTAGGAATAATAGGAAGGAGACAACCAGGAAACAAAAACCTGCAGGGGGTGCTATCTTGGTAAGGTGAGATGAACAAAAGAATGAGTTACAGTTGCTAATTCAGCCTTCTGGACTAGGCCAAGATGGCAAGGTCATGTCAGACAGAAGAACAAGGAAAACCTGTTTTCTGCCTAACTTTAAGCATCATCCATTAGACTCCATCTTGGGCTAGTTATAACCAACAAGGAAATGTGCAGAGAAATGACCTAAGATAGCAACGTCTGTTCATCTACAACTTGAAAACAGTCTCACTAGGGAATTCTGCATACTAACTCTTTTGGGAGACAGGCTGCCAGAAAACCCTGTGTATCTGTTAACAGGCAGTATCCATCAGACCTTCCTTCGCATATCCTTACATCTACCTTCTGCCAACATCTGGTAACAAAAGAGCTTTTGAAGTTTAACGACTCTTGAAGCACAGAGGCTCAGTCCAGTATAACTGAGGATGAGTAAGGCTATGTAGAATGGAATTTGGACATCTAAGGAGAATACTGGCATAGGAGACTGAAAATAGAAGCAATTGGGGGAAAGTTGATTTTAGTTTAGTTTTGTTGTTTGTTCTGGAACCACATCCAGCAATGCTCAGGGGCTTACTCCAAACTCTGAATCACTCCTGGAAGTGCTCAGGGGATCATATGGAAGACCAGATATTGAACACAAGTAGGTCACATGAAGGACAAGTACCTTACCTATAGTACTCTATCTCTGGCTGTTTTTCTTAAAGCCTTCAGCTTTCAGTAGAGTACTGTGGGATCACTTGTACTGCTTTGCAATTTAAGTGATAGCCCAGAGGAGTATAGGAGGTTAATTTATGATGAATGGAAAATGTAAGCAGAAAGTTAGGCAGGACAGTATGTTCAACAGGAGTAGAAGAGAAAAGAACTTAACAGGAGTTTCTCCTATCAACCTCTGTAATTGAATCTGGTCATCTTTAGTACAAAAGAATTTTCTGGGTAAGATAAATGGGTGCAGGGGATATTTTTTGCTACGACTGAAGAAATTATGAATGTGCTCCAGATTAAGAGGAACTAGTAGAGAGCAGCCAAGAAAACCAGTCCAGGCCAGAAAAAAAAACAGGAGAAATGCAAGCTCCACACCTTGTCTTTAACATCTGCTGTCCCATGTTGCCAATTCCTGTGTGTTATCACTATCCCTACATATCCACATTATTATTTCCTTAAGACTCTAAGGTTCTGGCAGTAGCATATTGACTCCTGTTTCCAATCAGGTGCCTAGAGCCTCAGCTTCATAGGCAGGGAGGACTTTGCCTTCTTTAGGTTCTATCTTAGTTTAGCTTGGAGATACACTCTGCATTAGGGGGTTACTCCTGGCTCTGTGCTCAGAAATTTCTCCTGATTGGCTCAGGAAATCATATGGGTGTCAGAGATTCAACCCAGGTCACTTGCAAGACAACAAACCCACTGTACTATCACTCCAGTCTCTTTAGGTTCTACTATAGGAAACAAGGGGATCTACTTGCCACAATGAATCAGACCAAGGATTTCCCCAAATTGGAATTGTGTTGAAACTGGTAATTAAAAAATGTTCAGCACCTACTACATGGGTACTTGTTATACAAGATCAATATTCTAATTTGGGGGATGATCTATTATTTAAGAATAAAGGTCAGAACAATTGGGTGGGTATTTTTATAAAACTAAAGTCCAAAATTACTGTGAGTTGAGAAACGAGAAAATAAAGGACTTCAGCACAATATAAAGGAGAGATTTTAATGACCAACAGGCTTAAGTTCAGTCAACACCGAGGCCGGGCGACAAAACAGCATTAAATCTCCAGAGAAACAAAAGCAAAGGGATGAGGAACCTAGGAGAGAAAACTCACTTGAGATTCTACCTGATGCATGGAAGAGCCAGTATTTTTCCAGTTTATTTACGTGGCTAAATTAATGATCTCAATGTTCTGACCAGCACTGAGCTCCCACTCACTCTGAAACTATTATGAGGTTTTAGAATAAATTTGAAACCTTGAAGTTACATTTCAGATTCTATGGTCAGACTGACCTGGATTGGGTCAATCTGAATTTTAACCTTAGGTTAAAGGAAGATGGAAATAGACCCAAACTGACATAGTTACAAATAGAGTTAATTTTATGTGAACCTGTCAGGTTCACATGTATGTGTTCCACAAATATCAACCATTGTTTTTATAATGTTTCACAGTTTCTAAGACTAGTCAGTGTCATCTCAAAATTGAACAAACATAACTGAGTAGCCATTTATTGAGTTCAAATACTGATCTGGAATTTCCTGCTATTAGAAAATGTCTATAAGGTAAGCACACACACAAAGGAATGATCCCTAATTATATTGTAATTCCTCCCTACCTCAGAGACATCTCTGCACTGGGAGAGGACTTACACTTTCTACGCACATTCATATTTTTTCCTACGTTAAATTTCCACTTCTGACTTTAGAGTAGAAGATCCACCAACATTTACACTAGATATGGATGTTGTATGGCTGCACTCACCTTTGTTCTAGTCACACCCAGCTAGTTCCAGCCAGGTCATTTCTAATCTTTACATCTGGCTACCTAGAAATCTACAAAATAATATTAGAGAGAGAGGCAGGTGGGGGCAGGGAAACTGGGGCATTGGTGGTTCCAATTATATAATGAATAAATTATTATATATTATATCATGCATGAGGATATAATTAAATTATTTTTAAAAAATCAATAAATTCCACACTTTAACATTACATATTCTATATCCAGCCACTTTAGGGAATTATTAGAAAGCAAAGAGAAAATGTAGTTTAACGTACACAAAAAAAAAAAACAAAGAGAAGGAATTGGGTGCCATTAACTTCAAAACTGTAACATTGATGACATAATTCATCCCTATTTGTTTGCTCTCATATGCATGGTCTATACAATCTGTTTAATGTTTTATAAAACTATTTTAGCTAACTTCTTTATAGAAGTTGTACAATAATTGTCTTATCTTATATTTATATTTCACAAAAAATTATTCAGAAAACCAACTGGAGAAGCATGGACACACAGTACACAAGCCTGTAGAGCCTGGGAAGGGCAGCACTTGGGGTTTCTAAAGGGTGGATTAAAACTTAAATTCTCAGCCATTGCTCCATAAAATATTTTTCCAGGGGAAAATGTCCATAGTATGTCACAAGTAAGGGTATGCAAGTTTCTTTTCTCTGCATACTTTTTTCTCTGCATGGCACTTTGATGGAGTCAAATTAAAATTTTCAACATTACTAAGAAATAATCAAAAATTAGATTGCTATATTCCTGTACATTTTTCAGTCAGAATTTCAGCATGAAGGAGCTGATTTCTGTTTAAAATTACTTCTAATACACAGGAAGGCATTTAGACTAAGCTCAGTATATTTATGCTCCAATTAGTTTTCCTTTGTCATTTTGCTCTCTGGCTGCTAAATGATAACCTTTAGGTTTTTAATTAATTTACTTATTTATTCAATTCATATTTGAGGATAAGATTATGCATGATCCTGGCCCCCAGCAAATCTTTAAAAATAGATTTTAAAAAATTCAAAAAATATAGGGAAGTTTTCACCCTCCTGATTCTGAATGCTTTACTCACTGAAAGTCTGAAGTCAGGTTTTCAGTGTAGATGTACTTCCCCTTTGCACTTTAAGTTACTCAACTTATCTATACTCCAATAACTTCATTTTTTTTAGATGAGTAGGTAAGACCAAATGTTTTAATTCTTTTAAACTAAATTTTCAATCCAGTTTATGGTTTGGTATACATCCTTTATCGTATAGGCCTTCCTGATAGTAAAAGTAAGATTAATATCTTATTCTCCTGACTCCCTGCAAAGTCAGAGGCAATATCACGATGGGAAACCAATTAAATACAACCTCATGGATACAAATTTTTGGCAAGGAAATACTGTGTTTACTTGCTTGAATTAATTAAATTTAAATTTTGGGAGGATTCATAGTGTCTCCCTTAAGAAGATATAGCAATTTCTATATGATGTAACTGACTTGAAGACACTGCCTACCTTTGCAAGCAATCCAGGTCAGTCCCATTTTCTAGAGCAGTGTTCTTCAACCTTTTCACACCTGCAGATCAGCACCTGTTCTGAAAACACCAGTTCAGAAGCAGGAGTTATAACCATGATGGTAGACCAGTAATTTTCAAATTTCTACATCTGCAGACTGCCTTTTGTCTGTGTGCAGTGGTGGACCACCATTGTGCTATGTTATTCTTTGCTACTTATTGCTCAACACAGAATTTTGTCTCCTTCCTTATATTTCCTTGTGTTTGAAGTCAATGAGGTTGCAAATTCAAAACTGTAAGTGGAATGATTTTGTATGGGCTCATGAGAGTGAAGAAGGGGAAACATTTTAATATGGAGTTTAAATCCTAGCTAAAATAAAAGAATCAGAGAAAACCCATTAAGATCTTTTATCCACGGTTAAGTAATTAAACTTTTACAATTATTAACTTGTATCATTGGATCATCAGAAGTAGAAATGCCATTCAGAACTAATTTAAATTACTCAGACTTTTCCTTTTGTTCAATCCCATAACCACAATATATATTTTCAGATAAAATCAGTTTTCAGTAAAATCCTTGTTACAATAATAGAAAGCTTGATCATGAGAAATAAGTTTGCTCATTGTTTGAGAATGTTTGCTTTAATCACTGCCTGTCTAGAAAGACCTCACAGGTAACTGGATAATTTTCAATCATTTAGAATTCTACTAATTTAGATTATCTTGGTACTACCTAGGGTTGGTTAACTAAATAAACAAGAATGTTATTTTAGCTACATTTTTATTTTCTGTGAAAGCAGTTTCTTTTTATAATTTTATTTAGTTTACACCCATGATGTGGCATAGTTCACTTAATTTTCTTCCAATTTTTTATTTCTTTATTTCACTTTTAGATCTATAGGAAATAAATTAATCAAATGTGGATATTAAAAAGTAGAGAGTATAGTTAAGAAAGCAATTTTGGAGTCACAAAATGTACTTATATTTCAAGAAACTGAGACAAGAATAAATCCAGAGGCATGTTATTATGCTTCCTGGTTTTAAAATATATTATAAATTTACAGCAATTGAGGCAGTGTGTATTGACATAAAAGTAGACATAGATCCAGAGAATAGTACAGATTAGGAACTCTACAAATAAACAAACAAAATATTATGAGCATTTATGACAAAGTGTCCAAGAAAAAAAATATTGGGGAGTGAAAGAACACTATTTTTAATATTACGGAACAGAAAAGCTCAAAAGCTCACTATTTTATAACGGCAGTCTGAGAAGTGGAAAGCTGCATGCCCCCCCACCGCCAAAAAAAAAAAAAAACAACACACTATCTTACCTCGTATATAAAAACTAATTTGTTTTCTTTTTTTTCTTAAATCAATGCAAGAAAGTTATTTATTTCCCACTTACTAGGCTGTGCACCAAATGGTTTGTCAAGGCCTTTTTTTTAAAAAAAAGTTATTTTATTATACCACCATGAGATACACAATTACAAAAATATTTATAAGATGTTCATATTTGGGTTTTGGTCATACAGTGTTCCAGCACCCATTCCTCCACCAGTGCCCATTTCCCACCACTAATGTTCTTGATTCCGTCCTCCCTCCCTAGCCTGCCTCTATGGCAGTTTTTTTTTTAATTCATTTATTTATTTTTGATAATTACAAAAATGTTCATGTTTGGGTTTCAAGGCATACAGTGTTCTAGCACCCATCCCTCCACCAGTGCCCACCTCCCATGACCCATGTCCCCATACCCTCCCCTTCCCTAGCCTGCCTCCGTGGCAGGTTCTCCATCTCTTTTTTCTCTTTCTGTCTTCCCTTACATGTTGTGGATTGTAATAGACTTTAGACAATCATTGGTTCACTGTTCCTTTCTCTGTCTTACCTAACCCTGCTCCCACACATTTGTGGTAGTTTCCACCTTTGGCAAAACCTCCTGATTCACATTTCACTGACCTTGGATATTGGTATCATAATATGAATATATAATATTTACATTATATATAAATATATATGTATATATTTATGTCGTGCAAATAAATGCAGTCATTCTATATCTTTTTCCTTCTGGCTAATTTCACTCAGAAAGCAATTTTCTAATTTATATTTTCTACCCTCTAGAAAAATTTTTATTATTGCTAATATCAAGGCAAAATAATTAGCTGCAGCTCTCTTATATATATGCTTTTTTTTATAACTATATAAAGGTGAACTATTTTCACTATTTTTCGTAACACCATGCACAAGTTCTAATGTGTTTAGTCTTTACTGTCCTTGACTTTACTAATGGGGTTAAGGTTAAAACATTAAAATAGTAGCAGCTGAAAATCTTGGTTAAGACCATTTCTTGACACATAAACCAGAAAGCATAAATTGAAAAGTTTCTATTAAATTTTTTTTTCCTTTAATGCAAAAATACTCATCGAACCACATGATCAGTCATTTGAATTCAGTGCAACATTTTTCAAGATTATGATTTCTATTCTGATGCTAAGAATTTCCACAAATGTTATGCAAGGTCTTAAAATATCCCTAGGTTTTTTCCTCTGACAGCTCGTTGTTCTGCATCATTTACTGCTTTCAAACAATGTTTTGCAAAAGAGAAAGTCGTTATTCTATGGAAAAGTGACAGTATACATAAAGTTTATTTTACTTGTCCATAGATAAGGTGCAATTTGGAGATTGAATTTCTTTTTGTCTACTATATGGAAGATAACTTGCCTATAATATGTAATTGTGGCTCAGGACAAATAATTTCATAGACATAGCAGTTACCAACTGACTGAAGAGAATACATTGGTGACATTTACGTAAAGGTGCATAATGCATAATTCAACATAAGTAATTTAAGCATGTTGGAAAGAATTTTAGACCGTACACTATTTTCTGTTGAATCTCTTTTGAGCAATCTTCCTTTTCCTATCTACATAGCAATCGCTTGTTCCTTCCATTTTAATAACACAAAAGAATTTATGGAACAGATCAAGGCTCACAGGTAATGGGAAAAATAATGTGTTCCCAGGCTTTGGGATACTCCTGCCCAAGTTGGCATTTAAATTTAATTCTTCTCAGAGGAGTGAGATGAAAAGAAAGCAAATTAACAAAAAAGAAAAAATCAAGTTAACTGGTATCTATATGTTTTTAAAATAAACATTACATAGATTAATAAATGCAGCTATGTTGCATAAAGTATTATTTGCAACAACTGTGGGAGTCACATGTTGCTCATGAATTTTAGTTTGTCAGTCCTTGATGTCAAGTATCACAAGGTAGGCAGGATTAGCCCTGATCATCTCCTTGTCAGATCATGATGGTGCATTGCTGAAATGGGAATAATTTGATTTGTACATAGAGTGGCCAGGGTTCAGTCTCATGGTTCAGTTATGGGTTGGCATGGAGTGGTATGGGTTCTCTCAGGATGATAAAGTCAATATATAAGCATTGTGGACGATTATTATACATTTATGTTGTAATTACTTTGTTGCTAGTACAGTATTTAAAGGCTGGATTCCGTAATCATTCTTTAAAATTATAATTTCACCACAACCATTTTCAAATGTAAAAGAAATGAAAAATGTATTTTCCTAACAAATCTATGAGTATATTGATTAGTCTTCTTTCAAGGTCGAATCTACTGCTCTTTTGACTATGGAGTAAACTTCATTTTTCTCCTAGAGTTTTATTTTGGATTCCTTCAAGTAATATTATTGTACTTGTTAAATTGAAAAAATGTATTTCAAAAAAATGGTTTGTGTTTATATTAAATGCATATTAAAACAAATTACATATAGACAGTGTACTAAGTAAATGGACACAAAAACAAGCATAGAATATCATCACAAAAATACTAGTTCATTTACTATAGTATGTAATTTAACATTAATTAGAACTTGAAATTGTGAAGTAAAATTAGGAAATCTTTTTTAGGGGCTGTTGAGCACATCTAGTGATGCTAATGGACCATGCTTCTGGGGATTTGAAATGGGGTAGATCAAATACAAGGTAATTGAATCCTACACTACCTATCTGGCCCCTGAATAAATGTTTTATATTTACAAAATAATAAATATAGTAACAATAATAATGACTAATGTTGAAAGCAAAAAGCTTCTAGAAAATTATGAGAATCAAACCAAAATAACTTCCCATATAAAAACACACACACACACACACACACACACACGGAGCTATAGCACAGCGGCGGATAGGGTTCTTGTCTTGCATATTGCCAACCAGGTTCAATTCCCTGCCTCCCATATGGTCCCTTGCGCCCTGCCAGGAGTGATCCCTGATCCCCAGGAGCAAATCCTGAGCACTGCCAGGTATAGCCCAAAAGAAAACTATATTTTTTTATTAATGCACGTGATTGACAAAGTTGTTCATAACTTATTTCAGGTATAAAATATGCCAACACCAATCCTGTTCCTTAAAGACACAGACTGTAGTTTTCTGTGAATTAGCAGTAAGTTATCTTCATAATAAGTCATCTTCATAATAATTTAGTAAGTATGGGTAAGAAGTGAGTTCTATTAAAGAAAAACACTCCATAAACTAAAGCAATATACCTGATTTACAATTTAATGTAAATACAACAAAAGGACTTGGATACCCTAATAAAACTTGGATACCCCAATAAAATCAACCCTGGAGCCCAGGAAATGTACTATGCTATTTTTCACTGTTCAGAACTCACATGTGTGGAGCACATGACAGCAAGCATGAGTACTCTACCTTGATTCCCAAGCTTTATGTAACTCCCTTCTTCGCACTCTGTTAGGCATATCCATGCCCTGAGCATCTTTCTAGAACTCCCCATCACCACTGGACTAGAGTAAAACCAAATCACTGCGATTCACTGAACTATCAGACCCACACTGGAAAGATGAGCATAACTGAGAAGGCCCTCCAAAACTGATTATATGATTTTAAACAACTGCTATGTTTCTGAGATGCTATGGCCAAGAAGGACTTTATGGTTTTACACAAGAAATGCATACATATTACTGTTTAATACAAGTTACCTTTTGAAATGTAACAATTTTTATTTCAACCAACAGACTAAGAAAATATGCAGATGATGAACCAAAAGCAGAACATAAGAGTGCAAGGTGGCCCCAGAGAGATTCTGAAAACTGCCAAGTAATGCCAATTGAAAAGGAAACATTACTAGCTAATGGGAGAAAAGGCAATTTGAAGAACGCATGAGAGAAACCACCTATATTTTTTAATTTAGTTGATCAAGACTTTATTATGGTTTAAATGAACTTAAAGCACAAAGATTCATATTATCAATAGAAAAGCAGAGTGTGAAGGTCAGAATAAAGTAATTGAGGACTTGAGTCCACAGAGCTTCTTAAAAATGAGATAATTCAAGTTCCTCTTTAGGAATTCCCTTGAGAATCAGCCTAATCAGTCTAAAGGCTTTAGAAATGCTGCCATTGTGCTTATGTTCCTTTCTGTAAGACTAACAATTGAACAATGTCTCTGCTCATGAAAATGAAATTTAGCAGAATATTTCTCCCTATTTTCAGCATCTTCATCACCAGAGATATGAATATTTTCCAAGACTTTCAGATAAATGGCAGATAAGCTCTGAATGTAGTGTATTAGTCCAAATTGGAAGTTTGAGTCCTTAGTGAAGCGATGGTATAGAAGGATCAAACTAAAAATTATGAAATAGAGATGGAGCTACGCTATTAATGAGATTAGCTTTCCTGCTCTTTTTATTTAAGAGAGTTTTTCTTTTTTCTTCCTAATGTTCAAAATGTATCTTGAAAATAATTTTTATAACTATAAGCTTGCCTTTTAAAATCAAAATTGCCTGCTTTTTCAGTTTTCTGTTTAACTGCAATGGATGGCATTGGTTAAATTATGACAAAGCACAGTAGGTTAGAATAAATGGATTCTCTATATCTTTGGGCCTCTTTTGAAAATGAGTTATCTAACACTCTCTTATAAAGGAGAGAATAGAACCCTTTGGAATTGTCCATAAATGAAGATGAATTGGCATCTTATATACTATCAGCTTATGCTTTCCCCAAACAGAGAACATTTAATTTATGATCATTCCCTTTAGTTTTTGATCTTAAAAATTTAGCTATTGCTTGCCCAGCATACAATTTCATCCCATACCACATCTTAAAATGTTCATGTGAAACTAATATTTAAAGATGCAGGATTCAGTAAGAATTACCCCATAATCCACCCAATCTCAAAATTCCCTCAAAGTGCTTAAATGTTATGCCTTTAAGTAATTTGGCTTCAGTAGTGTGAATGGCCTTCCATTAATTTTAGTTGTTGCTACTTAATCATATTCGCTAAGTTATAAGGTGAACTATAAATCTTCATTTTGTATACTTTGGCCTGCAGTATAGTGTTCATGCCACCCAGTTGTCTAATTCTTTAGCTCTCTATTGATATTTACTTTACATAGAATGAAATAAGAATAATAATTCTGTGACAATTAAGTTAAAGAAATGTCGTAAATAGATGACAACACCTAGGAAATTGATTATTTGGAATGCTGTCTACATGATCTAATAAAAATTGGCTCTTTGCAAACATTATGCAGGGATGTTCATGGGAGCTTTCAATAATAGCTCCAAACTAGAAACAATGTAAATGTTCACCAACAGGAGAATGAACAAATTGTGCATGCTCATGTAACTGAATAATACTCTAAAAATAAAAATAAATTGATGCATACAACTGCATGGATATATGTCCAAAGTGATATGTAAAAATTCTAGACATTAAAGAATAAACACTATCTGGTTTCATTAAAGCTCAAGATTGGGAAAATCATATTATATAAAGGATCATAGAGGGAATTATGTAGATTTCTCAAAACTTAAAAATATAGCAATTTTATTCTCACAAATATATATCAAGAATAAAAATACTAACTCAAATACTAACTTAGAAAGCATATACAAAACTTTGTTCATGACAGTGCCACTTACATAGATCAACTCTGGAAATAACCCAAATACACAAGAGATGATTTTACAGAGAAATTACTATATATATATATATATATATATATATATATGTATATATATATATATATGCACAGCAGAATACAACTTAGAGATAATAGAAAATAAAATTTTGCCTTTTGCTACAACTTGGATAGAAAAAGAAAGGAATGATAGAAAGTGAAATAATCCAAAAGGAGAGGACAAATATCAAATTATCTCACTACTTTTATTGAAAAACCAAGGCCAAGAAGTGATAATGTCCAGTGAAATGAAACTCAAAATCAGACCCCAGAATGGAGGTTACCAAAGTGGTATGGAATGGACTACAAGGGTTGAATGGACTACTTCAGAAAGATGTTGGCACACAGTTATATTGTGTATTGATAATATTGGCATTGCCACACTGTTGCAACATCATTAATGTAAATATTCAAATGAAGGATATAGGAAGTCAATATACAACTTAAGCCTTTTCTGAAACTATAGATAGGAAGGAAATATATGCTTCAGAACTGCCAAGCCTCCCCATCTTACAAGATTATATAGTAGAAATACAGTTGTCTTTGTAACTTAGTAAATAAAGTCTTTCCCAAAAGTGTTCCTCTATAACAAATCCTATTATGAAATTGTACCACAAAACACTTTAGAAAAAGGCATCCTGGCAATTATAAAAAGCAAGCATTCTCAACAAAAGCTACCAAACATTTGAATGACTGTTTGAGACATTCAAGATGACAAGCTTCGGTAGCTTATGCTCTGGTTTATCCTGGATAAAATTAAAATTGCTTCCTGGCTGGTCTTGCATAAATTTGGATTTCAGGTATTAAATGACAAAATGAATTTTCCTTTCCAATCATATCACTTGTCACTCCTTGGCCCACCTTCACTTATTTGCACTATCTTTAGCATTCAAGCTATGTTTCTATTAATATACCAACTTGTAGGTTAATAAGGGCTAGAAAAAAATCTTTTCAATGCCCACTTCAATTTCAAATACATTTGTAGCTAATTTTTATTAAAATCAACTTCAGAGATTAATTGGATGTCTAGTATACTGAAGAAAAATCTACATGTACTAGAATTACATTTAAAATGCTCATAACTCGCCCAGTGTATATTGTGGTGCATATGTGTGACTTTGTGTATGCAGTCTATCAGTTTATCTAGTCTTTATTCAGTATTATGCAATGACTCAGAATACTTTATTTTTTACTGTTCCTTTTGGATTGGCATTGTATTGATTCTTGTGCTCCCCCATTAATATTGTGAGCTCTGGGGAGATGTTGATAGGAGTAGGGGCTAATGGAATATTGGCCTAATGTGGTTGGGTAACAAGACTGTCCTGGCGAGAATTCTGTAAAAGAAATGGCTGCAATGGAGTATGGAAGGGGAGATTAACTGGAGTTCTTGGAATCACAGTTCACATCCGCAGGCCAGTGATGGGGCCACTGACAACTGCAGGGAAATGGCTTTGTGCTGGATGCTATCTCCTCAATTGAATTTTTTTTTGCTTTTTTGGGGGGTCACACCCCGCAATGCTCAGGGGCTACTCCTGGCTCTGCACTCAGGAATTACTCCTGGCGATGCTCGGGGACCATATGGGATGCCGGGATCGAACCCAGGCCGGCACAGGCCGGCTGTGTGCAAGGCAAACGCCCTACCTGCTGGGCTATCACTCTGGCCCCTCAATTGAATTTTTTAAAATTATATTAATATAACATCAGTTCCTATTTGCAAGTCCACCTGATCAGTGTATTTCACCTCTGGGTTACTGATATATTTGCATCATCTTTTTTTTTTTTAAATCATTGGGTTTCTTAACACATTGACAAGACTTACATTCACTGATTATTTGGTTGGTTGAATGTAAGGGCTAGCTCAGAGTAAATGGAGCATGTTTTGCATATATTAGGACTCAAACATGGTCCCTGGTGCTATTTAGTCCCCCTGCGAACAACCAGGTATCTCCCTCATGGCCACGTGAAGTGCTAGGCTTGGACAGTGCCACAGTGCTGTGCCCCAACCTTGAACTGTCCTTCCTGGTTGGCTGAATATTGCCAGGAGTGGCTCCTGGTCCTGAACACTGCTTCAGAGACCTTTCCAAAACAGAAGGTTGACTGTAAAGGTTACAATGCAAGCAAGCATGATTGATCCTGGAAGATTTGCCTATGTTACAATACCATTGCATCCCACTGTGTTGTGGCAGGCACAATAGATGCAATGATTCGCCATGTACAGTTTGACCTCGAGAAAATAAAAATCAGCCTTTGTGGAAGCTAAACAGTAGGTCGAACAGAATGACTAAAGAACTGATAAAGACAGCAAGTGGTTTGAATTAGAACAGAATAATCGTTTAAATCTAAAGGCCACCAGAAATGCTAAAGGAGAGGAAGCAGAGCTTTAAAATGTAAGATTTCTAGAGACAAATGGAGAAAGGAGATTCCAGACTGAATGACATACACAAATTAAGGCTGGTTAAATGCAGATGTGTTCATGGACTATGAAGATCTTAAAGTTGCCACTAAGGAGATAGATGGATGAAGCTGCAGCAGTAAGAGCAAACCCAACATAATAAAGAAGGCTGAATGTGAACCACAGATCTGTCCGTCTCTTACCTGAACTTGTATATGTTACTATGCCTTACTCAGACCTTTTGAACTCATCTTTTGAATATAAAAATTAACATTGTAGGACAGTTGTGAGTACTAAGTCAACTGAAAAGTTAATATTCTTCTATATATTTTTTTGTTATTCAAACCACTGATTCTTTAAAGAAAATGAAACAGTTTATGACTAGAAATGTGGTTCTTACATGGTAAGCCTGGATGTCCCTTATGGTGATACCTGAGTGAAGATGTTTGAAAAGCCTGGACAATATCAATGGTACTTATTGATTTCACTGTATCACTGTCTTCCCACAATCAAGTGAAACCCAAGAGCATCTGCTTGCTCTAGGGACAGAAAGAGCCCCAGACCATTCTTCAGGTCATAGAACTAAGGTCCATAATTATTACTAGTTTTTGGCATAACAAGTAAATTGTTACTTCGGGAAGACGAGAAATAAACATTCCATACCATTTAAGTTTTATGGTTATTTGATACACTTTCTTTTATTTATAGTAATTTATTGTGATGTTCAGAATTTATGTTATTTGATGGAAAAAGTAAAAAGGTATGTGAGCTTCCTTACCATTTGCAATCAACCACCAACTCTTATTTTGTCCTGAAAAAAATCACTCTAATGCATCCACTTTTCATCATCACTGCTGCTACTCACTCAAGCTCAGTTATATTTGAAACTTCTCATGCAGTATGAAATCATGGCGCACTTCCCTCCATGTATTAATTTGCCCCAGTTTTGAAAATTGTGAATTCAGTTTGAGAATGGGAATGAATGAACATTGCCTGAGGGTCCACTTAATTTCATGCACTCAATTATGCTTACTAATAAGGTCAATCACAACATAGAAATAACTATTATAAAAGAGCAAATAATAAATATTAAAGGGGCTGGAGCTATAGTCCAGTGAGTCGGGCGTTTGCCTTGCACACGGCTGGCCTGTGTCAGCCCGGTACGATCCCCGGCATCCCATATAGTCCCCTGAGCACCGCCAGGAGTAATTCCTGAGTGCAAAGCCAGGAGAAACCCCTGAGCAATGCCAAGTGTGACCCAAAAAAAAAGCAATAAATAAATATTAAAGACTATTTTAGGTCCCAAGTTTGAGAGTTTATGAGCTTCCTAAGATAATTTTGTGTTATTATTTTCATGACACAGATAACAAAGAGCTTCCTATATTTTATTACTTGACAAAGATCAGTTAATAGGAAATTGGGAAAGGTTTTTTTTTATTTTGAAAACTCTTGCATGTGATATATGAAAATATTAAGGTCCCAATCAGAACTCATTTAGTTGGTCAGGAGGAGCAGTTTGAGACTCTCAGGAATGCAGTGCTGGGTCCAAAGCATCATGATTGGGGTATATATGACCCCATAGTATTGGATGAGTCATTTTTCATCTGCATTTTATTCAAACACATCCACATTAAACTTGGGAAAGCCCTACTCCTGGAGATGTGTGGTGAGGGAATCTAAAATTGGCCCAGTGCAGTGCATGCTCCTTTTTGCACCCCCAGATACCTATTTGGTCCCTAACGTTGGGGGAGAGAAAAATAGCAGATATAAATTCCCACTACAAAGGACTGTCTCCAAAGTGCCTTAGACAAGCATGTATAAGCAGCAGGTGTCATTCATTATCAAAGAGGCTGCTGTTTGCAAACATGGAATACCAGGCCTCCTGGGGAGAAAGAACAGTTGTAAAAACTTTTTTAATGATGATGGCAATACCTATTGAGCATTCAATATATGTGTGATATTCATCTTGGTATTCTTATGAGAACTTAAGTCTTATTCTCTTTAAGAGTCCTATTCTATTATTTTATCCATTTTTTTAAGACTGGGTACCTGAAGTTTATATTGACAAGAGAAATGGTTCCAAACTATTACAGAAAATTTGAACATGAAATTCTTAGTCTTTGCTTCATGTTCTGAAATACCAAACTTAAATTATTCCTTTCTAAAACTCATCTATTCATTCAAGGTATTTCACTGGAACACATCCTATTTGTATCAGGCACTATCAATTAACTGAAGGGACAGGGATCTCTGGCTTCATTATCCTATAGTTTTTACAGGAGGAAGTTTGATAATGTGTTGTATAATAATTTTAAAGATAATATCTACTATAGAATAAAGGGAAAGAAAATAAGGAGTATAGAGGTTTACAATGTTTTAAATATTGTGGCCATAGGGGAAGCTTATATAACAAAGTTTATTGAGCAAAGACTGAGAAAAATGAAGGACCTTTCAGGTTATCTGAGGGCCCTCATCTAGAAGTAGCTGGGTATGCTGTAGAGACAGCAAAGATTGTAACTATGTCAGAATAGTGAGTAAACGGGCCAGCACAGATCATGAGGCCTTTGGAAGGACTCTGACTTTGTTGAAAGTAAGCTGAGTGTCACGAATGGGTTTTGAGAGAATGAATCTCATTTGCCAGCATCAGTCTGCCCATATTTAGGCATACAGAACAGCTTTTCTGGTTGCAACAAGAAAGGTGAACTGAAGACATAAATGACAGTAGCACTATAAGAATTAAAAAAAAAAAAACCAATTGGGGGCCGGAGCAATAGTCCAGCGGGTAAGGTATTTGCCTTGCGCACTGCCGACCCGGGTTCAATCCTGGGCATCCCATATGGTCCCCCGAGCAGTGCCAGGAGTAATTCCTGAGCGCAGAGCCAGGAGTAACCCCTGAGCATTGCTGGGTACGACCCAAAAAAGAAAAAAAAAAGAATTATCAAGCTGTCATGTTTGGATTTATCATACATTCAGAGCCATTAAGGTTTTCTGGTGAGTTCAATGTGGAATGTGAGAGAAAAAGCAAAGTCAATGAAGAAGTCAGGTTTTGTTTTTGTTTTTCAAGTCTAGAACCAGATTGACCTATGGCACTTCATTCATTGTATTTTCTACCCCATTAACCAGATTCCTATCCCAACAAATAGTAATCCATTCTACAAGTTCTCACATTTTGGAGTTATAACATATGATCAGTGAAAATAAAGAGTAGAACAGTGTGGAATGCTAGTGTGGAATGTTGATGATAGTGAAAGTGAAGACGTTTCTTCTGCTGCACTTTCCCAAATAGATCAAGAAACTGTTTCAGGCTTCTTAGCAAATGCAGAGCTGTTTAGTCTGAAAGGGAAGTAGAAATCACTGAGAGAAAATGGA
This sequence comes from Cryptotis parvus, assembly GCA_021461705.1. Classification (NCBI taxonomy): domain Eukaryota; kingdom Metazoa; phylum Chordata; class Mammalia; order Eulipotyphla; family Soricidae; genus Cryptotis; species Cryptotis parvus. The sequence goes on along the minus strand of JAJIBD010022896.1, from coordinate 77,034 downwards.
ATCTGTATCTTGGGAATTTTGCTACTAGTCTGGCTTTAATTACTTCCGTTTCATAAACTACAGAAAATATAAAGGCTTTCCGATTCAGTGCAGTTTCCCCTCTGTGTTTGAAAAAAAAAATGCCTTCTTATCTCCCCTAATTTCACCTCACCTCTACCCAAATGTATGTACTATCTCCTTGAAGAGGATTCTGTGTTTTTGCCTATGTTAGTATGTAGATGGAGACTGGGGCAATGAAATGACTGGACCATATCATTTAGCATGTAAGTTAGACTTACACAAGTGAAGTTCAGAGACAGAAATAAAGACAGTCAGAGGGAATAAAAGCACAGACTTCTTCAGGTCTAAATTTGGAGCTGGAACACCAATTCTTCTACCAATTCTTTGGAGTTAGTTATTGACAATCATTAGCCATATAATGTGCACACAAAGATGAAAAAATAATTTTGTAATAAATAATCATATGTATACATTTATATAAGTCATGACTTTGTGGAGAAGAGATCAGCCCATAATCACAATATCCTCTTGTTCAGTCATCGGCTAATATTTATTGTCATACTAAAACTTCAGTTTTTCATAGGTGTGTGTGTCTGTGTTTGTGATCAAACCCAGGACCAGATCTATATGCAAGGCATGCACTAAACCGAACAACATTCCTGCAGAGGCAATCTTGAAAAGTTTAATGCAGATTAAGCCTTGCTAATTTATTCTATTTCCCCAAAGATATGTTCTTTTTCCCCTCATCACTTCTGATTGATTTTGGTATGATTTGTGAATCTCTTAAATCCTCCAACCCTTAGCTCTTAGATTTCTCTTATCCCCATCTCTGAAAAGCTAATTTATAATGATTTATAAACTTCCATTAATTTGTAAAGTATATACTTATAAATCAACTCATTAAAATCCCTTTCTTTATTCATTAGTTTGCTTTGAAAAACAGGTTTCTTAAAAGGAAACATACTTATTGATAGATACAGTAATGAGAATAATAGCTCAGGCAGTATTTCCACAGAGGTTTCACATAAAATCAAAACTGACCTTAATTCAACAAACTATTTGGTGATTAAGTGACTGAACAGTCCCTTAAGTGAGTATGAGAAACCACCCTCCAAGTAGACTAACTAGGAAGTCTTAGAAGTCATAATTTTAGTAATATGGAAAATACATGCATCCATCTGCTCAGTGATCACTGAAACTGACAGCATACAAAGACTAATTACAGAATTAAAATTAAGACTTGAATTGCAAATATCTGTGTTGGCTCTAACACAGGGACTTGCATTCATGATAATGATATAAATATGATTAGGTAGGAAAATAATAGACAAATGGAAAGTTGATTATCTATTATGTATTTCTTAATAATACGTATTCTGAAAAACTGTTCTGTTATTTATTTTCCTTTTCCCCTTTTAAAAAATTTCCTTTGTTTTTATTTCTGTTTGAGTGAAGTAAAGTAATATTTGTTTGGAGTGTGGAGCTATGCCCAGCAGTGCTCAGGGCTTACACCTAGCTCTGCACTCAGAAATAACTCCCGGTTATTCTATATATGGAACTATATGGAATGCTGGAGATTGAACCAGCTCAGCTGCATTCAAGAAAAGTACCTTAACATCTGCACTATCATTCTAGTCCTTAAAATAATATTATCTAAAGAAATGACTGAGAAATATAAGGGAAAGAAAGAGAGAGATGTTTTAAGAGAGAACATGGACTTCTCCAGAAGGGATGTGAGAAAGTTGGGTGTACACACTTAGGTTGAGATGCAGGCCAATCTTCAGAGTGGAAAATGGGCCCCAATTTTACTTTTTCAATTCTCTATGCCATGTTAACTCCAACCTTTAATGCAAAATTTTCATCAATGGAACCAAGAGAAAATATTCTCCCATAAATTCAATGACTCTAATACACTAAGCATGTCTTTTTATAAAATTTTTAATTGCTGAAATATTTATTTATATGGGTATATATGTTTAGAGATACCGTTTAACAGCTCAAAAGATAACCATGAATACAACTAGTGGACCAATATCCTCTTCCGCAATACATTGAATCTCCCCACATTGGGAGGTTAGGGAGGTTGACAAGACTTTTTATTTTGATGTTTTAACTGCCCCACCCTGAATTCCTAGAGAAAGCAAACTCCTCAGAAATATACCTTTATATGCAAACCAAACAATGGTGAACCCAAACTATCCCATTCTCTTATATCTGCCTCTTGAATCTTTTAAGTCAACATCCACCTGCCTTAATACATCTAATTCACTGATATTACTCAAACTAACCCACCTGATTAAGTTGCTCAGAAATTCCCTTCACCACCACCACTACTGCCCATAGCAAAACTAATACGTCTTGAACTCAAGCAAGGAGTAAGGTAAGTTCATCTCCCAGATTCTATTTATATATCCACTGAGTCAGACTCAGACCCATCATTACCTAAGCCTCTGGTTTAAGGAGAAAGTACCAGTATTGCATAGCACACGGCACGGACATACTAAGTGCTCATTTACAGTCTTGACTGAAAGGTTTAGAGATAGAAAGTTAATAAAAATGGTCTACTGTCCTAAAAGGATTACTTTCTAGTGAGAGTGAGAAACAATGCATTGAGATCATGAGATCACAATAGTTGGAATATCTAAGCACCATGTAGCTCTCAAAGGAATTTTCCAGATCAAGTGAAATTTGCATTTGGTCTTGAAGGATAAACAGATTTTTTCACTTGAAAAATGATCGTGTTGAAAAAATGATTTTGTTCTGGATCATAGACAAACATGGTTTTTTGGCAAAGTGTGAGGAGTACATAGCATTTGCTTTTAAAAACACAACAATGTTTCTGTGGTTTCATAATTTTCCTTAGCTTGCATTTTCTTTATCAACCACACTACCTAGTCAGCAAATTGCAAGACTCCAGCAGAGTTTCAGCACTGCTTTCTGTCAATCTGAGGAGATAGTTCATTCCTTGAGATTGGGAATTTAGAGGAATAAAGGCAGATTCTGCCAACTTTGAAGAAATCAAACTGATTCGCAGTTTTGAGAGTGCGTGAGGTACAGGCAGGTGAGAAGAAGCATGTCCATGTGTTTGACCCTTCAGTACACCTACACTAATTCCAACAGAAAAATGAGCAGCTGGGTTGAATTTTAAATGTTACATTACAATTACATGATGACTCAGTAATTTATGGGTGCACAACCCAAAACCAGACGCCAGCTATTGAACACTTGAGTTTTACCACCCAGGTCATAGATACTCACTCATTTTCACTATTTCCAAACTCCAAAGGCTTGAAATAACGCACCATTCTTTAAAAATTTCAAGCATTTCACTATTACTAAATTGTTCTACTTTTCCAGACCCAAACTGTCCTAAGGAAATAACTTGTTCTTTATTAATAACAATAAATATAAATAACAAGTTATTTCCAAAGATTCTAGATGATACTCATTATTCTAAATCACTCTGCAAGGCAAGCACAAAAATTATCAGGGGCTCCTGTATGTGGCATCACTCAGGCATGCCACAAAGAAAGTCAAAAAGGAAACACCAAGTCCAACTGTGTCAAAACTTCTAGGAAGTCTGCTTTCAGTTGGGTAAAATAAAGTCACCCCAACCTACTCAACCCTTTCTGCTATTTGAGGAAAACTTAGAAAACACCCATCAATTAAATAAGCCATAATTGGAAGAGTAATTCTTTGTTAATGCACTAGCAGAGCTATTTTCTTGAAGGTAATAATGTCTTATTTCCTGCTAGCAATTCAGCCATGTTTACTTAAAGTTTAGAGCATTTTCATGTGCATGACCACCTGGAATGCTAAGAGGTTTTTACCAGTTTGCTCACACCTTTAAAAGCCACGGATTCTACAATTATTCACAAGACAGCTTTCAAAAATAATCATATGATATGTAAGAATCTCAATATGCTCAGCTTATTTTTTTACCTTCAAATTCACATTCTCTTGAGTCCCTAACACATCATATCACAGTAATTAGGTATCATTTACCTTACCAAAAATTCTAACTTCATTTATCTAAGGCTGTTTTCGGAAAGAAAATGTTGAAAGTTGGGTAGTAGGGAAAAATTTTGAAAGTTGGGTGGTAGAGAAAGGAAGAACTAAAGTCAGACTGAATTAACCTTTTTACCAGTGGTGGAACTTGTAGCAAGCCATTTCATGTATCTGTTGAATTTTCCCTTCAATGAAAACTAGAGATGATGACAGGAAAACCAAAGTATCCAATTCTATAGGAATACTGATGACTGAGTGAAATGATACCTTTTAAACAGTGTCTGACCCAGGACAAATACTGATACAGAAGCCAGGTTGTGTCATTTTCATACATTGTCCAGAGAAACCTTCCAGGCAATCTCAGTAGAGGTACAGGCAAGGTTCTGACTCCAAAGCTCTAGCAGCCACACTCATACCCCAACAGTTGGTACCATGCCTCCAGTCAGACTCCACTGCCTCATGACTGACTTCCACAGTGATGCTAACCTGTGAAAATATTTGGGTACACCAGAGTTCTTTTTTGGCTGAAACTCCCAACCTCCTCAGAGTTGGGTGGAGTCCTTTTCAACTGATCATTTTCTTTAGCTCTCATTGGGAATGATGTGAGTTGAGGGAGATACACTAAACCACCCCCAACAGCCTGTGCTTCCGGAGACCTCAGCAGTCAAACCCATATCCTGTGTCCACCACCATGTCAACTCGGCTACAAGCCCTATTCCAGAGACTCACAATTAAGTCTCAAAAGAGATCAACAGGCCACAAAAATTTTCTGAACACCCATTCTGGCTGAGATTTCTGGGGCAATCTCAGGAGAAGGCAGGCCAAGTTTCTGTCCTACCAAGCCTTAGCCACACTCACAACCCAACAGCTGCCAATGATAGCTGATGGATGGAGCATCCATTGACCAGCTGGACGCTCAGTTAAGTATTCTGGATCTTCTTGACATCTCCAAACAATACTAATATCCAAATAAAGTCACACCAGATTGGATGAGAATGTAACATCAAAGCCAGCTAATCTCAACTAAGAAAAAGCATTAACACAGAATGCTTAACTAGTAACAATTTAGTAAAACCTCAGTCAAGGACTTGATGTTCCCAAGGTGAGATACAATTTTCACAAGTTTTCTTTTACTGAATTTTTTTTATCATCCAATTAGCCACTTAGTGGTAACAAGTGACACAAAAATTACTGTGAGCCTGCTACAGAGGCAGTCTTGAGGGGTGGTTGGGAAATTAGAGACGGGGTGGTGAAAATGGTGTCGGAATATTGAATGCCTATATCAAATCATCATAAACAACTTTGTAAACCACAGGGTTTAAATAAAGAGGGGGTGGGAAAGAAAGAATATCATTGATTGTGTGTCCTTTCCAATTGATCTTTTCCTTTAGCTCTCATTGGGAATGATGTGAGTTGAGGGGATATACCACTAAAAACAGCATTGTATTTATTATTTTCCAGTTACATCTCTAAGAGATGCAAGCTCCATTTCCACAGTCTTGGCAGAATGCCATCACATAAATGTGTCTGAGTTGTTTTGGACTTAACTGAACAAAATCTGATATACACATCATGAAAGTAAGAACTTTAACTTCTGATCCTCACCACCTCAATAGGTAAACATTATGCTTTAAAATATTATGCTTAACATATGCATAATATGAGCCTCAAAAAGTTATTAATTGAGCCTCTATTCAACTAAAAATTTTCTCCTGTGAATATATGTCAAGTGTCAAAAACACACATTGCAGGGAAAAAAAAACCTCTGCACACCTATGTCCTATGCAGCACTATTTACAATGGCGACAATCTGGGGACAACCCAGGTGCCCAAGAACAGATGACTGGATGAAGTTATGGTACATGTACACAATGGAATACTACTTAGCCTTAAGAAATGATGAAGTTTTGCAATTTGCTGCTGGAGAGTATCTTGTCAAGTGAAGTCGGAGGGAAAAAGCCAGACAATGAAAGATCTCTCTCATATGTAGTATACAAAGAAACTGTAGGGGAATTACAAAGACCCAAAGGCAATAGAAACAAAGAGCAAGATAACTTGTCTTCAGTTGGAAACTTGCCACTGAAGTAGGGGTTTGGGAGAGGGAATAAGTTAGGGAAGGGCAATTGTGAAGAGGGATAGTATCTACCAATGAGGCAGGCTTGTGGGGCAGAGGGGTTAGAGCACAGGGCACTGCTGGAGGGAATTGGACACTGGTGAAAACATTGGTGTTGCAACATTGTATGCCGGAAAGTTAATAATGAACGAATAACTTTATAACTCTAAGTAACGGTAATTCAGTACAACTTTAAATTCAAAATATAAACTAGGGCTATTACAGGTCATTAGATCTTTATCAGCGCATAGAGCTAGAGTGTAACTAAGATGGGTTTTGAATCCCACTTTTTTAATGAAGTAGCACTTGATCTTTTGTTTGAAGTTTGTATATTACAGGGAGCTTCCAAAGCTACCAATACTCAAGAGTCATTTAAAACATTTGAAGCACAACCTTAATGTGGAGAGAGAAAACAGGATCCTTATCATCTGCAAAGCTTTCTAGGGTGTCTCAATAGCAGTTAAGGCTGAGAAACTCTTACCTAGATTCTGATGCCTTTCTAAAATGTGTTAAAGATTCAAAGTTGCACAGTTCACATGACCTATTCAATTAAAGCTTAAATAAAATTAATTTCACATCATTTATTCAATAAACTATTTCTGGGAAAGTTAGCCACTCAAATTTGTATATAGAATTCTATATCTATCATCTTTTTTATAGCTTTGGACCATTCAACAGCTTCAGACAATTATTCACAAGATGTTTGGGGAGATTTATTATTAGTGACATAATTAAGCTTATCAATGGTCAGCAAGGGGCAGACAGGAGACAGGCTTCTCTGCACCCAGGACTCTGCCCCTTGAGCCCTGGATGGTTGATGGTTCATGGTCTGACATAGAAAAAGACTGGGATGAACTCAGAGCCATGGCAGAGCCTCATAAGCTACCCGTGGTATACTCAATATGCCAAAAACAGTAACAATAATGGACCTCATTCCAAACTAATGGAGACGTTACTGGCACCCGCTCAAGCAAACCGATGAACACGGGAAGACAAGTCACAAGTGACAAGTGACAATGATTTATTTTTGACAACTGCTAATCAAAGCCTTGGTGTAGAGATAGGCTCTCCAGGAGTTTAAGTACATGGAAGTTTAAGGATCATTGAATTCACTAGTTCTTTAAGCACAAAAAAATGCGTAATGAATTTCTGTTTCTTTCTGAAACTTGGTCCTTACGATACACAGATAAGTGTACAATTTTTATATTTACAAGACATTTTATATTTACTGGTATATTCATATACCCAATATTCATGTGAAACTTTTTTATGATAATTTAAAATAGATGATTTTTTGATAAAAAGATTGATGCAATGTGAATGAACAGAATTACACCTATTTATTTTTAGGAATCTTTAAAATGAAACCTATCTAATATAAGCGGACATTATCCCATTCATATACACATCTATATTTGATTCTTAATTTAGCAGCAATGTTAATTCATATACAAAGTTTGGTTCCATTCATAGGTAAAGATACTATCATAAGACCCTAGGAAAATCTAGTTTATCTTGATTCGTCCTGTTCCACTATTGAATATCTACTATGTGTTCAATAAATGCTTCTGAGTATAGAAAAATACTTACAATGTGCCCATAATAATTATGTTCAGTAATGTTAAAGAGAACCTTAACCCTGCATGCATTTTAATGCAGCGCTTATTTCTGAGCTAAGATGATGTTCCACATAATGTCAGCCATGAAAGCAGACTAACATTTAAAACAGCATGCCAGAAGTCATTTGGGAAATGTCCTTGTGTTTTGTGATTATGAGCTGGTCTAAATGAAAAAAAAAAAACCAAGCTCCCATTACCAAACTGAGGTTGATAAAGACTAAGAAGCCCTATTAAAATGAGAGAAAACTGCCTTGACTGAACTAAGTGGCTTAGACATATTACTGCCTATTAACAGTTGGTCATTAGCTACAGGATCGAGTCATGAAGAATGATTCCATTTTGACAGGAGGCAGCTAGGGGACAGTGGCTGAGTGCTCATACTCTGGAGTCGAAGAGAATTAGGGTCATGTCCCACCTGAGTCCTTAGCAATCCACCTTCTAACCTTTTGCTCCTTTACTTCCAAAATGATAATATGACTAATAAACTTCCTGGGTTGCACTTTGGTTGAATTATATGAATTTCATATCTAATACCTTCGTAGACAAATTGAGGGCGGAAGTCCAATCCACTGGCATTATCTGAGCTTGTTATAATCCTGAGTTTTAAGTGCCTCTTCAGACCAACAGAATTAAAATCCCATTTTAGACTACATTTATTTGTGGAATATATAAAAAAATAGCATGATACCAATATCCAAGCCAGACAAAACATGAATCAAGAGGTCTTGTCAGTTGGTAGAACCTACTGCATATGTGTGGGAGTCAGAGGTTAGGCAATACAGAGAAAGGAAGTGTACTAATGATTATTGTAAATGATAGTACCAGCATAGGACTGAGCATTGAAAGCAGGCAAAAGGATATACATAACCTCTAAATGTATGTATTGCAAGCCACAATGTCTTAAAAGAAAGGAGAGTTAGAGAGGGAGGAGAGGGAGGAGGAGGAGGAGAGGGAGGGGGAAAAGAAGGGAGAGGTGGAGAGGGAGAGAAATTTCCTGATACAGACGCAGGCTGGGGAGGGGGAAATCAGCACTGGTGAAGGGATGGGTGCTGGAACACTGTATGACTGAAAGCCAAATATGAACACTTTGGTTACTATAGCTCACGGTGGTGTAATAAAAATTTTTAAATAAAATAAAAAATAAAAATAAAACTCCATTTTAGCAAGATCCCTGGGTGACTTATATGCACATTAAAGTTTGAAGATATACCAGATACATAGCAAGTACTCTGTATTTAAATATTTGCTGTTATTCTACAGAATATTATGTAAATATAAGATAATTAGATGACTTTCTTTACATATTGCATTTGTCCTCTTAGGGTTCTTTCCCAATTGAAAACAATTCTTTCAAATATTTGATAGTTGCAAATATCAATGGTCTTTCAATACACAGCATTCAACATTATCTCTGATTTTCTTAGTTGTGATAATAGTTCATAAATCAGAATTCAATAGTAAACATCCATCCTCTAAAAATAGATCATTTTATTTTTGGACTACAAATTTACAGTTCTGTCAAAACTGGCAGGTTGATGTTAAAGTGTTAATTAACCATTTTTCTCTCCATAGCCTTGAAGGAATATATTGGTTTTAAATGGATTATTCAGTCTGGCAGCTTGGTCACTGCTTTGCTTACCTATAACACAGTAAAAAGGAAAAAGAAACCAAACTAAATGAGAAATTAAGAGATGATTCATTGCCTTTTCTTTATTTGAATAAAGGTTGGTGACAATTTTCTTCCTAGAATCTTTTCCCCTCAGCCTAAATTCACTTTAACAGAATAGTTAAACTCTAACAGAACAGTTCTGTTCTTCTGCAACTGTAGTTCAACTGAAACAGAAGAAATAGGCATGTGCAATGGGAGTCTCTTAAAAGCAGGATCTGAATTTTGCCCTCTTGTTTGCATGCTGCTGCAGGGAGTTCTTATCCCTTTCTTGCCTCATGAGAAAGCTTCCTGGTCTCAGAACTGCTCCACCCTACTGCTGAAGCCAGGTCTTCCTGCAGATCTCTCACACCTTTTTATACTGTTCTATGCTCAAATTTGGAAAGTACAATTTATCTTTAGCAATCACTCCCTTTCCTCTCCCCAAATACTCAACTCTGCCTCACCAAGCTCCTCTTATAGAGAACACAAACTAATTTACATTTCAAAGTCTTTATCTGGAAACACGTCTTTATTTCTAAGATTTTTATTATGAAATACTGAAGAAAGATACCAAAGGCACAAAGAACAGGGTTTTTAAATCTAATATACTCCAAAGATATGCTGTGTTATGAAAAAACTCAAATTCTTCCCAACTCTACATAAGTAGCTTTTCCTTCCTCCAGCCATTCTCTTCAACCAGGTCATCCACCCAACCACTCCAGCTTCCCTGGGTTAGCTCACTGCTCCCTTTGCCATCACTGCTTCTAAGCACCTGTTTTACTCGTCACCTCTATTTTCTTTAAGTCTCTCTGAAATGTTTCTCTATCGGACCTTCTCCAGCAACACAAATTGAAATAGCTCTTTCTTATTCCGTCTCACAGTTCCTAACTCCCTATCCTGCTTGTTTTTCACTACAGCACTCACATCATTTAAGTATATGTGGTTACGTATTGTCTGTTTGCTCTAAAAATAACAATAGTTCTCTTGGACCAGAGACAGTGCTGGGATTGAGGTGCTTGTCTTGTGTGCAGCTGACTCTTCTCATTCCGAAGCACCTTCAGGAGTGATTACTGAGCACAGAGGTTGTAGGAGCAAGCCCTGAGGACCTCAGCTAAGGCCCTCCCATCTCCCCAAATATAGTAACTCCCTGAATTGAAGAATTTTGTATGCTTTTTTTTCCTGCTGTATTATCATAACCTAGTAAAGAGCCTAAAAATATGGTTAGAACCCACTAACTATAATAAGTTAAATATTTCAATTTATCTGTGTCCACTAGCAAGTTTAAGAAAATTATATATGCATTATACGTATGCATTCATATATGCACACAAACACCTCTACAGACACATTAAATAGAAATAAAATTCAAGTATGCTTGTGCTTGTCTGAAGTAATGTGTATGTTAGAAGTCAACATCTTTTCTGCTTATGATTTCAATCTATGTGTTAAAATACATATGTATTTTCAAATAACAAGATAAACTGACACTACTTTATCACATTTAAATATAATGCAGCATAAAATACATAGCATTATAAAATATATCAAAATCTAATATAGAAAATAGCAATTCTTAGATACATCTAAGAATCATAGGACTTTTGAAAGTTCTAAAACCAAGGCTCTATATACATTACGTATAAAATTACTAAGTGTAACTGACATTGAATCTTAAAAGCTCTCATCTCCATGGGCAGCCATGCTTGTGGGTCAGGGATATTGCCCTCAGCAGGTTATAATAGTAAGGAAGCACATTTGTGGGCCCTACTGCAGGGATTGGAGACCTATTTTCAGTTCTTTTGGGAATTTCCAAAGTTTACTGCACACCACAGTGAGCCATCACTGGACTAAGCAAACACACACACACACACACACACACACACACACACACACACAGTCTCTTCTCAAAAACATTAGTCCTATCTCTTCAACCTTTCACTAACTTTCTAAACTTAATATGATCTTCAATCTAAGAAATTAAAAAATGGTCAATTTATTGCTTCATTTATGCTTTGAATTTATAATAATTTATTGGAAAACAACATTTATAAGAGTACACTAATAACTGTATGAGTCAATGAATTTTCCCAACTAAAAACACCCACATAAGAACTTTTGGTCAAAGAATCCCAGTTCCTAGAAGCGTCACTTAAGTTTCCTCCACCAGTCAGTCGCCCAAGGCTCATGACTCACTTGGCACCTAGTTCTTCAATTTAATACAAAACAAATTATAATGCAATGTTAAAATACATTGCTTGTTTGCCTACCTGGGGAAAACAAGTCTACTCTCTCATCAATTCATTTCCTTCTTGTGACAGACTTTCATAGAACTTTCTGCTTCCACTTAGCCTTCAGTGATTAATTCACATTCCTTTATTTGATTCTTTGATTAATATTTGGTATGATTAATGGACCATACCAAACACTATGATCCATTACAGAAGGAAAACTATAAAGATATGTATACATATATGTAAACTATGTAGAAACAAACTCAAATTATTAATATGTTTAATACTAAGATAAAAATCACAAACAATGTAAGAGGGTCTTAAATTTGCTTTTTAATAGGTAATTACTCATTTTTCTTTAAAGAATAGAAAAAATTTTATTTGTCTATATTATTAACTTATTCAAAGACTTGCAGTTGTGTTTTTGCATAATTCATATTGTTGAAAAATATTTAGTAAAAGTTGAGGCCAAGTTTGGGATCTCAAGTCAGTAGATTACAAAAAACCACAATATAAAATTAATTTTTACCTCACCAGGTATTATAACATTTTAAGGTAAATTGAAGCCAATGACCATTTAAGGTTATCTTAAATAACTTGTGATTCACCTTGCTTAAGTACTAAATAACTTGTTACTCATTTAATATTGAGCACTAGAAATATATTTAGCAAAGTTGGTTCGCACCTTTTGTGGGACACTAAAATAACCCAGATTCTTACATCTCAAGTTTCACATGAGTCTTCTTTGTCCTAAGTATGCAGTAATTATCAGCTCTGAATATAATGTGAATAACAAAATGCCCAAAACTCTGTTCAGAATTATACACCATATATTTCCTAATAACCCTGTAGGTAAATATTGTTATATGAACTGTATATGGCATTGGGAATATCTGTGACAAAACTTGTACTTTAGCAATTGTATCAAATTTTAATTAATTTTTTTGTTTGAGGGCCACATCCAGTAGTGCACAGGACTCTCTCCTAGCTCTGCATCCACACAAGATAAGCTCCTAAGCATTTGTTGAGTTGAAACCAACCTGATGTTATTTGGTGTTTAGTAGCCTACTCACTAAAAATATTTTCTCTTGAAATCAATAATAATCACAATCCAAATCAGAAATTGTCGGGATCTGAGAAAATGTTTATACCATTCAACATAGAATACATGGTAAGATATACTGCCACATAATCAAATTGTTTTCTGCCCCCTATCTACAGTGACCTGCAGGAGGCAACTACAGGCAATATGCAGAGGCTCTGGGCAACAGTGTAAGACAACAAGAAATACTAAATTTCAATAGGAATTAAAGATTTATTGGCTTTTGTCAATTCCCAGTACAGCAAGTCTTTATGTAAACTTTGATCCAGATGGAAAAAAATATTAACAGGACTGCTTCATTCTGCTCATTTCTCATTTCCACATTTTTTTTCCTGGATCTGTTTTTGGATATGTTTATAACAAAATAAAACCACAATACTGTTTTGGTTTTGGGACCATACCAAATGATCAGTGCTTAGTCCTAGCTCTGTGCTCAGGGATCATTCCTAGAGGGCCTGGGGGGACCATATGGGATGTAAGGGATCGATCTTTGGTAGACCAAGTGCAAAACAAACATTTTATCCACTGCACTATCTTTCCTTCCTCCCAAGGATAACACTTTGAGAACTTATGATATTTTTGTATATATTTTATGGAATAGAGTTAGTGCTTGTTTATCTCAGCATACAAAAACCACTTTTAATTTAGCCTATCATTTGCCAATGAGCTTACTTTTGAATTAATCACATAGGAAAAGTTAACAGTCTTTCTACTGATATAGTACTGAATCACAGCATCTACACTCAAAACCGGTGGTGGTGTCAGTCACCAGAAGTTCAGGTATGAGTTCATGGTTGAGGTGAAGGTGCACTGGTAGAGCTGTGGTGTTCAAACATTCTAAGCATAAAGCCCTATTGTTAACAGTATTGTAAATCACAGTGCCTAGAATAAAAAAAATTTTAATGTAGTTTTTTTTTTTGCTTTTTTGGGTCACACCATCAATGCTCAGGGGTTACCCCTGATTCTACACTCAGGAATTACTCCTGGTGGTGCTCAGGGGACCATATGGGATGCCGGGGATCAAACCTAGGATTGAACCTGGGTCGACCGCATGCAAGACAAATGCCCTACCCGTTGGACTATCACTCCAATCCCAATGTAGGTTGGTATTTAAATAAAGTTTTAAAAATAGGAGGTATTTATGTAAGATGATGTGTTAATTTACTAAGTAGAATCCATTTACAATGTGTACATATTTTAACTTACCTTAATGTATACTTTAAATATCTTAAAAGTGTATATCAATTATAACTCCATAAGGCTGATGTATTTTATAAAAAGCATTATCAGTAATTAAGTTTACTATATGACACTTTGGGACAGAAGCCAATAAATGTCAAATAAACAGGCTACAAATGAGCATTGCTATGCAACAATAGAAAACTAAGATATAATAGACTGGTTGTTGCTTGTTTACAATAATAAATTCATTAATCTCTCCCCAAATTCACAGCTGCAAAGAAACATTCCATAATTTTCTATCAACATAATGGATTGCTCCTTTTCAAAAGGACACCAACAATCCCTGGGTTGAGAACTCACAACAAAAGAACTACCATTCTCAACTCTAAGAAGGAGCAACATATTTCAAAAGAAAAAACATTCTTTAGAAACTAAAACAAAGCCAGGAAACATCTCCAAGTAGGGAAGTTAACTATTAAAAAACAGGGAAATTAAGATTTGTATTGCATGCTGTGAATTCCATGTTTCATTTTCTATGATTGATTTTTGCTACTTAATTACAATGATTCTTTATCAAATCAAATACTTTCCCAAAGGGATGCTATAAATCTCCACTGTTCCTTTTTACCCTTCTCAACTAATAAATCCTATTTTCTTATGTTTCTATTTCATGCCCTAACATCATAACAAATAAAGAAACTAGCAGTTAATAAAGCATATTAAATTCAAAGCCTGAAAGAATAGTTTCTAGTAAAATCCAAATTCCATTGGAATGAGGGGGATTAGAAGAAAAAGTAAAACTTAAGATGAACTTTTTCAGCTTTGGTATATTTCAATGTCTGCCCTCATGCAAACTAAAAAAAAGAATTGTGACCCAAGGGCAGAATTAACAGATTGTGCTGCATTTTATAGCATCCAGAAGTTAAGAACATCTGCTATGTAAAACTATAGAATTCATATTTAAATCCCCTCTAGAATAGATCATTAATTGATGAGGACAGAATGGTTCAGGTTATTTCTATTAAATCACGTCTTGCTCAAAATAGTATTTAAGTTGTTATGCAAATATAAAAATAGGAAACAGTTTTAAGGTTTGAGTTTTCCCATCTTAAATGAATGCGAGGATAAAGACTAGATATATCACAGGTCTCCTAAGGAGAGTTAATCCACCCTTCTATTTTCTAATTAGGACAAAAATAAAAGAAAATCCCTGACTAATATATCCCTTACCTTATCTCCCCTACTATTGTACTGCCTTCTATCAACTCATCTTTCATTGCTAATCCATAGAATCTTAAATTATGACAACATACTAATACCAAAAATTTATGATGAAAGTGATCAAGGAGTGCATTCTACCTTCTGATCAATTGAGGGTAGGCAAGTGACCTGAGCCAATTCAATCAAAATGATTCTGGGAACTTCTATAAGAAAGCGTTCTTGCTGGAATAAAGCATTAAAATGAGGCTTGCTTTCGCAGAAATGTACAGAATGAATAAGAAACCTTCTTTGTCATCATGCTAATTAGTTACATAGTTATATATATAATTACATAGTGAAAAGAGATTAGACCTGAAGGATGAAATTTAAGAGAATTAGGAGAATTAGAAGCACAGTACTCTATATTTCGAATTCAAAGTTTGACTTAGACTGTACTGTCACGTTAACTAATACTTTTCATTTTATTCTCCCAGTTTAGGCTTTTGGGAAATGGAGTAAGGTATTAAGTTTTGACATGCATATTTTATTTTCTTTACAAAGCCCTATCAGCAACAGTACTATAAACCACCGAAAAACATGCGTGTGCACATATACATGTATGAATACATATTTATCACTCCTCATAGAAGACAACTAGAGGGGCAGCAAGTGGGGAGGTTATGGCACTGGTGGAGGGAAGTGGATGCTGGGGAAGAGATCAGTTTCAAAGCACTGTATGCCTGAGACCCAGTCATGAATAACTTTGTAACTCCAAGGTGACTACATTTTTAAATTATATTTTAATTAATATTTATGACATCCATATAAGGTGGTAATTATCTCATCTTATAGATGAAATTATAGCTCCAAATGGCTAAATAATGTAGCCAAGATAACTAAACTATTAAGTGATCGACTGGTTCTAAAATCCACTTAATTAACTACTATAATAGAATCCCTAATTTTGCTTACTTTAAATCTCTCTTAACACATCAGGTTCTTTCCTACTCAGTATTTTTTTTACTTCTTTTGGCTTATGAAGGTTGCTATTGTATTCATGTCTTATACTTCAGTTAACTCCTTTTAAATGGTCTCTCTCCCCTGAGGTCTCTGTTTTTAATAGCACCCTCCTAGAAATTGTCCCATCACCCTTTCTGCTTCCTTCATTGCAGTCTTCCCATCCCATAGTTTACCACTGGAGAGCAACCTATATACAGACACTTTGAATTGTATTCACTTTTGTATCCTCAGTACCTTAGCAGGTGGCAGAGAGCTGAAAACATTTGAGATTTTTAAATAGTTACATACTTCATTACATCTGCAATTACAGTTATTCATATATAACCTTACTTCCATTAATATATGCTAATGAAATGAAACAGGGGTACAGGGACATGAGGGGAGAGAATGATTGATAACTTTATAGCCTTTGGAGACCGTAATCATTGGTATATTTGTTTTGCTGAAGCAGTAAAGCAATTTGATGAGTCAGCAGGTCAGCAATCATCTGTGAATAGCCAAGTTATCATTTTAAATGTCCTCTGCATCCATTCATATGCTTGGCTACCCAGATAGCTATTTAGGGAAGAAAGGACTGAGTTGACTCCAGTTTCTGTATGATTCATGGGCATAAGGAGGGTGAGTGGAAAGAAAATGGAATAAAAATGAGTGCTGAGAAAGATTAGTTCTTAGCCATCTCAGTGTAAATTCATGGGAGCAGAGGACTCCTTGACAAATCCCATCCCCAAGTCCACTTCCACTAGGGGACTGTTGACAAAGTACTAACCTAGAACCACGCCCCATGATATGGGCGTGGATTCATAAATCTACATAGCTTCACAACACACATGCATATACATGCGTGGGTGCGCAGCGCACACACACACACACACAGAAAGAGATGAATGACCATATCTGTTATCCTTCCTCAAAAGGATGCCTAACTGGTCATAAATGTGTGATACATAATGGTCCAGCATTAACTCTTAGTGGAAGATAACAATCAATGAACAGCCTTTTATCTCTCAATACTGACAATTTTCTTCAGAACCCCTTGACCCCAGTGAGATTGAGTTCTAGTGGCTGAAGAGAAAATTGGATTACCAATACAACCCTCACTGTCCTTTTCCCTTTCCCACTCTCTTACTACTTTTTTCCAATGTCTCCTCCAAAATAAGCTACCTCTGCCCAAGTCCCTGTCGGGACTTTTCAATGGAGAGGAGGAAAAAAAAAAAATCACAAAATTGATCCAGCCAGATATGTGAGCACAACAGGAACTCCCTTTGTGGAAAAATTAGGATAAACTACTTTCCAAAGAGGGCTGGTAGTTATATTCAGAGTTTTTTATCCCCCAAAGGCTGAATACACATTTCTCTAGTGCACTTGGAACATCTTCCAAGACAGACCACATGCTGAGCCACAAAGCATACCTCCATAAAAATCAAGATAGAAATGTGTCAACTATATTTTCAGACCATGATGTACTGACCCTGGGATGAACACAGAGCCATGGCAGAGCCTGGAAAGCTACCCATGGTGTACTCGATATGCTAAGTACAGTAGCACCTCATTCCCAATGAATAGAGACTTTACTGGTGCCCACTCAAGCAAATCAATGAAAACGGGAAGACAAATGACAAGTAATGATGTACTGAAAACGGAAGATAACCACCAAACGCCTGGAAACTGAACAGCTCGCTGCTAAACATCCAGCTGGTCAGAGGAGAAATCAAAGAGGAAATCCAAAGATTCCTGGACAAATTAAAATGAAGACAAGCTATAAAAACTTGTGGGATATATAGAAAGTAGTGTCAAGAGGAAAATTTATAGCTCTGCAAGCATTTATCAGGAAAGAAAGGACCACATAAATAACCTGACTTCACAGCTCAAAATCCTAGAAAAAGACCAACAAAAGGAGCCCAACCCAGGCATAAAAAATAAAACTTAGAGCAGAAATCAATGAGCTGGAACCCCACCCCCAAAAAAAAAAAATCCAAAAGATTAATGAAACCAAGAGCTGGTTCTTTGAAAAAAAATAATCAAAATCGACAAACCACTTACAATTCGTAAGGAAAGGGAAACAGAAAAACCAAATAAATTGAATCAGAAATGAAAAGGGGGACATCATAACAGAAACCACAGAAATCCAAAAGATCAGAGATTACTTTAAGAGTCTATCTGCCACGAAACATGAGAACCTGAAAGAAATGGACAAGTTCCTGAACTCCTATAGCCTCCCACAGCTGGAAGAAGATTGCAATACCTGGATAAACCAATAACAATTAAGGAAATGGAAACAGTAATTAAGTCTGCCCAAACAAAAAAGCCAAGGTCAAGATGGATTCACTAGTGAATCCTCCAAACCTTTAATGAGGACCTACTGCCAGTCCCTTTCATGCTCTTCTAGGAAACAGGAAAAAATCAGAACACTCCCAACTAGCTTCCATGAGGCACATATCACCCTGGTATCCAAAGCAGAGACATAACAAAAGGAAAACTATAGACCAATCTCCCTGATAAACACAGATGCTAAGATCTTCCAAAAAAATATTAGCAAACAGAATCCAAAGACTCAAAAGATTATACATCATGACCAAGTAGGATTCATTCCAGTAATGCAAAGGTGGTTCAACATTCGCAAGTCAATCAACATGACATATCAATAAGAAAAATTTAAAACCATATGATCATAACAGAGACTCTCAAACATGGGGCAGAGCTGTTCCTTGCTCTCCCTGTGCACAGCCATTCATGAGGCAGTCGGGAGGCATGGCGGGTTCTAGCCCTGGCCTACCACCTCGGCAGAGCCTCGCAACAAGCCAGAACGCCCCCACCCTCACTCCATGGGCACCGCCATTTTCCACATTTGGACTTCCCTCTCATCAGAACTCCACCCAGCAGACCAGCCCATCACAGCCCGGCTCTGCCGCGCGGCTCATCAATAAATGCTTTATTTGGAGGTGTTTAATAGAGTTTGCCTCCTGCTCGGGCAAGCCTGGAAAGCTTCTCGTGTTGTATTTGATATGCCAAATTCCAGTAACAATTATATTGGGTCATTTCATGACCCAATATAATGGTTTGAGACTCTTTATGTTCCTGTAGCAAGCCGATGCCCCTGGCTCTGCTGGCATGAGACAGGACATATGGAGATATTACTGGTGCCCGCTCTAGCAAATAGATGATCAATGGGAAGATCGTGATAGTGATGATCATAACAATTGACACAGAAATCATTTGACAAGATCCAACACCTATTGATGATAAAGGCTCTCCATAAAATGGGAATTGAAGGACTCTAACTCAATATAGTCAAATCCATCTACCAAAAGCCCACAGCGAGTATCATTCTCAATGGGGAAAAACTGAAAGCCTTTCCCCTAAGATGGGGACAAGACAAGGCTGCCCACTCACACCACTTCTATTCAATATAGTACTGGAAGTACTTGCCATAGCAATCAGCGAAGAAAAGGATATTAGGGCATCCAAAAGGGAAGGAAGAAGTCAAGCTATCACTATTTGCAGATGACATGACATTATACCTAGGAAAACCCTAAACTCTCTACTACAAAGCTCCTAGAAACAATAGATAACACTAGTAGAGTGGCAGGGTACAAAATCAATACCCAAAAGTCAACGGCTTTCCTATAAATAAATAATAAAAGAGAAGTAGATATTAAGAAAAGGATCCCATTCACAATTTTGCCAGAGAAAATCAAATATGTAGGAATTAGTTTAACTAAGAATGTAAAGGACCTTTATAAAGAAAACTGCAAAACACTGCTTCAAGAAATCAAATAGAACAAGAGAAAATAGAAATATTCCCTGCTCATAAACTGGAAGAATTAGGATTGTCAAAATGGTAATATTCCCTATAGCCTTATACAGATTCAATGTGGTCCCTATAAGGATATCCATGACATTCTTCAAAGAAATGGACCAAAAACTCCTGAAATTTGTATGGAATAATAAACCCTCATGGATAGCTAAATCAATCCTTGGGAGATAGATGGGAAGCATCACATTTCCCAACCTCAAACTTTACTACTAAGCGGTAGTAATTGTAACAGCATGGTATCACTGTATCACTGTTTTCCCGTTCATTGTTGATTTGCTCGAGCGGGCACCAGTAACATCTCCATATGAGCTGTCTCATGCAAGTAGAGCCCAAAGGCATCTGCTTGCTCCAGGAACATAAAGAGTCTCAAACCATTCCATCAGGTCATGGGAATGAGGTCTATAATTGTTACTGGTATCTGGCATATCAAATACTACACGGTAGCTTGCCAGGCTCTGCTGTGCGGGTAGCATACTCTTGTAGTCATCTCAAAATCCAGCATTTATTGATGAACCGTGCGGCAGCTTGCGGCCGCCTGAGCCGGGCTGTGATAGGCTAGTTCGCTGGGTGGAGTTCTGACGAGGAGGAAGTCCGGATGTGGAAAATGGAGGTCCTCATGGAGTGGGGGGGTCGTCTGGCTTCTTGTGAGGCTCTGCTGGGGTGGCGGGCCAGGGATAGAACCTGCCATCCCTCCCGGGCACCTCATGAGCGGCTGGGCACAGTGAGAGCTAGTAGCAGCTCTGCCCCATGAGAGCTAGTAGCAGCATGGTATTGGAGAAAAACAGACCTGTGGACCTATGGAATAGAGTTGAGTATTCTGACACCCATCCCTCAAATTCATGATCATGTAATCTTGGATAAAGGAGTAAAAAGCACATAATGAGCAAGCAAAACTCTTCAAACAAGTGGTGCTGTGAAAAATGGGCAGTTAACATGTGAAAAAATGAATTTGGACCTCTGTCTAACACCTCGTTCCAAAGTCAGATAAAAATGGATCAAAGATCTCAATATCATACCGGAATCCATAAAGTACATCAAAGAAAATATAGGAAAAACCCTCCATGACATTGAAGCCAAAGGCATCTTCAAAAATGAAATACCACTAACAAAACAATTAGAAGCAAAAATAAGTATGAGATTATGTGAATCTAAAAAGCTTCACCTCAAAAGAAACAGTGATCAAGATACAAAGACAATCCACAAAGTGGGAAAGAATATTCACCCAATACCCATCTGATAGGAGGTTAATATCCAGAATATATCTGGTACTAGAACTTCACAAGAAGAAAACAGCCAACCCCATCAAAAACTGGAGAGAAGAAATGAACAGAAACTTTGACAAGGAAAAAATTTGAACTGCCAAAAGGCATATGAAAAAAGTGCTCATCATCACTAATCAGAGAGATGCAAATCAAAACAAAGAGGGCCACGTGCCCCTCAAGGTGTTGCAAGTGTGGCTGTGCAGCCTTAAATTATTACATTACAAAGCAATCTTATCTGCCACAAACATCTATATGGCATATACTTAAGTCTCTTTGAATAGACAATCTGTTTTCCAAATTGCTATGTCATAAACAATCTCATTCGTTCCTCAACTGTGGATACTATTCCCATTGCTCAGATAAGAAAAATTGAGTACCAAGGCAACCAAGTTGCCCAAAGCAAATCTAGCTAGTAATATAAGATACCATTCATCCAGTATTTAAACACACTTCTTTTGATTCCAATCTTAAAACTGTTCTGCCAACCTAGGCATCCCATAAGACAACCAGTTTTGGAGCCTGAATATGTTCTCATTTCTAAGCTCAGTACATTTCTTCCAACTGATTGGCAAAGTAATATAGGTAGACAAATATCCAGGATGTTGTACTCAAGTGTAATTGTTTTTACTGAATGTATGAATGATGGAAAGGAGAGTAGGAGGAAATGGGAAATGGAAATATTTCCTCATTAATTCCCCAACACTGGGAATTAAAAACAAAATGAACGCAGATTCAGCTGGAATCTTGCCACTCACTAGTGTCAACAGTTAGAGCAACTTACCTCACTGAGTTGCTTTGTGTTCCCTGGTGCTTGGGCCAATTCCAAGAACATAGTAGACTTCCAATAATTAAAGTTGTTGATTGGCTAACTAATATTAAGTACATGCTCTTAGCCAGTTGTTTCACAAGATTCAAAAAGCAACAGTTTAAAAAACACCCACACATGCCCCAGAAAGCCCAACACCATGAGGGAGCTGGTTTTATAAATAAAAGGTGTATTTGAAAATATTTTTTAGTTCTTCATTAAGATAATTTTTACTGACTTACCATTGTTTTACCAGAAAAATAATTCTATATTGGTATCACAAGAAATATCAGAATTATACCAATATTTCTATGTTGGTATATGAAATGTAATTTCTTGCCACTGAAAGCGTAAATAAGCCTCAACATATTCACTATCACTCCATTACCAACTTCATCACCAATTCCTTCCCCTTTCTCCCACCCCTTTCCCTCTGCTCACTGCCTTGAGTTCTGAATGTTCCCTAGTCACACATTACAGTAAATGTGCCTTCTGTGACCTCATTGCACTTCTATACATTCTAGGAAAACCATTCAGCCACCACTTTGTCTAGAAGTGTGTTTAGAGACGTGTACACTGGATTCCTCTTTTGCTTTCTGCTTTTGTTTCAGTCTGCACTTAACAAGTCACTGGCTCAGGAAACTGCTGTCACTGTATCACTGTCTTCCCATTCATCATCGATTTGCTCGAGCGGGCACCAGTAACATCTCCATATGTCCTGTCTCATGCTAGTAGAGCCCAAGGGCATCTGCTTGCTCCAGGAACATAAAGAGCCTCAAGCCATTCCATCAGGTCATGGGAATGAGTTCTATAATTGTTACTGGTATTTGGCATATCAAATATGACACGGGTAGCTTGCCAGGCTTGCCGTGCCGGTGGCATACTCTTGTTGTAGTCACCTCTAAATCCAGCATTTATTGGTGAACCGCATGGCCGCTAGGCCCAGAGAGCCAGGCTGTGATAGGCTCGTCTGCTGGGTGAAGTTCTGATGAGAGGAGAGTCTGGATGTGGAAAATGGTGGCCCTCATGGGGTGGGGGGTCTTCTGGCTTGTTGTGAGGCTCTGCTGGGGTGGCGGGCCAGGGCTAGAACCCACCATTCCTCCTGGGTGCCTCGTGAGTGGCTGGGCACAGGGAGAGCCGGTAGCAGCTCTGGAAACTGCTAGAGCACAAATTCAAATCCCAGAGAATTTTCCACTCTTCCTAGCTCTAGTCTCTCAGAACAGTAGAGGGCATAAGCAGAGAGAAAGAGCCAGAAGTCCTAAGTTTTAAGTCTTTCCTATCAGTGCATATGCTTTGATGTGCACACAAAACCAAATTGCCTTTATTTGGGGGGGTGCTAGAGTTTAAGTTCTTGGTTCCCATTAACTATTCTTTTTTTTTAATTTTTTTATTTTACAATTACAAAGATATACAATTAAAAGTTCATATTTGGGTTTTGGTCATACAGTGTAGCAGCCCCATCCCGCCACCAGTGCCCATCTCCCACACAACGTCCGGTCCTCCCTCCCCAGCCCTCCTCATGGCAGGTTCTTTATTTTTTCCATTTTCTATCTTTCTTTTCTTCTCCAGACTATGGATTACAAAACATACATTAAAGGGTTGTCATGTGTATCTTGCCTCTATTTAATGCTCAGTTAGGTGGCTTAGTACCCTACAATTGTTGCACTGTTCATTCTGTCTACTAGCCTCTGCCCACCGTTGTGATATTCCATTGACGGACCTTATGTATGTTTCGACCTGGATTGGTCATTGTACCTATATTTTAGTCTTAATATTCTTTAGCTCAGGAGTCACCCTGCAATGTTGGTTGTGGATGGGGAAACAGTGCCAGGGATCAAATCGTGGTGGGCTGCATGCATTGCTTGTACCTTCCCTCACTCGACTATTTTGCCAAAGTTGTGCACATATCTGTATTCATATCCATATCTATAATCACCATGACTTGCCAAGTTATTCATAGTTGGGTTTCAGACTATGTTCCAGCACCAATCCTTTCGAACACCAGTCTTTTCTCCCATCCATTAAGTCTTCTAGGTTCCCTCTAACCCACTGACCCTTAAAACCCCAGCCTGCTACCTTGTACCTGACAGGCACAATTTTATGTTTGCAAGTTGAAGTTTGAGTCTGGTTTCAGTGTTGCAGACTCTGGTTTGGATATTTAGCAATACCTCTCCTTTATAACACTAACATATTTAGATTTCCTTGTCCGCTGTTCCCTGTTGCTTCCCAGCTATTTCTCCAAGATTTGTTTCCTTCTGTCCTTCTCCCTATACTGCTCTGCTGTCATGGGTGGTTTATGCATCTGATTATACTTTTTTAAAGCCAGCTGACTCCACTAACATCCGTTTAAACTGACTGATGGCATGGAGTGAGCAGTAGAGAGATCCTTTCTAGAGAAGACAATCATGTTGGTTATATGAGCACCACAACTTCCTGAAAAGGTCATCGGCATTAAGTTCTTCGGTCCCATTGCCTGTATAGCACAGCAGCACACACCATCCTGCCAGTTCACATATTGCTAATTTATGTTTGTGTTTGCAGTTGAGATTCTAAGGAAGGCTGAGGCTTCTGGTGTCTTCCAAGGTTCCTGTCATCCTGTGTTCTGGGCAACTCTTTAGGACACCCCAGGGAAAAACCATCCTATTCTCTGCTGCATTGGACACATCCACACTTCACTTCTCCCATCTCCTGAGCCTCCACCAAACACACGCAAATTTTTGCTTTCCTCAGTTTCCAAAACTCCATTTTTTGTCCAAAGTAGATATCCCATGCCCTTGTCTCTGACAGAAATCTAACATTACCTATTCAATGGACTTTTACTTCCAGGTCAAAGCCCCAAAGATCACTGTACCCTCTCCTTCCTTATCTGCTATTAAGCTTCCTGAGGCTAAAAGAGCCAGTCTGGCTACATGTTAGAGTGAGAAAATGGCAAAATACTTGGGAATAAGATGCAAATTCATATATCTATAGGCTCTGCTGCCATTGCTCTGAGCCACTCAAGTTTCTGTGCAGCTGTGAAGAGTGAAGGTAATCAAAATACGGTCTGACTCTCTAAATAACTTATAGCATGTATCTAAAAATGAGGGGTCCAGAACGACAGTACAGTGGGTAGAGTAATTGTCTTGAAGGCAGCTGACCTGTGTTCAATCTCTGGCTTATCATATGGTTCCCTCAGCTCTGCCAAGCAAACGTGAACTCAGAATCAGGAGAAAGGCTGAGCAATGAACTCAGTGAGGATAAGCCCGATCACTGTCATGTATGGCCTCAACAAAATTAGAACCAGTTTTACAAGACATGTGTTATTAAAATAATTAGAAGTTTGATCTAAAAAGGATTTTGGTGCCACAATGCTTGTATTTGACAGAATTGTGAGGGAGGCCAGGAAAGGGCTGCTATCCCTTTCACCAGCCCTCCAGGATAACTCTCCAGAGAGCCTGGATTCCTGAAATCAAACTGCACAGAAGGGCAAAAGTCAGTGACAGAAGACAGTAACTGTTGACCACTGGGCATTTTCTCTAAACTATAGCTATCACATTAGCATATAAAAACTCTCAAAATGATGTTAAATATTCAGGAGAGGCATTAAGTAGCAGAAACAAGCATACCAGCTTCCAACAACCTAAAGAATTCTTTTGGTCTTATAGGCTCTCTTTGAAATTGAATAAATAATGAATTAGAATTCACCTCAGCTGGTTCCCACAGTGACTGATTGTGTGTGGCTGGCTTAGGGAATTGTTAGTTGATGCCATCAAAGACTGCAGTCAAGCTGTGAGAGTAAGATCCTCCACCCATGGGGTCCTGTTACTTTGCTGGGGGCTGATGAGGTAACTAGAGGAAACCACAAAGACCCTTTTGGAGAACAAAAAACATTGTTCATGCCCTGGCTTCAGAACAAATAGAAGTTTCAGTGTCAGAAGCTATGATCAAATAGTTAAATTTAAGGGTATGTTGTGCTCAGTTCCAGCTCTTTATGAAGCACCAAGAAAACACAGCATCAAGATATTTAGAATGCAAGAAAATTAAAATATGATATATTTATTTCTCATTGCTGACCTTGTGCCCTAACACTTTCCTTACAAAGGCTCAAAAGAATCAGTAGTTTGAATTCATAATTGCGCCCTTTTGCACAATGTCTAGTATTAGATAAATGCTATTTGAATTATAGAAAAATGCTGAAAATCTATCCTGAAAATGAGGTATTCAATAATCATTGTGCGAACAGCAAATTTTCTGGATAAAGGGTCAGACTCCAAATATATCAAGCTTTATGAATCAGACAGACTCTCTGATAACTACTAGGCTTTGCTTTTGCAACGGGAAACACCTTTAACACATAATTTAATGGTATGGCAGAATTCCTAAGACTATAAAAACCAGAAGAACCAGAGAGATAGTCCAGGGGTTAAAACACTTGTCTTGCATGCAGCCAAGCCCAGTTCAATCCCTGTCACTACATACAGTCCCCAGAGCAATACCAGGAGTGATCCCTGAGCACAGAGCTAGGAATAAACTCTAAACTCTAGCAGGTATGCCCTCTCCCCACCATACCCCAAAAGAAAATTCTAGCAGAAGACTGAATTTAGTCTACCACCTGTATTTTGCTGACCATTAATTTAAAACCCTGCTACCCAAAGTGGGATCTGTAGGCCAGGCATTAATTAGAATATAAATGGAGAACCTGAGCCCCATTCCAGACCTATTCAATTAGAACGTGAATTCAAAATTTAATAAGGACCCCAGGAATTCATAAGCAAAGTAGTATCTGAGGCATTTCCTCTATACTATGACTATTATTTTAGCATATTGAAAGTCTTAATAAGACATGAAATATTCAATAGTTACTAAGAGATGAAGTGGTGCTCTCCACAATTTGGAGGGCATTAATCAAAATAATTGTATGTATTTTAAAACGTTTTTATTTATATTTGACCTGGCTGTAGTGTGACTAAAATAAGCCTGATTTGGTCTGATATAGACAGATTCATTTCTTTAGTGGTTGAAAAAGGAAGGAAAACAGCTGAGTACTTGGACCCAAAACTGAAATCAAATCTGAAGAGTCCAATTTAGCACAAGTCACAAACCCTCACAACATCTCATAAAACCAAGAAATTCGGGCTAGAGTGATAGCACAGCAAGTGACCAATCGAATTTGATCCCTGGCATCCCATATGGTCTCCGGAGCCTACCAGAAGTGATTACTGAGTGCGGAGCCAGGAGTAATCACTGAGCAACACCAGGTGTAGCCCCAAAACAAAAAAATAAATTAATTAAAAAGAAATCCGCATGCCTTCTTTTTTTTACTCCCAAATAGAAACAATTTCTACTTCATCGGTCCCAAATTTAACTGCTCAGATGTACAAGTAATTTAGGTATCATTTCCACTGGAGGTGATTAAATGCTCACAAAGTTCATGGCTGTTCTCATAAAATGTCAGACTCAAAGGAAAAATGAATGCTTTCTTTTAAGAGTTTCATCTGCTTGTTAACTTACTAATTACTTAATACTCTAACAAACAAATCTATGTTCAAAGGACAAAGAAGAGAAAATGGAAGTTATAGTACTTTTACTCATCAGCAAACAAATGATAACCTGCTCTAGCTCTGTTGGTTTGTTTTGTTCCACACCTGACAGTGCTCAGGGCTTATCCTGGTTCTGCAGTCAGGGATCACTCCTGGTTGGGTTCAATTGACCATACATGGTATTGTCAACGCGAAAGTAGCTTTTCCTGCGCTGCTCTCTAAACCATCTACGCTTTTACGGAGATGGCCACAGCTACCAACATGGACCAGATCCCTATGCTCAAATGGTTGTGGGCTTTCCCAGTGTACCTCAAGAGTTCCTGTCGTTGAATCTCAGTTTCCTTCTCTCCCGCCATTGCATATGCACGTGAGAGTTTTGGGAGTTTGGGGTTCAGCACTATATTCCTTCCTGAGTGTTAAAGCCTGCCTGGCTTCTGCCCGTTTTCTGGCTGAGATGCCCACCTAGTCTATGCTCTGACCTGGCGCAAACAGTACCTGACCTGGAGGTCCCGTGGAGAAAGGAGGTCCAGAGAGAGGAGAGTGAGGCGAACTCTTGTGCAGCAGTGTGGAGCCTCCTTTTATCTATAGCAAAATTCCATCCCCACCCCCAGCTGTCCCATTCTACATCCTGATTGGATACCTGTTTCAGGGGTGGAGATTTAAATTGATCTGGTTTTGTGCACCTCATCCTACTCTAACAGTATCAAGGATCCTAACCTGGTTGGCTACATTGCAAGGTATAGTGCCCTACCTACTGTACTATCTCTCTGGCCCTCTACTTTAGAGACATGTGAGCTTCAGCAAGGCATGAGTCATCAGAACCACTTTGTTCTGATGCAAAAATAGAATCTAAAAATATTATCTGTGAGACCAGGAAAGAGTTTCAGAGGGTGGAGTGCATGCTTTGCACGAACCAGGCCTCGACTTTGATCCCCGCTACCACATGCCACCTCAAGTAATGCCAGGGATAGCTGAGATAGCCACTAAGCACCACGGTGGAGTCACACTGCCCCAAATGAAGTGTATTGTGAAAAGGGCGTATTAAGTAAAACTGACTGTATTGAGGTGGAAGACATTTTTCTTCAGTTTTATGAATTTTATATTCTATATTGTGTTGATAGTCAACAACTTTCAGATTTTTAAGTGAAAAACTATGATGCCTTTATTCATGTCTCAAAGATGGGCATAAAAATTTAATCATTTGATGTTATTGCTGTAGAGCTATTTTATAGTTCCATTTTCCTTTATCATCTTCTGAGACTAGGCACAAGAGACAGAAATTGAAGACATTTAGGCCTGCCACCTTTTTATTTTGCCTTGAGTACAACATTTATTCTGTGAAAAACTGAGACAGGGTGGCCCATGGCAACAGGAAAAACCAATCTTTGGCTCGTTGGACTATCACTTTCGATTTTGAATGTGTCAGGAGGCATTCATTCATGAGGCAAATCAGAAAGAAAATGTCAAAACATCGGCAAATTGTGAGTAAATAGACTCAGATGCTTTGGTGCAAACTTGCTGAGAATAGAGGCTGTGGTTTCCATATGCCCTGACAGACTCCACTGGTAGAAACCTTCATGCATATTAACCAATTATACATTTCAGGGTGAATGATGGTGGTAACCAAGCAGCCAATCAACTCTTGAAGGGCTTGGCCTTTGGACTGGAGGCAGGGAGCAGAGCGCAGTCCAGTTGTTGTCTCAGTTTCTCGAGGAGCCAGAAAAGTCATATTCTGTGACTTGCACACTGTATAACATCCTGTTCCTTATTTTGCAGCAATTCATGAACAGTCATGACATTTTTTTATCCTTAACTTCAGGAACTCTAATAGTTTGTACATTTCTATAAACAGGCTCTGCCTGCTAAAAAGGCACTGGGCACATTTTCTTTCTTTAGCAACATTAACACAGAAGCCCTCCCTCACTTCAAAGACTAGATTATGTAGAAGAAAACTAGACTCACAGTTGTGATTAGAACTTAGTTTATACAAATGTCAAAATATAAAACTGGACACAAACTTTAAAGAAACCAAGAAACTAAATGAACAAAACAAAGCAAGACTGAACTCTTTGGTGAAAGCAAATTGAAATCATCAGAGAAGGAAACAGATGGGGGGGCGGGAGAGGCATCAGATAAATTGGTCAGTTTTAGGCTGCTAAATGGAAAGTAGGCTTTTGCTGGGAATTGTAACGTAGTTTAAAAATATGTCAAATTATAAAACTGTGCACCTAGATCTAAATTATTGCTTCAATAAATATTCAAGAAAGAAAAAGTACAGGATTAAGTTTATCCTTACACAATTATACAGCGAGGTATTCATATATAATCTATCAATAAAGTTGACATGGAAATGAGAGCCCAAGTGGGTTGAGTTAAAGGAACAGAATTGACATGGGTTGCTAAATGTTAAAACTGAGTAATGGGTGCTTAGGGGCCCATGTTGCTTTCACTCAAGCTATGAGTAAGGTTGGATTTGAACCATAACAAAGGGATTAAAACATGAGACCTTTAAAGTTCTGAATTTTTATATCACCAGGGCAGGGCTATTGTGCCAGAAATATTTCAATTACATTGTTTACTTACTGAAAACTGAGAATATGTGAATTTTTACTTTAAATATTTCCATTATTCACATATTGATCAGGTATCATGATTAATACAAACATCTTTATCTGAAACTTACAATGGTTCCATTAACCACATATAAAAAAATCTAGTTAGGCATTTTTAAAAGTTCTAATGTTGTGTCTGTCTGCCATCTTCCCTGTCTATATTAAAGGGTTTTTTTAAACAATAACTGAATTTCCAAGTTTCCTTTAAACTGAATTATAATAATGAACACTTTTCTACCTGTTGGTTCCAATGCATTTTTAAAATTTGCTGCTGCCATTCCTTGTGTAGATTTTTCTGAACTTTACTTGGCAAGTGACAGGTTACAATATCTCACTGTGTAGTTCCCCAGGGATAAACATGAAATGCTCTATTGCTCTCAAAGTGGATGGATTGGTGGAGGTGGAAGGCGTGAAGGGGAGTGTTCTCTTAAAAGCATGTGTCATGTGTCTGTTGCCTGTGCTTTTATTAGAGCTACAATAAATTGAAGACACTGACTTGTAGGAGTTTTCCATGTTGATGTAACTGTGAGATGTCTTATATACACTATCAGTTATCAGCTGTCACAGTGCTTCTACATAAATAGGCAAAATTGACATAGCAGAGTACTTCCTGAGAGCAGTTTTTCCTGGGGTAGCAGCTAGCTCAGTTAATGTAACCCTTATCTATATAGATATAGAAAAAAATCCAGTTGGTAAACTCAAATTCTTACATTACTAAACATGGCTTCAACCTGCTGAGCTAAGGGATACAGATCAGACTTGATCAGCACTTGGCTGATCTGGATTGGACTCTCAATCATACTTAGACTTCGAGGACTTTGCTGGCTATGACCTACTTTAGGGTAGCCTTGGCTGAAAGGCCTTGCCCTGTCACACATCAACAAAATATCCTAGACATAGTGTCCTGGTAGAAGGATAAGTACAAGCAAAAATAGCCAAGTGCTTTATCCTCTGGCTCTGTGGATGTTGGTGGTTTTGCTAAGCACTGTATATCTAAAGAAATCCCTAGGAGCTAAAGAGAGGTCACTGGTTTATAAGGCCAGCTCTGAATTATTTCAGTGCTCATATATATTTTTAACATCTAGTTCCCCAAATTTATACCCATATGCCATTATATTTTTGAACAATTTATAGATCAGTGCATAAAAACTGATAGGGGGAGGTTGTTGGCCACACACAGCAGTGCTCAGGGCTTGCTTTTGACTGGGTGCTCAAGGATCACTCCTGGCAGTCTTTGGGGGCCAAATATGGTGCTGGGGATTGATCTAGGTCAGCTGTATGCAAGGCAATTATCCTACCCACTGGATTAATGCTCCAGCTCTGATTCTTTTTCATGCACTTAGTTTGTTGCCTTATTCCTCAAGGCAAGTTTGTAGTTACCTTATTCTCTGTTAAACTTTCAAAACTCTTATTATATCACCTCCTCCAAAGAAGCCCTGCATATCCCTACAGGTAAAAATCAACCATTTCCTTTTTTATCTGCTCTTGAATTTTGAGATTATGTTTTCATCTTTACTTATCTATGTAAGCTATGATCTGTCTGAACCTTTGGCAAGAATAAGCAGAAATGGATTCTGGGATCAGGTTGTCAGAGGTCAAAATGTTAGACTTGCTATTTCTTATGTCTAGGAGGTTGGACCAGTTACTTGACTTACACTCTTACATGCCTCCTCATCTGGTGGGATGAGAATGGTGGGAATAATTGCCTTGTCTCAGAGATTTTAATGTAATAAGCATTAAACACTTGGCAAAACATGTGAATTAGTGTACTAAAATCTGTAATTATTACTTTAAAATGTATCCCCTTAATAGCTACCCGTGTCGTATTTGATATGCCAAATACCAGTAACAATTATAGACCTCATTCCCATGACCTGATGGAATGGTTTGAGGCTCTTTATGTTCCTGGAGCAAACAGGTGCCCTTGGGATCTATTTGCATGAGACAGGACATATGGAGATGTTACTGGTGCCCGCTCGAGCAAATCGATAATGAACGGGAAGACAGTGACAGTGAATGCTATTTAGTAGAAAATATTGTTTGTTTCAAGTTCTTTGGTTATAGAGAATAGAAATTTACAAGTGGCCAGAAATCCTTCTTTTGACAAAGTTTAACTGAAGAATGGGGCTAGTGGAAGAACAGAGAGACAACTTATGCCTTAGCATAAAGATAAAGTGCCACAGTTGACTCAAAGAAGGAAGCATGGTCAAGTTTCTAAGTTCTGGTGGATGGGGTTAAGAAACACCCATCAAACTCAGCGTCTGTCTCGTCTGTTGCCAAGAGGCACGGATTTATGTTCTGTACCTTGCAAGGCCTGAACGCAGTATGCACATGCCTGCTTATAGTCAGTGGTGGCAACAGAGCACCACATGAATAAAACATCTGGTGAAGAGCAACAATAGCACATGGCCTGAAATGTGGAGGGAGCTTTTAACTGCCACCTTTGAAGGTTGATTATCACAGTGTTTCTGAACTGGGAGCCATGGGCCCAGTGAACTCCTAGAATATTCCAGAGGGTATTGCATGAAATAAGAGGGTCAGCTAGAAGGGGATTGTGGCACAGAAAGAGAACAAGATGAAGAGGGGCCACAGTCATAAAAAAGGTGAAAAACGTTGATTCTAGGGCAGGTGCTTGTACTAGAAATTCTCCCTGCATGCTGGGTGGAGAGGAGTTCATAATTAAAAGCCTAATTAGCTTCCTTCCAAAGACTTTGAAGGCGGAAGAATGTTTGACTTAAGATGGTTTCTCTTAGGAATTTATAGGTTGTGCTTCTTGATGGGATGAGGGGCCAAGTCCAGTCCTCATCTAGCTCAATATTACCTGGAAGTACATAACCACTATATCTAGGCCAATGGTGCTTGACTTGATTGCACATTAGAATCATCTGAAAAGACCTTGGTTCCTCCATCAGAAATTAGTCTGATATAACTGTAATGGGTTAAGAACAAAGGCAAGAGCTCTGCTTTATAGAATACCTAAAAGGGGTGGGGGTGGGGGTTGAGGCATTTGTAGGCAGCTGGCAGGAGAGTGCAGAAACAAACAAATTACAATGCATGTAATTTTGCAAAGCAGGGTCTGAACTACTCAAGGACATGCACACATTTGGAGTACATTCCCGGGTTACCAAGGGTGCAGAGCAAGTCTAGGACCATCTCAAGGACATTCCTGAGGCACTCTGGATATGTCACCCAGACTCAGCTGCTCCTTGCAGGTCCTGATTTCTGCTATTAGCATGCTTAAAATGTGGGTGGAGGGGTCTCTTTCTCATCAGTATATGCTTATATAGTTAAAACTCATCAGTCAAAAGGTCTTTTAAAATACATACCCTACGTATAGATTTTTGAAAAGCTAAAGCCTTGCTGCTTATGGAATTTACGTAATTTGGCAAAGATATTCAGTGAATCCATATTATTTTGATTTCAAGTGACCAAGAGAAAAAGATCTAAGAAAAAATGTACATTAGTGCCTGGAGTATATCCAAGTGTTAGATCTGACCGCTTTAAATACAGTGTAAGTAATGTACTGGCTATTCATTCTCTCTCACTTTCTGATTTTATTCTCCACAGGGGCCTCCATTTTTAGATTTCATGGAGTTTTAAAAAAGACTGATCAGGTGCTCTAACCCAACATTCCACTAGCTTCAAATCTAAACAAAAAATTCTTTAAAAAATATTAAGTTTTTCTTATTGAGGTCCAAGTAGTACCTCTCCAATCACCAGTGAAGTAAAATCACAATCTAACGTTATACAGAAATAACCATACCTATCCCCAAACCAATTACCACAGCAACAGGAAAGTTCCTCATCTGGGAAAACACATACATTCCTATTCTCCCCCTACTCCAGTATAACTTCTAAGAGCAAACTATATTGTCAAGAGGAAACTTGCCTGCCTGCCTTTATCAGTAGGTTGAATTGATGGCAGGTAGACAGAAATCAGAGATATCAACTCCACTTCCCCAATTAAAAGGTAAATACAAATGATTACTTGCTTTACGATAGAAACCAGTGGGTCTAAGAAAATATATCTTCCTCTTATGTGGTATAGTTCTTTCCAAATTTTATTTCTTACTATAGGATACACTTTAGTTGGACAAGTAGAGTGAGTTCTGTATTTGAAAAGCAGTTCAATGGCTTTGCTTTCCATCATGTTGACTTGAAGTCAATATTTCAGATTTTGATCATTTTCCCATTTTCAGAATCATCCCCAGCAAACACATGGTGATAAATATATAATTTGGTTGAGATTTAGTTAGAAAGCTTTCTTATTCTTCAAAAACCCACAAGTTTTTTATCCGCCAAAGGACAAATACATATATACTAAATACAAGAAAAAGAGAAAGAGGAGAAAGAGAAAGAGAAGAGAGAAAGAGAACAGAGATAAAAAAGATACAGCAAAAGTGTATCAAAAGTAACAGCAAACTTTCTGCAAGTTCACTTACCATGTGGTGGACCTCGACCAGCTTCTGGACATGCCTTACAAGAAGCAGGCACAGCGTTGTGGTGGCAGCAACGGCACCAGTCCAGGCAGGGACCTGAAGCAGCAGTGGATGATAAAGGGTCTGCCTAAGAAGGCGGGGCCGCCCACAGTGAAGCTGCAGGTGGTGAAGACACACCTGGGGCACATGATCATCCTGCCTGGGATGCCTGGCTGCGTGGTGGGTAGCTACAACGGCAAAGACTTTCAGCCAGGAGAAGATCAAGCTCGAGATGCGGGCCCCTTCCTGGGCGAGTTCTCCATCTCCTACAAGTCAAGCACAGCTGCCCGTCATTGGGGTCACCCACTCCAAACGCTTCATTCGCTTCAAGTCAAGGTACCAGTGAAACCACACAAGTGTTTCCTGAAAAATAAAAAAGAAGAAAGAAAAAAAAATGTAAAAATCTTTTCATCTGACTACTATTTTAGAAAAATAGCAACTAAGAAATAAACTAATAGGTAATTCAAGATGCAGTATCTCTTTACAAGCACATTTTAAGAGATGTTAAAAATCTTGTTAACAAAGGTGTTTCCATTAACATTCAGGCAGCTCTAGGCGTCACATACTAAAAAGGCTCTATATGAGAGAATAGTCTGCTGGGACAAGCATTAACTCAGGTGTGCTTAAAATGGAAATTGTTGGTCATGACCTAGCGCTAATGAGCTAATTAGTGACCAGCAGGTGGCCATTTGTTTAATTGGTCATGATTTTGTAGACTAAATTTGAAGAAAAAAACAAATGGGCGGATCTAACCCTTTCATTTTATCAACAAAGATTTTGAAGTGTAGAAAGAAAATGCTTTTTGAAATTCATGCTTCCTGATTGTTGTGTACATGTGCTTATTCTTCTCTGGCTCTACTGCTCTGCAAAACCATGTAGAGTCACTAAGAAGGACTCTGACTGATCAGGTTGTCAAAACTGGAGTGGTTATATTAGAAAGAGGTCTGTTTACAGAGTTACCACATCAGTATTTATCTGTTCCTTAGAGAATTTATTTTCCTGACCTATCAAAACCTCTATTTAGCTTAATGCTTAGTTAGCTGCATCTTACACAAAAATATTCCAAATAAGAAGTAATTTATTTTTTGCCTTAGTCAAGAAGACAAGTATGCAGAAAATTCAAAATCAGTCTTTGGATCTCCTTCAAAGTCACAATATGCTCTATTCCAGAAATGGCCCCAGCTCCCAGCACAATTGACTTCGTTGGTGTCCTCTAAAATAAACATAAAAGAAAACAAAGAATTATACTGAAATCATCTAGATTACATTTTCCCTGACTTCCCCTATGTCTTGTCACCATACATAGCACTGTATATGAATACTTTGGGTATGGGATTGGGGGCGTTCTGTGTCACACCTGGTAGTGCTCAGGATTTACTCTTGGCTTTGCATTGCTGGCTAGACTGGAGATCAAAGCTAGTCAGCATGTGCAATGTAAGTACCCTACCTGCTGTATTATTTTTCTAGCTCCTGTATCTGAATAATTTATTTGAAGTTATGTTTAAAACTAGAATTGATCAGGTGCCAGAACCATAGTATAATGGGTAGAGTGCTTGCTTGCTTTGCTTACAGCTGATGCAGAATCAATCCCCAGCATCCCATATGGTTCCTCCAAGCACCACCAGGAGTGATTCCTGAGCACAGAGTCAGGAATAACCCTTAAGCATTGTCAGGTGTGCCCCTTACCACTTAAAAAAAACTTAAAACCATTAAATTGAGTAACCTTCACAAGTGGGTAAAGTTTTTTCTTCCTTAAATTTACTGTTATTCACAATTGTCGAGGGTACTAATACCAACCTAGAACTGAGCATTAAATACAGGCAAAAAGATACACATGACAACCCTTTAATGTATGTTCTGTAATCCATAGTCTGGAAGGGAAGGAATAGAGAAAGAGAGAGAGAGGGAAAGAAATAAAGAACTTGCCATGGAGGCAGGCTGGGGGAGGGGGAGGGAACCGGGGACATTGGTGGTGGGAGATGGGCACTGGTGGAGGGATGGGTGCTGGAACACTGTATGACCAAAACCCAAATATGAACATTTTAATTGTATATCTTTGTAATTGTATATCTCACAGTGGTATAATAAAATACATAAAAAAAATTACTGTTATTTCAGAGACTGACACACATCCAAAAGAACAAGAACAACCAGTGCTGGTGTAGATGCAGGAAGAAAGGGACTCTCATCCACTGTTGGTGGGAATGCAGACTGGTTCAGCCCTTTGGAAAAACAATAGGGAAATTCCTCCAAAAACTTGATATTGAGTTCCCATTTCACCCAGTAATACCACTCCTGGGAATATACCCTGGAGACTCAAAAGCATACAACAGAAACACTATCTGTACTTCTATATTCATCGCAGCTCAATTCACAATAGCCAGAATCTGGAAACGACCTAAATGCCCGATAACAGAAGAGTGGATAAAGAAATGGTGGTACATCTACATAATTGAATACTGTACAGCTGTCAGAAAAGACAAAAATCGAGCTGCCCTGGGGCAACCAGCCATAGCATGCAGAGCCTCAAACACGGCCAGGAAAGCTGGAACTTGGCTCTCCCCAGGCTCAGCTGACCATGGGACCCCCAGAAGGACAGATGGGTTTTGGGAGTGGGCCCATTACCTCTGGGCGGTCCCGGAAGCAGCCGGATGAAACTCACCCACCACACTAGCCACCACCTTTGCTGTCCGGATGCTGTAGCATATCAGCCCACCCAGGAGGGATGCTACCTCAAGACCAGATTAACAGAGCAAACCAAGTTCGAGCCCAGGTAGGCAGCTCCCAGAAGCGGGAATCACCAGGAATTCATCAGATGGAGGCGGGTTCGGCCTTTTCCCCCCTCCATTTTTTTCCGAGCCTGGTGGCCCTGCTCAGGACCTGCCCTGGGGCGACCAGCCATAGCATGCAGAGCTTCAAACGCAGCTGAGGAAGCTGAAACTCAGCTCTTCCCAGGCTCAGCTGACCGTGGGCCCCAGGAGGACAGATGGGTTTTGGGAGTGGGCCCATCACCTCTGGGAAGTCCCAGAAGCAGCCGGATGAGACTCGCCCACCACACCAGCCGCCACCTTCACTGTCTGGATGCTGACCATGAGGCCCCTAAGTTTGCGCGGCAGCGGCCACACAGTCCATCAAACTAGTGGAAACAGTTATGTCCTTTAATGTACTGCATTCTATGATGTGTAGGAAAGTTAGGCGGGAGGGAGAGATAGAGAAGAGAGAAAAGACATACAGAACCTGCCAAGTAGTTGAGGTGTGTGTGTGTGGGGGGAAGGAGGTGGGGACATTGGTGATAGGAGATGGGTTCGGGTGGAGGGATGGGTGTTGGAACACTGTAGAACCAAAACTCTACATGAGCATCTTGCAATTGCATGTCTAAAAGTGGTGTAATAAAATTTGAAAGAATAAAAAGAAAAAAATAAAAAGACAAAATCATGAAATTTACTACAAATGGATGGACATGGAGATTATTATGCTGATTGAAAATAGTCAGAAGGAAAAGGACAGATATAGAGTGACAGCATTTATCATTGGGATATAAATATATACCAGTGTTCTACTAATTGTGGGAAATGGTAACTACAGACTAGAGCTCAGCATTGAACGTACACAAGAGATTTACAGGATAAACCCTAAATGTCTGTAGGGTAAGCCATAATGTGTAAGAGGAGAGAGAGAGAGAGAGAGAGAGAGAGAGAGAGAGAGAGAGAGAGGGGAAAAGTGCCTGCTACAGAGGCAGGCTGGGGAAGGGGGAGGAAATTTGGGGACATTGGTCATGGGAATAGAGCACTGGTGGGGAGACGGGTGCTGGAACATTGTATGACTGAAACCAAATCATGAACAGCTTTGCAATTGTATATTTCACGGTAGTATAATAAAAAATTTTTTCTGTGATTGATTCAAGTTCTGTTAAGTTTATCCAGTGAACTGGTTAGTACATAATATTATAGTATCTTAGAAGTTACAATAATTTAAGATATGCAAATGTTTGTTAACCAATTGTAAGGAGCAGGGATGTAGATGAGTTCTGAATTATAACATTTGCTCATTTCTGTGATGTAGAAAGCCCACCATGGTCAATTTCAAGCCACCATTATGATACTGCTGAAAGCAGAGTGCAGGTAATCATGTAACAGCAGTGGATTCACTCACTAGTATGTGGGACAGTACCTGTTTGCATACATAAAACAGTGAAGACCACTGTACTATGTAGCATATTATTATATAGTCTTGGAGTATTCTTATTGGGGTTTCTTTTAGCTGGTATCCTACAGCCTCCTGTATCTGGGAGCATGCTTTCTTCAGTTCAGGGAACTTCTCAGCGATGATGGCTTTGACAGTTTTTTCTTCATCAGGGTTTTCTTCTTGCCCATCTGGGACCCCAATGATGCGTATGTTGTTCCTTTTTGGCTTCATCCTGATTTTCTTGGGTAGTCTGTTCCTTGATTGTGAGTCTTTTCTCCATCTTCTGGTATTGCCTACAGTATCTCTGAACCTCGTCTTCGAGATCACTAATTCTTTCTTCAGTAGCTGTTACTCTGCTTTGGAGGCCTTCCCCTGTGATTTTCAGTTCACTTATCTCATTTTTAATATCTGTCATTTCTGCTTGTACTTTGGTCTGAAATTTACTCATTTCTGCTCTCATGTCCTCTTGTATTTTATTGACTTTGTATTTCATTGTTTCTTTGAGTTCCTTGTGAATCTTTAACAGTTCCTTCCGAAATTCCTTTTCAGAGAGGTTATATAGCTCATCGTTATTGCTTGTCATCTGTATTAGTGACTTCAATCGTAGAGCTTGAAGGAATTCTGCGTTGCTTTACCATAATGACTATCGTAGGTTGAAAATGTATGTTATGGGTGACTAGTCAATAGAGTTAGTAGGTGCCTGAATTACTTTGCAGTTAGGGATGTATAGCAAAGAATGTAGGGGCAAATGCTCAGTGGTATCTCAGGTAGATCCGCACAGTTTTGAATTTTGGAGTGTCACTGGATGGTTCTGGAGTCAGGGGTTGGGGTTGAGGTACTCCAGTGGGAGATTCGAAAAAGCTGGGTGTGGCTTGGTCCCCTTCGCAAAGTTCCAGCCCTTTATGCTGGAAAGGGGTGACTCGGGTCTGCCCCCGGGGAATGCACGTGGTGGGGAGAGCAGGGAGCTGCTGGGTGTCGGGGCGGATGGCATCAGGAGGGCACAGCATATTATTATATAGTGTATATCCTTCATAGAGAGTCAATGGATAGAAAAACTTCCAGAGCAAGGCTAAAGTAAAATGTAGTAGAAACATTAGAAAAGTTGAGCTTTTGGTTATAATCATGTTTGGTTTAAATTTATTTAATCAGGAATAAATTAAAACAATATTGTATAACAATGTTTAATTACCATTCTTAACAGCTCAGAATTCTTTTTTTAATTTTTTATTTTTACAATCACAAAGATATACTTGAGCATTTTTTCATATGTTTTTTGGCCATTCGAATTTCTTCCTTGCTGAAGTTTCTGTTCATTTCTTCTCCCCATTTTTTGATGGGGTTGTTTGTTTTCTTCTTGTAAAGTTCTACCAGTGCCTGATATATCCTGGATATTAACCCCTTATCAGATGGGTATTGGGTGAATATTCTTTCCCATTCTGTGGACTGCTTTTGTATCTTAGTCACTGTTTCTTTTGAGGTGCAGAAGCTTTTTAGTTTCATGTAGTCCAATCACTAGCACTATCACTATCTTCCCATTCATCATCTATTTGCTAGAACGGACACCAGTAATATCTCCATATGCCCTGTCTCATGATAGTAGAGCCAAGGGCATTGGCTTGCTACAGGAACATAAAGAGCCTCAAACCATTATATTAGGTCATGGGAATGACCTAATATAAATGTTACTGGTATTTGGCATATCAAATACAACACGAGCAGCTTGCCAGGCTTGCCATGTGGGAGGGATACTCTTGTAGCACCTCTGGGGACTGGAGCGATAGCCCAGCGGTAGGGTGTTTGCCTTGCACATGGCCGGCCTGTACCGGCCCAGGTTTGATCCCCCAACATCCCATATGGGCCCCGAGCACTGCCAGGAGTAATTCCTGAGTGCAGAGCCAGGAGTAACCCCCTGAGCGTTGCCCGGTGTGACCCAAAAAAGAAAAAAAAAAGCCAGGAGTAGTCCCATATGTTTATCTTTTCTTCTAGTTGCTTTGTTAGTGATGTTTCACCTTTGAAGATGCCTTTAGCTTCAATGTCGTGGAGGGTTTTTCCTATATTTTCTTCAATGTACCTTATGGATTCAAGTCTGATATTGAGATCTCTAATCCATTTTGATCTGATTTTTGTGCATTGTGTTAGACACAGGTCCAAATTCATTTTTTTTACATGTCGCTGCCCAGTTTTCCCAACACCACTTGTTGAAGAGGCTTTCCTTACTCCATTTTAGACTCTTTGCACCTTTATCAAAGATTAAATAATCATATGTTTGAGGTTGGGTGTCAGGATACTCAATTCTATTCCATAGGCCCACAGGTCTGTTTTTATTCCAATACCATGAACAGCTCAGAATTCTTAAACATTACAGAAATGTTTCTTGCTTCAAAAGATCTAGATTTAGTGAGATATCTCCAAATAATAGCTCTCTAACTGAGCAAATCTGCACCACATCCTTGTTTCTCACACTCCTTATCTGAATAATTGAGCAGTATTTCACAGGTTGTATGATTTATTTAACTCTTCTGCTACTGATCAATGTTTAGAGAGAAGACCAAACTTTTTATTAGTAATGTCAGCTGCCACTGAAAATGCAAGAAAAAAATGCATGTTACCCATTCCTCACTTCCCCTGGGAGCACAAATGTGAAATCCTCGCTTTCTGATATTATTTTCACCAGTGAGTTGTTAGTTTTTAAAATCCACTTTAGCTAATAACAAGTAGCATTGTCTACCCTCTCTCTGCTGCCTCTTCTCCTCAGATCACCTGAGGAAACATCTGTCTTCTGCTTAACAATGAATTGATTCCATTACTCAAAATAGTGCCATGTGGAATTCTCAATCCAATAGAAAGTGTAAATTACAGAGAACTGTGAATCCTCTTAGAGCGAAGTCTTTCTCCTTTAGAATTGTTTTCTCTTCCTTACTCCTGTTATAGCTTTTGTTTCCCTACATATGGCAAGAGTAAGAAAAAGAATCTTTAACACTGTAGATCCTGAATCTCCTGTGCAATAACAGTAATAGAAAGGCTAGTTCCGTTACCATGAAATTCAACTTTATAGAATTTCAACTTTATAGAATTCAACTGAATAGAATCTCTTACGAGTGGTACAACAGTGGTGATCATAGCAGTCAGCAAAAGTGATCAGCATTCTCTTCTAATGAAGTTAGGAAAAGAATTTGACTTCCTCACTCTAAGTCTAGAAAAGTTTTTTGTTGACTCATGCTGAGTTTGGTTTGAGTTGGGATTGGGTTGTTTTGTTTGTTTTGGGGGGTGTTTTATTTTTTACTTTTGTGGGGGGCAGAGTGGTGAAGGAGTAGTATTTGTGTAGTTCTTAACATAAATAGTGCATTGTTTGTATTCTTTAAAAAAGTTTGACAGGCACATTATAAAGTTTCACTGTTGCCACTTAGATCTCATGTTTTCAGTTCTCTTGAACCTGTGTTTTGGGCATATAGCTAATAGCCCTCACTCATATCACTAAAGCCCTGATGCCTGTTCACTTATTATCTTCTTCCCCCTTTGATTGCTTTCTTTATTTTTTTTTAGAGAAACATTGTGTTTAATGCTAAAGCTCAGCTCATTCCAGTACTGGGTGTGGCCTGGATTCTAAACAGCAGGGATGGTAAGGTGACCCCCATGGAGCCTCACATGGAGAAGAGGATGAGGAAGGCGACCATCAAACAGAAGAGTCCCATGGCCTCAGACAAGGCAAAGCCCAGGACGGCATAAGAGAAGAGCTGCAGCTTGAGAGATGGGTTCCTGGCAGAACCAATGATCAAGCTGCCAAAGACAGTCCCAAAGTCAGCCCCCTGAGCCAGCCACACCCCCGCTGTGGCAGCCCCAGCACCAATAAACTTGGCTGCTGTGTCAATGTCCCGGGAGACAGTGCTGGTCAGAACTTCCATCTGGCCACCTGGAGCAGGGAGCTGCTGTAGGAAGACTGAGGCTCTTTTAGATAGGATCTCGGGCCTGTTCAGGAAGGAGGCAGACACAGGTCTGATTAGACCCCTGGTTACAATGGATCAGAGTCAGAGTAACAAGCAGTGTCTGGGTGGTCTACATTTTATTTTCAGTCTGTGTTCCTTCTGCCCAGCTGCCCCTGCCCTGACCACAGCGCTGCCCTGCTTGAGGTTCCCCACTCTTGATTTCTTTCCTTCTCTGTCTGTCTCCTCTCTAAACACTTGGATCAAACATAATCTAAGTATCCCCTTTTTAATACATTTCCTCTTCCAGTAGTCTATATTAAGCATATAAGTGAGATCATCCTGTTTTTGTCTTTTTTCTTGCTTACTTCACTCAACATATCTTTCTTTTATGTTAATATTTTATTATACCACCGTGAGACATACAATTACAAAGATGTTCATTTTTGGGTTTCAGTCATATAGTGTTCCAGCACCATCCCTCCACCAGTGCCCATTTCCCACCACCAATGTCCCCGATTCCCTCTCCCCTCCCCTAGCCTGCCTCTATAGTAGGTTCTTTATCTCTTTCTCTCTCTCTTTCTCTCTTCCTTCTCTTACACATTGTTGA
Organism: Cryptotis parvus; assembly: GCA_021461705.1. NCBI lineage: Eukaryota > Metazoa > Chordata > Mammalia > Eulipotyphla > Soricidae > Cryptotis > Cryptotis parvus. The sequence continues at coordinate 33,706 of JAJIBD010022896.1, read as the reverse complement.
TTGCAATACATACATTTAGAGATTATCATGTGTATCTTTTGCCTATATTCAATACTCAGTTCTAGGCTGATATAATCATTTTCAATGATTATTAGCACACAGTTCCCTTCTGTGTCTTACCTAACCTTTCTCCCACATCTTTGACTCCCAATAGGTAGGTTCCACTTATTAACAAGACCTTCTGATCCATGTTTTGCCTGACCTTGGATATCGGTATCATAATATATATATACATAGATATCATGCAAATAAATGCAATTTATCTGTCCTTTTCCTTCTGGCTAATTTCACTCAACATGATCCCCTCCATGTCCATTCATTTACAGGCAAATTTCCTAACTTCATTTTTCCTAACAGCTGCATAGTATCCATTGTGTAGATGTACCAAAGTTTCTTTATCCAGTCATCAGTTCTCGAGCACTCTGGTTGTTTCCAGATTCTGGTTATTCTGAATAGTTCTGCTATGAAAATAAAAGTACAGAGGTGTTTCTGCTGTGTGTTTTTTGGCTTCCAAGGATATATTCCCAGAAGTGGTATGCTGGGTCAAACATAAGCTCAATTTCTAGTCTTTGGAAAAATCTACATATTGTTTTCCAAAAAAAGACTATACCAGTCCAGTCGACATTCCCACCAACAGTGGATGAGAGTCCCTTTCTCCCTGCAACATGACATCTTTTAGTTCCAACTATGTTGCAGCAAATTGCATGATTTCATTGTTCCTTACAGCTGCATAGTATTTCGTTGTGTATATATACCATCTTGAAGATATATTTTATTTTTAATAAAGTGTACTTAGAAATTTTAGTATAGCATATCTATGGTATTATATGCGAAAAATCATATTATATACATACTATATACATATATATATATAAATTCACAAAATATTAAACTTTTTAAATTTAATCTTTCAGTACAATTACTTGCTGTTTAAAAACAAAAGCCTAGGGTGCTAAAATTTGGCTGGTAGAGTCCTACAAACATAAAACTAATATTTCAATTCACACATGAAGATCTGCCCCCATATGCCAAGTGAAATCTCAATTATGCTGCCTTTAGGATCCCCAGCTCCAAAACAAGTGTTCAGTCTTGGACACAGCCAAATGTGTGCTAGCACCACAATTAAAGGGCGCACTCCCTGGTTATCATAGAAACAGAAGCTGCAAAAAAGTGATAGGAAAGGGGAAATTAAATGAATGAATAAATAAATCATTTTTAGAAGTATCTGTATCAGGAAGCAGGAATATAAATACTTATGAGAGTAGTAAAGAGGTTAGCAGAATGAGCTTTGAGAGCAGAACAACCCTTTCACCAGGCTGCAGTCAAATTCTCAAACTACTCAAATTACAAATTGGAGTCAAATTACTCAAATTCTATGAGTCTGTTACCTTGTTTACAAACTGAGGCCCTTGAGAAGTAATCACCTGAGACTTTTCCTCATAAAAACAAAGTGGAGATGATACTAATAGCTTTAATAGAAGTACTCAACTAGTTATCACCTAATGTAGGAAAGACACTTATACACTGTCTTCATGATGAATGGGAATCATAGGGAGAGGGAGAATGTTTGAAGACCTACATTTCACAGACCTCCATAGGCTCCTAGTGTTTTTTTTAGGTGTCTGCATCACACAATGCATATTCATGAGCTTGGTGTTGAGTGGTTTGCCTCCTACATGGTTGCTGTTGGGTAGTTGCCCCTGTAAGTGCTCAGGGTTTACCTGGTGCTTGGTTGAACAAGTGCCACGTATATACATGGCATATGCTCCAGCACTTTCAGCTTTCTCTTCCCTAACATAGCTTCTAAGAGTTTATTCTAATAGAATTTTTGAGACATCTGCTTTCATTTCAATGTTTAACACCATAAAATAAAATAATTAGATAAGTATTTTTTTGTTTTAGAAAAACAGACATTGTTAAAGAAAGTGCAGCTTTTATCCTAGGTGCTTTCTAAACATGTCATATTTTTACTTGAGTAAATGCTGCTGGTAAAAGCAAAGGCTTTAGAGTTATACAATTCTATTTGAATGTGATCATGATTGTTTATTCAGATAATTTTAATTTGCATGCTTTTCTAAACAGGACAAAAATAGAAAGCAAGAGAAAAGCAAGAAATTCACTCGTATCACTTGTCTTCCATTGTTCATTGATTTGCTCGAGCGGGCACCAGTAACATCTCCATAGGTCCTGTTGCATGCCAGTGTATCCCAAGGGATCTGCTCACTCCAGGAACACTGAGCCTCAAACCATTCTTTCAGGTCATGGGAATGAGGTCTATAATTGTTACTGGTTTTTGGCATATCAAATTTGACATGGGTAGCTTGCCAGGCTCTGCCATGTGGGTGGGATACTCTCAGTAGTTGACTCTCAGTTCATGCATTTACTGCTTCAAAGCAGTCACGCACAACGGGTAGAGATTGGCTTTTCCTCTGGGTGGAGCTCTGACTAGCTGTGGAGTCTGGATGTTGATAATGGCTGCCCTCATTTCCTCTGGCTTCTTGCAAGGTTCCTCTGGCTTCTTGCAAGGTTCTATTGGGATGGCAGGCCAGGGCTAGAACCCACCTTCCCTCCCAGACACCTTATGATCAGCTGAGCACAGGGAGAGCCAGAAGCAGCTCTGCCTTGTGTATCAGTGTCTCTGGTTCAAGCATACCTGGGCTTGAAATAGGCTTCACTGTAGGGTGGAACTCTGATGAGCAGGGCCAGAGATCGTCTTTTCTCTTGGGGAGCTCTGATGAGCTGTGGAGTCCAGATGTTGAAAATGGCTGCCCTCATGGTGTCAGGGTTCCTCTGGCTTCTTGTGAGGCTCTATTAGGATAGTGGACCAAGGCTAGAACCCGTCTTCCCTCCCGGATGCCTCATGATCAGCCGAGCACAGGGAAAGCCGGTAGCAGCTCTACCCTGTTATCTGTGTCTCAAGCAAGAAATTAGTGATAATAAATACGTAACTGCATACTGATGCCTTGTATATGTAATATCTATCCACATGAGGGTATATTGCAGAGGAGTGTTGCATATAGAAGTCCTGAAACTTTTTTGCTTGTCATTTTGAAAAAAAATAGAAATTATGATAATAAAGCAAATAACTTTAAGTGAAAATCTGTGTTCCAAACAATAGCGTCATGAAGCCATTTATAAGAATCTATTTTTGATACTGTAGCACCTGCTAAATCCAAAACTCTATTTAAACATCCATCTAATCCTCTAAAATATGATGTTCTTCAAAATGGATTTTTTTTTTGCATTTTGAGTCACACCTGGAGATGCTCATTGTTTACTCCTGGCTCTGCACTCAGGACTTACTCCTGGCAGTGCTCAGGGGACCATATGGGATGCCAGGGATTGGACCCAGGTCATCAGCATGCAAGGCAACTGCCCTACCCGCTATACTGTCGCTCCAGCCCCTAAAATGTATTTTGACACAATTAAACAATATTAATTAATATATGTCCATTTAAAGAATAAAATGTTTTATTATCTATAAAGTGATAACAATTGATACTTTAAAAACTTATTTGTTGGACCTTAACCTATATGATAGAGAGAAAACCATGGGTAGAAATCTCTGAAACACTGAAGCTAGAGACATCTTAAAGAAGGCAAATCATTGGCCAAGTAAGTGGAAGCAAAGATATACAAACAGGAATACAACAAATGAAGAAGCTTCTGAACATCAGAGGAAAGGACAAGAATGCAAAGAAACCCATAGTCTGGGAAAAACTATTTGCCTACCAGTTGTCTGTAAAGTGTTAATATCCAAGATGTAAGATATACAAAGCATTGTTAGAACTTTGTAAGGAAAAAAATCCAATCTCATGAAAAATTAGAGGAGATTAACAGAAAACTCCTAAAAAAAAGAGAATTACAAAAGACCAAAAGACACATAAAAAATACACTGCATCAGTAATCATCAGGGAAATACAAATCAAAACAATGATCACTTCACACCAGAGACTGAGTTTAATCAAAAGAACAACAATAACCAGTATTAGTGTGAATGCAGGGGGAAAAAAGGGAACATCATTCACTACTGGCAGGAATGTTGACTGATTCAGGCCTTTTTGAAAATAATATGGACCTTCTTCACTTGTATCACTTGTCTTCCCGTTGTTCATCGATTTGCTCGAGCAGGCACCAGTAACATCTCCATACATCCTGTCACATGCTAGTGTAGCCCAAGGGCAACTGCTCACTCCAGCCTCAAACCATTTGTTCAGGTCATGGAAATAAGGTCTTTAATTGTTATCGGTTTTTGGCATGTCAAATACAACTCAGGTAGCTTGCCAGGCTCTGCCATGTGGGCAGGATACTCTTATAGACACCTCTAATCTCGAGCATTTACTGATGAAACTCAAAGCACCACAAAGAAAGCAAAATCAGATATATGATGGACAGAAGCATATTCCTAATAAACATTCCTGAGTCCCCAAAACTGATTGTTGCTGAACTGAGCTCCATACCACCCCTAGACTCCCAAGATCTGTGAGTTAATCAATCAGTAACTTGATAGATCTCCTTAAAATCATTTTATTTATCTAGATGTCAATGTCCTCTTCTACAAAATCAAAATGACCACCTCAGAGTTTCAATATTACAGTTATTTTGTTGATGTGGTGACTAATGCTCATGCATTAGTGAGTTCATTAACAGAATTCTTTACTAGATCTAATTTCAGTCAACAAAATTAATGGTGATAAACACCTGCCATCTTTATATAATTAAAAAGGTGGATTATACATATCATCTTTGGAACTTGATATGTCATTCAATCTTTCTGAAACTCTAGTTTGAACTGAAAACATGCAAAAATTATTTTATGCATGTATTTATTTTTTATATTATTTTATATATAGTGCCAGAAGTTACATTGGAAACAGCCATATGCAAGGCCAGGGCCTTACTCTAAAGTCCTCCAGCCTGCCTTCCACTCTCAACTCCTATTGATAACTTTAAATGATGCTCAAGAGTAAATGCCAATGTTAATTTCATTTAATATGCCACTTGCAACCTATGTCACAATTCTTAGTATTTCTACACCTATTTTGATGACTAATTCTAGAAATACCCCATCTTATTTTGCATATGTAATTTAGCAAATGCACAGAAAAAACACTTTTTATGTAATTCCCTCATAGTTTAATAGCTCTTTGATAGACAGCATTCATATTCCCTGCTAATTTCCTCATAATCCAGGGTATTATATTCCCCAAATGATGTTTTACAAGTAGAAAAGCTTTTAAAATATATTGTGTTTTGACCTTTTGAAATAAGATATTTGTTGCAAAACTAGTCCTTTTTTATTACTAAGGTGTCACTCAAAATAAAATAATACATTTAGACAGGTTGCAGCAATTTGCTTGCTATTACTCAAAGCTTACCCTCTAATTAGAAGAAATATGATGCTTCATCAGTGCATAATTTACCAAACTCAATGTCATGAAATTACCATATTTTATTCTTGCCTAAAACTGAAACTTGTGCATAGAGGAAAAATGTTCACTTCTAAAATGCAAAAGTAAGACTTGTAACAAAAGAGTGCTTGAGAGTTTAAAATATGGGACTCAGTCTAATCAAATGTTTGTAAAATTCTAGAAGGTATTCAAAAAATACATTTTCAACCCAATTCTGATCCAGTTTGGGATACAGTGGCAGAAGAAATGCAGTTATTTGGAGCTCAAAATTTGAATCATAATTACAATGAAAGGTGGGAATTCATGTAAAAGTAATCTCTGGGTTAATAACAATGACTTCAAGAATGACATCAGCTCATGCACAGTTAGTTCTCATAAGAAACAAAACCTGATCAAAATGGCTTCCAATGTCACCCTGATATCCAAACATAAAATGCAATCACTGTCTCAATGTTGGATGTCACTGGAAAAGAATATCCATTTCTTTTTCAGTTACATATCAATTTCTTTGTTCAGTTATAGAGCTATTAAGTTATTGATCTTTTTTGTTTATTTGTCTGAGTAGACTTTTTCAACTATCGATAAAAAAAAATCAAACTGAGAAATCAAGTGAATGTCAATGCAGCTTTATCATCACTCAAAAAACAACTCTGTGGACATGTTATCAAATATTCCATCAAAAATCAATTTCAAATTTTACTCTAACAGCCTATATCAGCTATTGCTTTCCTAGATGTTTAGCATGTTGTATTTTATCAATTTTACTTACTAATTTTTCTGATTATTTAAAACCTATTTGGTATTTCTTGGAATATGTATCAGGCTACCTTTTAGGTTGAAACAATAACAATTTCGCTCACTTAAGTAAAAGAAAATGTAGAAGGAAACCAGAAAAGTTTAAAAACAAGGACAATCTGGGAGGCTAGGCATTGGAAAATCAGGCTTTTCTACAATAAAACTGGTCCTTCAATACAGCAATTCCTCCAAAATCTCCATATCCTGCATAATGTATTCAAATTACAAGCACTGCAAAAGACTGTTGATTGGCTAAACTGAAGTCAGTGCCTATCCCTCAACTTTCCAGAATGGAGAAACTGGACTTGATTTTAGCCAAAGGGCTGAGAAGTGATCCAGAATAGAGAGACTGGGAATTGTTTATTATTTCCCAATCCCAATATAATACCCAAAGATGCTTTCTAAAGTGAGAAAATGTAAATACGCAGTTGTTACTATAATACCTTGCTGTGATTAGATGTTAAACAAAAAGAACAACGATAGAGGGATCATAGAGATAGTACAGTTGGTAGGGTGTTTCACTTGCATGCATCTGACCCTAGTTTGATCCCCAGCACCTCATATGTTCTCCCAGGCCCTGACAGGAGTTATTTATGAGTACAGAGCCAGGAGTAAACCCTGAGCACTGCTGGATGTGGCACAAAAACAAACTTATAGATACCATTATATAATGCAAATTTCCTACATCTATCCAACCATCCCACAGCTCACCCATCAGTCTGCTCATCCTCTCACCTAATTATTCATCTTGCTCTCATTTAGCCAGTAACCATCTATCCAGTCAGCCACACACATACACATATATTTTATATTAAGCACATAACATAGAATTCAATCTTGTTCTTTAAACCCAAGTGTCCATTAAAATAAGTGAATCTTTCAAAGGAAGCTTTTATGGACTTAATTTTCCCTAAGGGTTAGGAATCCCTGAGAGTAGATGAAGAGTATTGCAGCTTTGAAAACAATCAACTAGAAAGAATTAGGTAACTTGCCTGAAAGTGTAATGCAGTATAAAAGAGCGATTTTCAACCCCAGGGTAAATGGAATTGTATGTTTCATAAGTAAGATATTTGTTATGGTGTCAGTAAAAGATAGTCTGTGTCAAAGTTAATATTTAGGTGCATCGATAGCAAGAGAGTCACTTTCAGATTCAAATCCAAATTTTATATTAAAGGAAAGAATTTATGTGAATTCTATTTAAAATTGTCTTTACAGAACAAGAATAGAGCTGCCATTGATACTGTTCTTTCTACTTAAAATGTATTTAATGTTTTGAACAGAGTTAATAATATTTTCTTCTAGAACTGATACCCTCATTTAATTTTGAATTTCTATGTTAGATTTGTCATGTCCAAAATAAAAGGGAAAATTGCCTTATTTTCTTCAATGAAATTCTAAATTAGCCTCTGGAATTTCCAATTTTGGTGGGGGCTTTCCCCTACAAAGATCCTGTGCATTCAAGGAGTTAATAGTCATGGCATTATAATGTAATGTTTTAGAGTTATTAAAATTCAGACACAAAATGAGCTGTTCTAAATTTATAATAGATACTTTCAGGTATATCTGTTTCCCCCCCTAAAGGGGTAGGTGCAAGGCACAATGATAAGTTATTCATATGAATCCATTTATCTAGTTCTCACAGAAACCTACGACATTACCTTTATTATTTTCATTATATGTATATGTATAATTAGTTTTGCCACTTCAGGTAACTTTGCCAACTTCATTTCCAGGTAATGAACCTAGAAATCAAACCTAGTAGTCTGATCTAGAGCACAGGCATGACCCTGCATAGTCTATGCTGACCTACTTACCTGTGTCACTTATTCACAAGATTGACTTATAGAAAGCCATGATTGGTTTGAATTATCTCATTATCTTCATCACTGTTAATGGGGTTAGACACTTTGTCTTACTTTTTTACTTATAATTTTATTTATTTCTTTATTTATTTTTATACCTCCATGTGATATAATAAAACCCAGGGTAAATGGAATTATAATTGACAATTACAAGCTGTTCATGATTGGGTTTCAGTCAGACAGTGTTTCAGCACCCATCCCTCCACCAGTGCACATTTCCCAACACCTATGTCCCCACTTTTCCTCCCCCACCCGTCTTCCTCTATGACAGGAACTTTTTTCTTTTTTTTTCTCTTTCTCCCTTCTTTAGCACATTGTGGCTTGCAATACATATATTGAGGGGTTATCATGTATATACCATTACCTTAGATGCCTAGTCTTAAGAAAGACTGAGGCAGGATTGAGTTAGAAGCCACTCTTTTAATCTAGGCCAATTAGCCTCAAAACATGGAATAGATATACTCAGAAATCTTGGAAGAGCCTGTGCTCATGATGTGGGGCTGAGTAGCAAAAAAACCTGAGGTCAGATGATCGAAAAACTCAGAGAACTTGTCAAAATAAATTTCACATATTTCTTAAACTATTTTGAAAGGCAGTTTTCCAAATTGTGCTTAGGGGGCACAGTTGTTAATACTCCCTGCAATTCTCATCAACTTAGTTGGTGATTCAATGTCAGAAGTTGCTCAGACCCCACATCACTGTGGACCACCAGGAATACAGTCTGTGATGATTGGGAGTTAGATGCCAGGGACTAAACCCACATTGGGCGCATGCATGAATCTTAACCATTGTACCATCTCCCGGGCCCTCTTAACCCATTTTTCAATTAAAAATTTTAGTAAGTCAGACTGAATAAGGTCAATAAATACGCAGACTTTTATAAACAGATGCTTATGTAACTATAAAAATGTCAATATCATAAATGTAATAATGCTGAGTGTATACCTATCCTCCACCTCCATGCCAGTTTCCCGGAAGAGAGAGACCCACCCACACCAGACTCACAGCTAATCTGCAACCTGGAAGAGATTCAGACCCATCCACTTCAGACCCACAGCTGCGCTGCTCGGCCGGCCCCATGTGGAAGCAACTCATGGAGCTGATCTCCCGGTAAGGGGCTCGGCCAGCCCCCTGGCCGAGTACAGCATTGCTCCAAGAGTTTGCTCTCATGTGCGGGGAGAGACCACGCTGGCCAGACTCGAGTGGAGTTTTGGGCCCTGCCCTTTCCCTCCGCCTCCAAGCCAGTTGCCCGGAAGAGAGAGACCCACCCACGCCATACCCACAGCTCCCTTGGCGCGCAGTGCAATATTCTTAGCATTTACTTTCTTGAAACGTCAAAGTACATACAATTTCCCCTGTGTATCCAGGCCCAATGACACCAACTCCTCTATGTAGTGCCATTTAATTCCACTAGAATCTTTAGAAACCTACAGGGCTTCTAGTTATCCAGTTTACGTTCCTGGAGATGGAATCTAATTACATGAGCTCATATTTACTTGGACAAAGGTTTGTTTGTTTGTGGGTTCTTTGGCTCACACAGACTTAGACTATAGATTGGCTCCTGATCTCCTCCCTGATTTAAATATGTATATGTATGGGTGTGTGTGTGTGTGTGTGTGTGTGTGTGTGTGTGTGTGTGTGTGTGTGTGTGTGTGCATGTCAGGGTGGTTGAGGAATTGATGCGGGATAAGTAGTGCCGAGACACGTGGTTTAGAAATCACCTCTGCCAATGGCTGCCCTCTCACTAGTGGCAGTGGTGGGAACTTTTGTGACGACCAAGAGGAATCTGCTTGGCCCATGTTTCACCTGAAATCTCTGTAAATTGATAAAACAAGAGTTAATGCGGTGCCAGCCCCTACTGTGCCCTTGGCACTTTTTAAATGTTTCCATACAATATATTAGGCATTGCTAATAATCACATTCTCAAGTGGGACCCATTCTGAAATATCATCCCTCTCTGTAGTTGAAGAAACTAAGACAATACAGATTACACTCTTACTCACCTATTTCTCCTTCTCCTTCCTCTTCTTCTTCCTCTTTCCTCCTCTTCCTCCCTCCCTCCTCCTCCCTCCCTCCTCATACTCCTCCTCCTCATGCTTCTCTTTTTCCTCCTCCTCCCTCCTCCTCCCTCATACTCCTCCCTCCTCATGCTTCTCTTTTTCCTCCTCCTCCTCCTTCTCCTTTTTCTTCTTCTTGTTTTTTGTTGTTATCGTCTTTTGGGCCACACCCAGCAATGCTCAGGGTTACTGCTGGTTCTGCTCTCAGGAATTACTCCTGGCAGGACTTATGAGACCAAACGGGATACCGGGGTTGAATCCAGGCTGGCCACATGCAAGGAAAATGCCCTATTCACTGTACTATCATTTCAACCCCTACAAATTACACTTGTCCTTTGTTAAGAGTTATGAGAGAAAAAGTCAGGGGTAATGCAGGGATTAGGGGTGCCTGTGTGTGGCTGACACCAAAGAGCCCAGACAATATCGGGGTCCTCAGAAAGCCCAAAACCTCTTGAGCACCACTCTAGAGACACCCTCTTTCATGCTGGCTCAAAAAAAAAATAATAATGAGGAGCGGTTTGTAAAACTGATCTGAGAAAGATATTACTTTTCTTTGATAAATTTGAGTCTTTATTATAGACTTTAGGGTTCTCATAGCCTCTTAATGAACAAACCAAAAACAAATGATGAAGGGGATTTGCAGTGAAATTAATATTGCAGTGCTCTCTGCAAGATATTTGTGATCCAAAGATAGAATTTCACTGTAATGATAGTCTATTAATAATGAGGAGCATTTGTAAAACTGATCTGAGAAAGATATTACTTTTCTTTGATATATTTGAGTCTTTATTATAGACTTTAGGGTTCTCATAGCCTCTTAATGGACAAACCAAAAACAAATGATGAAGGGGATTTGCAGTGAAATTAATATTGCAGTGCTCTCTGCAAGATATTTGTGATCCAAAGATAGAATTTCACTGTAATGATAGTCTAGGGAAGGAACTTCTTCCATATCCAATGGGAAAAGGGGTGTTCTAATGATTCAATGAGGTGTGGATTGACAAGGAAGCTCAGTCAGCACTTTCTAATCTAGACCAGTGAATGTAAAACAGGGATTTAAAAAACACATAACCTTAGGATCTGATATGTTTTCTTATTCCAAGAAGACTTCCTTATCATTGTAGTTTTTTTTCCTTCCTTGCAGCTCTCGTTTCTCTTCTTCTCTGACTAACCCTGCAATACCATCCACAAAATAGAAAAGAAAGAAATAATTGTAGGTCCAATATCCAATATGCTTCAATCCCTTTGTGGCAACTTCAACTGTGACAGCAGCTGGGGCCACAACAGCTGCTGAAATATTAGCATTAGCAACTCGGGCAGAAGCCCAATGCTAAAAGCAGACACATGACTGGAGCTTTTTTAGCCTTTTTTTTTTTTACAGTGGCTGCTGTGTTTCCTTCCTTCTGGTGCTGCAATTTCTATTCTCTGGAAAGGATCTGATCCTGGATTTGGAGGAGGCTCGCAGGTCCCTGTGGCCTGGTCATAGATCATTATATCTGGTTGCTTCCACCTAAGGCTGAGCTACCTGAGAGAAGAAAGAATAAACATAGCCGGGAGGCAAGCTGCCAAATAAATCAAACTAGAAGCAAATGGCATAAGGAAGAGCATTGTGGTAATGGTGCATTTGCTGACTCTAAGTCAGTTCTCCTTGAACCCTAAATCAGACCTCCAGGGCTGAAAAGTGCTGCCTCCCATCTCCTAAGCACTGTCTGGTGAGGGCTTCCAGGCTGCAACAAACCCTTTCTGATAAGAAGCATGTAGTTTAGGAACTGGAGTGATAGCACTAATAGGTACCTTCTTGTCTTGCACATCACCAACCAAGGTTTGCTCTTCATATCCCATATGGTCCCCTGAGGCCACGATGAGTGATCTCTGAATGCAGAGACAGGAGTAAGTCCTGAGCACTGATGTGTGTTCCCCCCCAACCCCCCAGATATAAAGGGTGTTAGAAGAAGAGAAAAGAAAGAATACAGTTCCGATTGGAATTTATTCCCTATTGTCCATCTATCTTTTTCTTGATGTTTCCCTACATAAAGTTCCCTACATAAAGTTCCTACAAATAGTCTATTAGTCTATTTCTATCAACTAAAATAGAAATGACTAAGAATTTTATTTTCTCTTTCCCTCTTACTTCAGAGTATCTTTTTATGTGTTTGTATGCATATGTTTTCAAGGAAGAAATTCCCTACTGCAAAAGGGTCACTAACTATAATGTTAGTGTTGAAACCTTTCTACATTTTTTAGATTCTGCAAATGCAAGGACTTATTGTTTTGAGCCATTTTGTGTGGGTTTGTTTTATTAAGATCAAATTCTCTTTCTGAGCCAGAATATGTCATTTTTTTTAGAAAAGAGTCAGAGGAATTAAGTTCATTTCTTTGTGTTCTTGCCTTACTTAATAGTTTTTAAATAAAAAGGTGGTATTCTGTTTGTGGAAATGTTTTTCAAAAGATAGATACTGCCAGGCCATTGGTTCTATGGGAGAGTATATGCCTTGTATGTAACAGACCTAGGTTTCAATACTTAGCTCCCTAACAAATTAAAAATAGGCATTTACATATTTTGTTTTCACAAGTCAGGGACTGGTGACCTACAACTCACTGAGAAAGAGCACATGATATATAAATTTCACTGTGAAAAAGGCTGCTTCTCACTGATCTTAAGAAAAAAGATAATCACATCTACACTTGGCCTTTATGCCTAACAGTCTTACAATCTATCTGCCTATTTGACTCTCAATTATGTTTCCCAGTTCATTATTTTCGTGCCAGCGTCCCTCTGGCAGGGGTTTCTCACAAGTTAATTCATCTACATAGATTGAACTTCTCTTCACTTCTCTGCATTCGTTCCCACTTATTTAGAACTCACTCAGGAAGAGCTTCCTCAGGGAAACGGCAGTGAGCTTTCCCCCTAATAGGTTTTACCCTTTTATTATAGCCACTCCCCTATGTCACATGAGTCCCTGCTAGCTTTTGTCTTGAATGTACTGTTACGTTTATAGATTTCTGATAAATATTTCTTTCTTCTGCTAGACCAGAACTAAACAGGAACCAAGTAAAGATGTGTTTCGCTCTTGGTTTATTACCTTTTTATGTCTAGCATTCAGCAGTTTCTGGATCACCAACAACTATAATGTATTCAAATAACCTAAATATATAATGAAATGACTCAAAGGTATATTTCCTAACATTGACAGTACCAAATATCCTACCTCATTCCTTTTAATAAAGGAATTTGAATGTAAGCACATGCTGATGTAGAATAAATGCTCTTTATTAGATACCAAATCATAGAAAAGATAGAAAAAATGGAGGATACACTCCAGAACTCAACATTAGTGATATAGGTGGAAAGTCACTCTATTGACAAGACAAAAGCAAGAATGAACTCAAAGAATGCATAAAATAAAGTACTTCTATACAGGAAAAAAATATCTGCCTCAAAATGGAACAGCAAACTAGCAATTGGGAACAGGTATTGGCACATCATCAATCCATCAAGGGATTGATACCTAAATAATAATAAGAATTTACAGAACTTTACAATAAAGCAAGTACCTAATTGTTTATAATTGGTGAAAGAGGAAGCCTCTGTTTCCCCTTGCCAACCTGAGAGAATCCCACAGTTTCTCCTTGCCAGCAGTTCTAGTTCTCCCCATTGACCTACACCTCATCCTAAGGCCCTATCTTTAACATTCCTGGTTTCCCCAGGATCATACAATTCTCTCTGGAACCAAGAGTCATAATACTAAGATAGCAAACAATGCCTGAGGCAGATAGCCAGAAAAACCCAAACCAGCCAGGCCACCCTGAAGATTTCTGGCATTCTCTGTAATACTTGGTCGATAACAATGCAAGAGGCCTTTAAAAGAGCCTACAAAAAATCCCTTACTTTAACTTAGTCCTATACTAAGTTCCTCCCCGCAAGGGAGTTCCTTTCCTTTCTCCTCTACTTTCCTTCCAATAAATTTTCTACTTTCTAATTCTGAGTCTGAGCATCTTTATTATTCAATATTTTCATTCTTGAAAATATTGAAGAACCTGGGAATTGTGATTGAACACAGAGACCGCCACCGCTGCTTCTGCCTCACCTGCATCATTGGCATCACAACTAAATAGATACTTCACTATGGAAAATGACCCACAGACAGATAATAAAATGTTCAATATCACTTATAATTTGGGAAATTTGTATGAAATTCACAGTGAGTCATCATTTCACACAGGTGAAATCAGCTTCTGGCAAAAAATTGAAAATAACAGACTAATAAGGATGTGTGGGCAAAGGTACTCTGGTACACTACTGATTGGAATGTACATTTGTGCAGCCTCATGATAAACAATATTGGAGTCCTTATCACTTATATCACTTGTCTTCCCGTTGCTCATCGATTTGCTTGAGCGGGCACCAGTAACATCTCTATACATCCTGTCGCATGCTAGTGTAGCTCAAGGGCATCTGCTCGCTCCAGGAACATAAAGAGCCTCAAACCATTCTGTCAGGTCATGGGAATGAGGTCTATAATCGAAGTCCTTAAATTGATAAAAACAGATATACCGTATGATCCAACAATACCACTCCTAGGCACTTATCTGAAGGATATGAAAACACTAATTATAAAGATTTTCCTCTTTATATTCAGAGTAACATAATTCACAACAGCACAATAGCAAAAATAAGAAGTCAACTTAAATGCCTGCTGATAGAAAACTGAATAAATAAGCTCAATGAGATTCTAAACTGCCATTTAAAAAGATAAAATTATGCCATTTGGGACAACATGAAGTAATTTTACTAAGTGATTTTTACTCAGTGAAATAATTCAGGAAGTAAAAGATAATTACCAGATGGTTTCACTATTATATGGAATATAAATAACTAGAGCAAATAAACTTGAAACAAAAACTGTCACCACCAAAATAATTCGTAGGCTCAGTGGAAATGGTGGTAGTTTGGGGAAGGATGAAAATGGTGATAGAAGAATTAAGGAGTGGGGTGTTTGGGTGTTTTGGTGGTGGAATGATGTGAAAACTTTGATGATGGATATGTTAAATCATTCACACATATTGTAACGGTGTTAAATGATGTTTCTAAAATTCTGTATATTTCAAAATATTGAAAAACCAATTTTAAAAAGGGAAAATTTTAGTTTTCACTAATAAAAATTTTAAAAAGATTTCTTTTAATTTTAAAGGTTGTGTAACATAGGTTAGTACATTCCACTAATTCCTCTAAGATGTGACAAGGCAAACATTTGCAGGTGCCCATTCAGATTAGAATCATGTAAAATAAAGACCCTATAGCAGTGGCTCTCAGACTTTAGTGCATCAGATCCACTTGTGGATACAGGTTAAATTGCTGATCCTTATGTCTAGAGTTTCTACCAGTAGGTTTGTAATAAGGAATACTTGCACCTCAAACAGCTCTTCGGGAGAGGTTGATAATGAGGGTTAGAGCCCCAGAATAAGAACCATGGGCAAGAAGTATAACCATGGAATGCCAATAGGAATCTTACTGATGATATAACTTAATAAACAAAAACAAAACTATACTACTATTAATATAAGCTTATAATGTTGAAATGACTAAGTACTATCACAAGCTAGCTAACAAACTGTAGTTAAAGAGATCTAATGCTAAGAGCAGAACCATTAACACAGCTAGCTAGTAATCTGTAGTTAAAGAGATCTAATGCTAAGTACCATCACACAGCTAGCTAGGAATCTGTAGTTAAAGAGATACAATGCTAAGAGCAGAATCTATACTTGTTTTGGAGAGGAAGAGGAAAGTTGCAGCATAGCCAGTACTGTGCTCATGGAATCATATGGTGCTAAGGATTGAACATGGCTCTCCTACACACACGCAAAAGATGTGTTTCCGTCCTTTGAGCTGTCTTCCTGATCCAGTCTACACTCTTTAGCTCCTTAAGCCATGTATCTCAAGGTTGCCTAATGTTAAGAATTTTCTAATGTAGTTGTTATACACGTAAGACTCCCAATGAAGGCAGGATTATAAACTGCTGTTTTACCTTCCTGGTTCCATTTAGAAGCACTGTTCTATGACCAGGATTCCCTCCAGCCCTATTTTGCTCCAAAGTCACCACAGGATGTTCCATCACTCAACAGTGCCACTCACCAACCTACCTGATATTTCTTCAGCTTATATCACTACAGAAAGAAGCAAGAGTATGTAGGTGTTATGTGAAGACAAAGGTAAATGAGCCTTTTAATTTTTTTAGCATCAACTTCTATTTTTGGGGATTAAGTTAACATTAAAAACAGAGCTCTTATAGACTGTAAGAGTAATAGTTTATTTATATGTGTACTTGTACTTAAGATAAGTAACTATTGGGGTAATTTGGTAACTAGTTTTGAATCTTTCTGACTCAATACAAGAGAAATTTCTATTAAACATTGGGGAAGCAGTGAGGATAATCAAGAAGAATTTACTCTCTACCAGAGGGTTGAAGTTTAATTACATTCCTGAATGTCAGATAAAATGGTGGGTGACATACACTAACTAATTTGAGAAGTATGATACATTTGGGGGCTCAGATTTCTGGCTAACATATAGGTTACCCAGTAAAATTTGAATGTCAATTAAGTATATCCTACACAATCAATGCTGAAGGATTATTTTTATATGGAATCTTAATTTAGCTATATTTAGGCTCCCTCTACTCTCCAAATGTGGCAATCTTATATAGGGCAAGAGAATGCTTATCCATACCATATTATTAATCTACAATAGTAATTAGACAATGAATATTAGTTTGTTGGAAAACTAAAGAAAACCACTCCCTCAATCAATAGCAAGAGCAATTTCCAATTTAGAGGAAGCTGAAGTCACATTTGATTGGGAAACTAAAGGAAGATGGTTTAGCCTTGAAAGATAAACAAGATTTGGGAAATGCAAGCATAGGTGGGTGATCCAAACAGAAATACAAGATGAGGGAATAAGAAATATCAAGAAGATATAGTTGACCAGGGTACAAAATTCAGTTGAGGACATAGAGCTGAACAGACATAATGAAGCTGACATGCAGAGACAGTAGCTGACTAAAGTACTTAGGATTAATAAGTTCAACAGAAAATTAAAAAAAAAAAACTTTGACAATTTGGTAGAATCTAGACCTCAGAAAAGGTCTACTTGTCCTGGGCATGTAGAAAATATAAATTGGGTGAGAATAAAAGATAAATTAGAAGACTATTTCAGTAGTCAATGCCATATTTTTGTGTTTAGTTGTGAGTCATATTTTATAAGTAGGTTATAAAATCAACTTAATTGGTCATAGCCAGCATTTCTAGGACTGGTACTTTAAAAATACAGAACAAACAGTACCAGGGCCTATAAAGACAGTTCAAAGTGCTGGAGGACATACTTGTATGCAGGAACCACCAGTTCTATCCCTAGCATTGCCCACTCCCTCAATCAATAGCAGGAGCAATTTCCAAGAACCATCAGATATGGCCCCCCCAAAAAACAGATATTAGTCTACAATAACAATTAATATGTTTGTTGCTTTAATAAATATGTTTATATATGTAAAGAATGAAAGAGAGAGAGATGTAGGCAAAGAGAGAAATATTATGACATAAAATGTGCTTACAGAATCGCAGTCCAAAATGTTTGGAGGCCATTGCATTATACAGAAGATTTCAGTCAATTGGGTTTTTTTGTTGTTGTTTTTTCATTATCCACATCACATTCTGAAGAATCCACTCTCTCTACAAACAGAATTCTAAGGAACTATATGATTCTAGCTCAAAGGATGGTAATCATCTAAGCCAGTATAAAATCTGGGGCAGAGTCAGTCCTCCCATTCTAAGGAGCAGTCTGAAGGGCATAGGCAACGTCACACGTCAACAATGTCATTTCACCCATAAGGAATGCAATCTGATAGCTGGTAACGATATTGCAAAGTTGGAAAACAAACAACTATTCAAAAGAAAGAGAAAAATAGAAAGCTCATGCAATCCCAAGAGATGGAATATGATGAGACCTAATGAAGTCACTGGTAGACAAAGAAAGGCAATTGTTTTTCTAAATTTTCACATTTTTATGTGGCCAGAATAGTATTTCTGCAAAGAAATGATATTTTCTTCACATACTAATTTGTTGTATTTATAATAGCAATCCATCAATCTTGCAGCAAGAGACAATACCATACAATCCCAAATGAAGTGGAAACAATGATTATATATTTAACTTGATCATCATTCAAACCATATGATTCAGCTTTCTTTTTTAACTGTAGAAGTAATTTATCTTTCTATTAGTCTGCTGATTTTAGTTCTTCCCTGGGCTCCATATGAAAAATGAATGAGGTCTTAGCAAGACCGTCAATGGATGCATAATTTCATAATTTCAACTTGCTTGGTTTGGTTAGTAATATGTTCCTCCCTTTCAGTGGCAATTACGTTGGAAACCAAGGTTGCCTGTGTACTATCATCCTGCTTGAAAGCTTTAACAATTCTGTTTCCTTCCAGAAATCTAAATCCTTTATATATTATTCCACCTTCTTTAAAATCTAACACTGACTTGAAATATGAACTCCCAATTTAATCTCACAGTTGATTCATTTATTAATTGATGCATATGTGTGTTTATGCATAGACCATTTTATGTGATCCTACATTGTGCTGTCTCTGGTTTAGCCTATTGGACACTGAACGAGAACATTAGCCAACTTTAAAGCCAGTTCAGGTGTTAGGCTACTCACCACTTTTGCACTGAAAATATTCTGAGTATCAAAAGTGTAGTATATGCATATTGTTGTAATCAATTTTACAGCGGAGGTATCAAGACTAAAAGAGAGTATTTATCTTCATAAGCATTGCATAGGCAATAAATCTTGTCAGAACTAAGAATCAGACACAGAACTTTCCAACCTAAAATCTAAATGTAGGGCTGTTATTATTCATCACCCACCCAAAAGAATTCCACACAGTTCTGGCCCACAAACAGCTCTCTCTATAGGAGAAGCCGAATAAATGCAGTAAATGGAGAGTAAATGCAGTCAATCTGAGAAGGAAACAAAAGGAATCAAGCTCCTCAAATCTGTTTGTTTGTTTGTTTGTTTGTTTGTCTTTCTTTTTTGTGTCACACCCAAGGATGCTCAGGGATTGCTCTTGGCTCTGCACTCAGGAATTTCAAATTTATTTATTGCTTATGTCTTCCACACCTGCCATCCACAAAAACCAGCAGCAAATTTCTATCCTCTGTCAAATTTCCCATTCCAGGAATCACTGCCCAAAACCTCTCAATTTAATTAATCATACAAATACTTTATTTTTTTAAACATTTTATTATACCACCGTGAGATATACAATTACAACGTTGTTCACGCTTGGGGGTTTCAGTCACACAGTGTTCCAGCACCCCGCCCTCAACCACCACCCATGTCCCCAATTCCCTCCCCCCTCCCACATCCTGCCTAAATGGCAGGTTCTTTATCTCCTCTCTCTCTCCTCTCTCTCTCTTCCTTCTCCCACACATTGTGGGTTGCACTACGTACACTTAGAAGCCATCATTTGCATTTTTTGTCTGTATTTAATGCTCAGTTCTATGTTCGTATCAGACCTTTAGACATTTATTCACACATGTTCCCTTCTCTTTCTAACCAAACCTCTGACTCCCACGTGCTTGTGGTAATTTCCACTTTTGGTAAGATCACCTGGTATATTTATGTCATGCAAATAAATGCAGTCATTCTATGTCTCTCTCTTTCCTTCTGACTAATTTCACTCAACATGATTCTTTCCATGACATACAAATACTTGAAATGGTCTGAGTGTCTTCGTGTTCCTGGGTG
Organism: Cryptotis parvus; assembly: GCA_021461705.1. Taxonomy (NCBI): domain Eukaryota; kingdom Metazoa; phylum Chordata; class Mammalia; order Eulipotyphla; family Soricidae; genus Cryptotis; species Cryptotis parvus. Next base: position 13,769 of record JAJIBD010022896.1, on the reverse strand, counting down.
AGCAGATGCCCTTAGGCTACACTAGCAAGCAACAGGATGTATGGAGATGTTACTGGCGCCCGCTTGAGCAAATCAATGAACAACGGGAATACAAGTGATACAAGAAGTGATGCAAATACTTTAAGGTAAGTAATTTTTCTATGTATTTCCTCTCTCTCAGCAGGCATACCTAATCAAACAATATGTTCTTTCCTGCCTCATCTGAATTTCCTTAAGAAATCTTCCCAGCTCAGACTTTAGGATACCCATTAGAGTTAACACAAAAGATAAATATATTTTGCCTCTCAAAGATTACCTACCTCTGCTACTATTACAAATGAAAAAAAATTGAATCTTTGAGAGCTGGAATAACGACTTCAGCCCATGTGGCAAGTTAGAGGTTACCGAGGTCTATGAGTCAGACCCCTCCCTTGCATTTCAGGGCTCTTACCCACACCCTCTTATTAGCATATTCCCATTCATGAGAAATCACAAAAATTTCTAATTATATTACTAAAGAGAAATTAGGAGAACGTAGTCCAAGTAAGCAGAGAGGAAGAAAAGAAACAAGATGCCAATTATACAGCCCTAACAGACTGAGTACCTCCTTGCATGCTGAAAAGGGATACACCTACTGAAAATGTCTTTAATTAGAGACAGATTCTGATGAAAAGTTGGCACTGTCTATGAAATACTTGTTTTCATTTGAGAGCATGGAATGTTATGGATTTATTTCTTTTCCATGCCATATTTGAGTTGAGGAATATTAAATATTTATTCGTTGTCAGTTACCGAGTAACATGCTGCTCAACTTTCCTATTTATTAACACCACTCATTTATTTAGTCCATAGCTGCTTTCCAGTTAAGATTTGAAATGCCACTTTCAGTGGATTCTTGTACAGTATTTAAAATTAGTCTAAATGTACACATAAAGGCATAGAAATCATATGCCCATAATGTGAAAGGAGAGATCTCATAATTAAATGACTTTGTTATTTACCCTGTGCTATAAAAGGGAGTTTGGAATAAAGTTTAGAATCAAGAAGATTGAGTTTGGTACCAATATTCTTTTCTTACCTTCAATGTGGCGTTAAACAAGTTTAACTAACCTCTCTGATTAGGTTTCCTCATCTTTCTTTGATGCAATATTGCTAAATATGAAGGCATTATATTGAATTTGAAGTTTTCATTTTCAGTCTAAAGATATTGTCCTTTGGAACACTATATGACCAAAACCCAAATATGAACTTTTTAATTGTATATTTTGTAATTGTATATCTCATGGTGGTATAATCACTTGATCACTTGAATCCCGTTATTCATTGATTTGCTCGAGCGGACTCAGTAACATTTCCATTGGACCCTATCACGTGCCAATGTAGCCCAATAGCATCTGGTTGATTCAGGAATATGAAGAGCCTCAAACCATTCCTTCAGGGTGGTATAATAAAATACTTTTAAAAAAGATATTGTCCTTTTTTTTTCATGGAAAGCTCTACCAACCAAGTCTGTAACCTCTATATAAAATCTATTAAGAAACCATGGTGAGGATGTTTATTGATCTCAAAAAAAATGATGATACAGGTAGTCAGTGAAACACAGCTAAGTATGGGAGCAGAAATGAGAAAAACTACAATCAGAAGTGAGAACAAATGAACATGGAAGGAGAAATGTAAAAAATAAAATAAAAACCCCACCTCAATGAAAGGACTCAACAACAGAGTTACAACAGCAGAGGAAAATATTGTGACACTAAAGATGTGATGCAGAAAAACCTCTAGAAATGACAGAAGATGGGAAAATGTCTGAAAAAGAAATGAACAACAAACCAATGACCTATGGGATGAGTTCAAGGAACATATAAGAATCACTGGAATACCCAAGAATTTGCACTGGAAGGCAAATTCAACTACAAGCTAATCATATAAATCATAAATAATGATTTTCCAGAGTTGAGGAGTGAATGGACCTAGATCCAAGAGGCCTGAAAAGACTCATTGAAATTAGAACCAAATAAAATAAAAACTCCAAAACACATTGTACTCTGACAAAAAAAAAGAGAAGAGAGTACTGAAATTAGCAGTAGTCAAATAAGGTATTTACAGGCCAGAGTATAGCACATAAGTCCAGAAGTGATGGTTGGGCACAGAGCCAGAAGTAAGCCTTGAGCACATAGAATGCAGTTCAAACACCAATATAAATAAATAACAAATAAATAAGAATCTTACATGTTGCAGGACTCCTTTAAGGGCCGCTGCATTTGGCTCAAAACATTAGCATAATAAAGGGCCTAGGTGAGGTGCAGGGAGGGATTACCTAAGGATATTTGACCCTCCCTGCTTTCCATAACAGTGGGAGGAAGGTCTGAGTTGCAGGGGTATAAACTAGCCGGTTTTCACTCTCACGCACTTCTTTGGGGGCTCTTCCAAGCGGTCGCCCTGCTTGGAAGTCTGCTTCTCCTTTCTCAAAGCCTTTACACGTGGTGGTCGCCATCTTGGCCTACACGTGGCTGGGGTTCTAGCCTGGAATCCTAAGCACCGGGCTTTTCCTTTTGCTGATTTGTATGCCTGAACCTGTGATAAGTAAAGCCTTTTAAAACTGCATCGGATTCCTGAGTTTTCATCCATTCCTCGCCGGCTTCGGAGGTAGAAGAGAACTTCGCTTCCGGCACTGTTGGGGACCCCGGCGGAGCTCCCCGACATTTGGCGTCCCTGGCGTGGGCACCACCGAACATCGTCTGGCCTAATTATCATCGGACAGAGATCATCTGCCTCCGAACCGTGAGTAAAATGATGGATATCTCATGGTATAGATACATTGTATCTTTTATTGGCTCAGAACCATACATAGCCCAGTCTATAAAGTTCCTTTCTGAGAACTACTCTATCTTTTCACAAATCATCTGGGTCCTTGCGATTTTTAAACTGTACGTTTGTGTAAGGACGATGTTTAATAGAGAGAGGGAAGAAAGTAATAAATTGAATGCAATCTTAAGGGACGAGGTTTACTCAGCGATTAAAGAAATAAGTGAGGATCATAAAACTACAGGTAGACTGGTCTTAAAGCTTGAGGACAGAATTATTAAACAGAATTTAAAATTTGAAAAGAAATTAGAAGAACAGGAAAGTAAAATTATTAAACAGAATTTAAAATTTGAGGAAAAATTAGAAGAACAGGATTTAAAATTCAAAGAAAAATTAGAAGAACAGGATTTAAAATTCAAAGAAAAATTAGAAGAACAGGAAAGTAAAATTATTAAACAGGATTTAAAATTTGAAGTAAAGTTTGAAGAGCAGAAGAAGGATATCAATAAAATCAGCACTATCTTAGAGGAAGAAATTGACAAACAGAGGTTAGAATAGATGGACAGAAAGAGGAGGTTTGGAAGTTACACATAAGATTGAAAGAACAAAAAGGAAGAAATATATAGGAAACTTGAAAACTTAAATCAAGAAATGGATGTGTTACGCAGGGGAGATCTCTGATTTCATAATTTATCAATCAGGACCTAGCGCATACCCAATACTGAGGCGTGAACCAACTAAAAGCCGTTCACAAACACGCCCCCAAGGCTGTAGACTTGAAAAAGGTGTATACATTCCCAGCGAAAAAAATCTAAAAAAGAATTCTAATGTGGCTGATAACTTAGAGGAGGAATAGGAAAACCCAGAGGAGGCAAATTCCCAAGCTGAAAATCTCCCCAAAGTTAATACCCTCAAAGGGAAAATGCTCCACTGGCAGATACTACAAGCTCTGATGAGGGAAGAGCGGGAGGAACAGGTTAGCTCGTGCAAGCCCCACGAGCCTTGCAGTTCCTGTGGTTTGTCAATCTAATAATAATCAAAGAGCAAAGCGCAGCAATCTTTCTCATGACCAATCTAAAGATAAAGTAAAACCGATTCATGAAGACTTAAAAAATTGAGTCAATAACCCCATTTAGAAAGGCTTGCGACAAGTTTGGAATATCAAATCCTTATTCTTTAAAATATTTAGCTGATTGGAGCCAAAATAATCAGTGGGTATTGGCAGACTTTGAAATGGTAGCCCATACTTGTCTGAACCAATCACAGTTCATGCAATGGCAAATGTGGTATACAGATGGGGTTAACATGAATATTGACACTTTAAGAGAAAAAGAATCTGGCCATAATATAACTTTTGCCATGCTAAAAAGGTGAAGGTGAATGGCAAAAAGAAAGCAAAACAAGCGACATTGCCTGAACCTATTTTAAAATTTGTTCAGGAGACAGCATTAAAAGCGTGGAAAAAAGTAGGTTCCGACCCAGAATTTCTAGGTAGCTATACAACAATTTACCAGGGTCGTAATGAACCATACTTTGATTTTGTTGGGAGATTAAGTGAAACAATCCAAAGACAGGTTCAAGACCCAACCACTCAAGAAATCCTAAAAGCGAACCTTAGCATATGAGAATGCTAATCAAAATTGTCAAGCAATACTATATAACATTAAGGATAAGGGAAGACCTCATGGGATATCTAAAGGCCTGTAGAAATGTCGGTTTGGCCTCCCATGGGACACAGTATGCTATAGAGGCTTATGCCATACAGCAAGAGGATCAGGAGAGGGATGAAATGTCAAACAGCTTCAGGGGGGAGAAACAATAAACTTCAAAGGATAAACAATGATCGGAGAAACTATGCTAATAATCGCAACTCCACCCCTCGGAGGGCCCCACCTGGACCATGCCCAAGGTGCAGAAAAGGAAAACATTGGGCCAGAGACTGTCGGTCTTGGAGGCGAAGTCAGCCTCAGGCTTCATCTGGACAGATAACCTGCTTTAGCTGTGGAAAGAAGGGACACACCCGTAGGGATTGCCCATCTTCTAAAACTATCAATACAGGGGCAACATTCTAATAATCCCTTTATAGGAAATGTTACATGGACCCCCTCCCAGGTTCCACAAGCTCCGTGGGCTCAAATAACATCTATGCCTCCCCTAATGCGGGAAACTGGGTGGGGGGGCCAGCCCCAGGCCCAGCTGAATCCAGGGGCACTCTCCTTCATTCCACCTGCCCAGTATCCTCCGAATCAGAATCCACAGAATTACAGTCAATAAATGCTCTCTGGCCTACCCCATCAGGCAATGGCAGTCTCGACATTCTCTGCCCTAAGACTGTCAAAATATACCCAAGTCAAGATCCTTACATGCTAAAAACAGGGATAAAAGGACCTGCTCCCCAGGTAGAATGGGTTAAATTCAGGGGAAGTGATAGGGAACTCGGCTTCCCGGCACCGCGGGGTCCCCGACAGTGCCGGGAGGCGGGTTCCTCCTACCTCGAGCCGGCGAGGAATGGATGAACACTCAGGGGATCCAATGAGGTTTTAAAAAGACTTTACTTATCACAGGTTCAGGCATACCAAATCAGCAAAAAGGAAAAACCCGATGCTTAGGATTCCAGGCTAGAACCCCAGCCACGTGTAGGCCAAGATGGCGACCACCACGTGTGAAACTTCCAAGGGGAATAAGCGCTCACAAGGCGAAATCCCACCGGGAAGAAGAAGCCCGGGAGAGCAGGAACCAGCAAGTTTATACCCCCCCGCAACTCAGACCTTCCTCCCATTGTTATGGAAAGCAGGGAGGGTCCAATGCCCTCAGGTAACCCCTCCCTGCATCTCACCTAGGGCCTTTACTGTGCTAATGTTTTGAGCCGGGAAGGGAAGGCCTTTGAAATGTAGAGAAGGGGGGGTTTCTGAGATGGCATGTCACTGTACCAAAGATCAACACCAATGCCAGTTAAATATTTCTCCAAGCCTTCACAAGTCTCCTCTACTTCATTGTAGTTTTATATTTTATCAGGGAGCCATGCTTGTTTGTTTGGAAGCAAACAGCATTTCTCTCTGGTCTAATTACTTAGGTGTCCTTGCGTGGCCAGGCTAATATGCTGGTAAGATCTAGCTAGTCCCACGATGATTGTGATAGCATGGGAGAATATTTTATACCAGCTAGTACAGCATACATGGTCAGATAAACTGCCACATTTAGACTACCCCCTTATCTACGGGTGATTTGCGGGAGGCAATCAGAGCAGATGCAGCGGCCCTTAGGAGTCCTGTAACAACTCCCCCTGATTAGTTTACTAATAAAAATTGAAAAGGTAAGAAATATTTAGTAATGTACAGAAAATTAAGATAAGAAAAAACAATTCCAATTGCAAAATGATAATTCATGTTACTTTAGGATCCTAACTTGTTTTTGGACCCAAAGCAAAGTTCAAGATAAAGTGTTTTTAGCTGTCTGATTATAACGGACTGTAGTTTGCACTGTCCATAATTTGTGAGAGTCAATTTGCTATATTTTATGTAAAGTCGGGTGTCTGGAACAAAGTCTGTGGGGCTACTTCTGGAACAGCAATAGCGGTGATCATATGAGTATGAGTCTTTGGAGAGCAGCGATCAGGAACTTCGTTGAATTGTCAGGAACACTGGATTGGGTCTCAGGAACACTGGAACAAGTATCTCGAATTCTGGAACAGGAGTCTTGAGTGCTGGAACAGGTGTCTGGAACATCGGTGTGGGCGTCTTGCAGGGCTTCTTCAGCAAGGGAACATTGGCACCGGTAACTGTACCTGTAGCTTAGGCGAGACAAAAACACTTTTCGAGGGTTAATCACAAGTAGAGATTTTAAGGCTTTGGCAGGAATTTAAGAACATGAAGAAACTTTAACACCTTGTGAAAGGAAACATTAGGAAAAAGTTTTTTTGCAGATTATTAAATTTTTGGTGAGCACTGTTTTAGGAGTCTCATAGTATTGAGCAGTGTAGCGCAAGTTTACTGCATTCCAATATTTCATCCTGTGAACAGAATCATTAGAAAAACAATTTTTCATTGATTTAGCAAACATTTTTGTAATGAGCACTGTGATCAGAGTCCAAAGCCTCGAGCAACATAGAAAGAATCTGCAGCAGCCAAGTTCTTTTCTGTAAATCTTTGAACAAAAGCATTAAAATTTTTTATTAGTTGTTAGCAGATTTTGATATTGAGCACTATACTTGGAGTTCACCCTTTTTTCTCCTTTTTTAATTTTTAATTTTTTATTAACCTGTAAACAAAACATTAGAAAACTTATTAGTTTTTAAAACCTTGACATTGAACATCATACACGGCAGTCTATTTTTCTTTAAAACCTGAAGAAACTTCATTAGTCATTTTTATAGATAAAAACCTTAGAAAAGTCTTACAAAAATTTTTTCTTCTTGAGGGTTATTCAGGTGCTTTCACCTTTAAACACTTCAAAGCAGCAAGGAAATATTAAGACACTTACACATTAAACACTTAGAAAATACATATTTTTATGGTACCTTTTTTGGAGGGTTATTTAGGTGCTTTTTACCTATAAACTCGCTCCAGGGCAGTTTTTTTTTTTTTTTTTTTTTTTTTTAAGAAAAAAAGGGGTTACTTCCAGCGAAAGCATCAACAGGCTGCAATGCAAGGTTATTTTTATTAAAGACGAACCAAGATTAACAGGCTGCAAAGCAAAATTGTTGTTATTTAAGATGGACCATGTTTAACAGGCTGCAAAGCAAGGTTATTATTATTAAGAAATGAACCAATTCGGGAGGTTTGAGCAGTTTGCAATTTAAAATTAAGACTTTATATTGAAAGAAATTAGGTGCTTTTAAACCTGCAAGCCATTTATGAACAGTTTTTACTTAGGTGAATTTACTGGTTTTTGAGTCTGCATCAGTGTTTCTTAGCGGCTCTCCTTGAGACAAGTTTAAGGTGAATAATGTTAAAGATACCTGTTTTTTGTTGCTTTAATAATCGAATTTCCGAAAGTTTTTGAGCACATTTAACACTTTGTTTAGCCATAACATTTACCATAAATCATTCGCCAAAACTATCCATTTGCCATAAGTCATTTGCCATAAATATCCAATTACATAACTTAATTGTCTGCAAACCTCCAGCCACGTGGGACGGGGCACAGACAAATAAAAGCGGACAATTTAGTCCGGTTTATCTTTATGGAAAGCTATGGGTACTTATGAAGGTGGCAGGCAGCTGTAGATTGAGCCTAAAGCTTTTTTTCCATCTGAATTAAGTAAAGATGCCACCAAGAAATCTGTCTTTTTATTTCCTTAAACCAAAGGTCCAGGAAAGCATGTACTTTAAACTTAACAACTTGCTCTCCAGTACTTGCACTCTGCTCCCGTTGGGGGAGGTGCAGTTTTATCACAAAAAATCACAAGAGTTAGCATCAGAAAAGACCAAAATAAAGAATGGCTATGAGGAATGTTGCAAAGCTCCCAGAGCTTTGCTTTTTTGATTGTTAAATTTAGAACAGGAGGAACTACGAGCCTTTAGAGGCCTGGACAGGCTCTGGAAATTAATCTGTTCCTCCCATCCTCATTAGAGTTTGTAAGAATTTTAGGGAAGCCCTCAACTTGAGATTTAGTCTCCATCAGAGGGGCATCTATGACTTTAGAGATATTAACTCCGGGCAGATTTTCAGTGTGAGAGTTTGCCTCCTCTGGAGGTTTCTTTTCTTCCTCTAGATTAACGTTAAGCTTTAAAATCTGTTTGCTAGATTTAATTTCATGACTCTCTGAAAGAAAAGCCGGAGTTATAAAAGTCATCACTTTTACTAGCACCTGAAGAAACAGGTGAAGCCAGAACAAAGAACAAACTTCCTGGAAGGAACCCATTTTTAACTCACGGTTTGAATGCTGCTCCCAGCTTTAGGAAAAGTTTTTCAACATCTTGGTGGGATCTCCAGATGCAGGGGTGCCCACCCAGGGACGCCAAATGTCGGGGCGCTCCGCGGGTCCCGACAGTGCCGGAAGCGAGTTCCCTTCTACCTCCGGGCCGGGCGGAATGGATGAACACTCAGGGATCCGATGAGGTTTTAAAAGACTTTACTTATCACAGGTTCAGGCATACAAATCAGCAAAAGGAAAAACCCGATGCTTAGGATTCCAGGCTAGGAACCCCAGCCACGTGTAGGCCAAGATGGCGACCACCATGTGTGAAACTTCCAGGGAATAAAGCGCTCACAAGGCGAAATCCCACGGGAAGAAGAAGCCCGGGAGAGCGGGAACCGGCAAGTTTATACCCCCGCACCTCAGACCTTCCTCCCATTGTTATGGAAAGCAGGGAGGGTCCAATGCCCTCAGGTAACCCCTCCCTGCATCTCACCTAGGGCCTTTACTGTGCTAATGTTTTGAGCCGGGAAGGCCTTTGGAAATGTAGAGAAGGGGGTTTCTGAGATGGCATATCACTGTACCAAAGATCAACACCAATGCCAGTTAAATATTTCTCCAAGCCTTCACAAGTCTCCTCTACTTCATTGTAGTTTTATATTTTATCAGGGGAGCCATGCTTGTTTGTTTGGAAGCAAACAGCATTTCTCTCTGGTCTAATTACTTAGGTGTCCTTACGTGGCCAGGCTAATATGCTGGTAAGATCTAGCTAGTCCCACGATGATTGTGATAGCATGGGAGAATATTTTATACCAGCTAGTACAGCATACATGGTCAGATAAACTGCCACATTTAGACTACCCCCCTTATCTACGGAGTGATTTTTGGGGAGGCAATCCAGAGCAGATGCAGCGGCCCTTAGGAGTCCTGCAACAGGGGGGCCAGCCCCAGGCCCAGCTGAATCCAGGGGGCACTCTCCCTTCATTCCACCTGCCCAGTATCCTCCGAATCAGAATCCACAGAATTACAGTCAATAAATGCTCTCTGGCCTACCCCATCAGGCAATGGCAGTCTCGACATTCTCTGCCCTAAGACTGTCAAAATATACCCAAGTCAAGATCCTTACATGCTAAAAACAGGGATAAAAAGGACCTGCTCCCCAGGTAGAATGGGTTAAATTCAGGGGGTGATTGGCGAAATATAAAGGGAATTAAAGGTGCATTTCGGACTTCTGGATCCTGAATCTCATGGAGAGATAATACTGTCAATATCTGTGCCAACTAAATGGACTTTTTAAAAAAGGGGACCGCTTGCTAAACTATTATTATTTTTTGAGGATCCATCTAGTCAGTCCGAACACCCTAGAACTGGTGGCTTAAATAGTACCAACCCTTCTGCCAACTTCATTGTTGGTTATACAGCCACACAGAACCAAGCCCACCAGCCACCTGCTAACCAGAATTTCTCAGGCCAAGCGGCCGGTTATACCCATCAAAATTTATAAAAGGAAATTCAAAGGCATGTTGGATACAGAGGGCAGACATATCCATAATCTCCACCAAGTATTGGCCCTCTAACTGGGCCCTAAAGAAAGTGTCCCATAGCCTGAGTGGGGTAGGCAATATCTCCTCCTCTCTTCTCCGACAGAGTCTGAGATGGCTGCCGTGTATTGGCCCTGAAGGGAATGTAGCCATGGTCCAGCCTTATATAGCCCCTATGCCTTTAACTTTATGGGGGTCGAGACATGCTGGAGCAGTGGGGGGCAGTAATCCACATACCTCGTCCAATTCCCCATCTGGCACCAGTTCCAGCCCTCCATAATAAGCCTAACACAGGGAGTAACCCTTTTAGTGGGGGCGCTGCGGTTAGCGCCCACCACCTATCCGTATTCAGTGGAAATCTGACAAACCTATATGGACACCACAGTGGCCCCTCAATACCAAAAAGTTAGAGGCACTAACAAATCTAGTGGAAGAACAGCTGAAATTAGGGACATATTGAGGAAGCGTTTTCCAGAATGGAATTCTCCTGTTTTTGTAATACAGAAAAAATTAGGCAAATGGCGTTTGCTGATTGACTCAAGGAATGTAAATTCTACTATGGTCCCCATGGGAGCCCTGCAACCTGGGTTCCCTCTCCAGAAGCTATTCCTAAAGATTGGCCGCTAATTATCATAGATTTAAAAGACTGCTTTTACAGCATACCTATCCACCCAGATGATCGAAAAAGGTTTGCATTTTCAGTCCCTTCCGTTAATCATAAAGGTCCTTTTACGTAGGTTTCAATGGACAGTATTGCCCAAGGGATGACTAATTCACCTACGATGTGTCAACACTTTGTTGATGAGGTTTTGGACCCATTTGTGCTAAATTTCCTGGTGCATACATCATCCACTACATGGATGATATCCTGCTAGCTTGTGATAATTCCAGAGATCTCCAGAATTTATATAATGATGTAATGAGCAGTTTTACCAGAGGCTGGCTTACAAGTAGCTCGGAAAAAATCCGATGCAGCCTCCATATGAATATTTGGGCTATGCACTTGACCGCACTACAGTGTGTCCTCAAAAAATTTCCATTAGTCAAAAAAGGGCTCAAAAACTTGAATGTTGATATGATGTATTATGTTGATTGACTTGCGGATGTTGAACCATCCTTGCATTCCCGGGATGAATCCCACTTGGTCATGGTGTACAATCTTTTTGATGACTCTTTGGATTCTATTTGCTAGTATTTTGTTGAAGATCTTAGCATCTGTATTCATCAGGGAGATTGGTCTGTAGTTTTCCTTTTTTTTGTGACATCTTTGTCTGCTTTGGGTATCAGGGTGATATGTGCCTCGTAAAAGTTATTTGGGGTATTTCTGTTTCTTCTAATTTGCCGGAAGAGCTTAAAAAGAATTGAGAGTAGGTCCTCTTTAAAGGTTTTGTAGAATTCACTGGTGAATCCATCTGGACCTGGGCTTTTTGTGTTTGGGGAGACTTTTGATTACTGATTCTATTTCCTCGATGGAGATAGGTTTGTTGGTATTCCAAATCTTCTTGTTGCAGACTAGGGAAGCTATAGGAATTCAGGAATTTGTCCATTTCTTCTAGGTTCTCTTGTTTCGTGGCATACAGGCTCTCATAGTAATCTCTGATGATCTTTTGAATTTCTGTGTTTTCAGTTGTGATGTCCCCGTTTTCATTTCTGATTCTATTTATTTGGGTTCTCTATTTTCCTTTTCTTACAAGTCTTGCAAGTGGTTTGTCAATCTTGTTTATTTTTCAAAGAACCAGCTTTTGGTTTCGTTGATCTTCTGGATTGTTTTTGATATTCCGTCTCATTGATTTCTGCTCTAAGTTTTATTATTTCTTTCTTTCTGCTTGGGTTGGGCTCCTTTTTGTTGATAACTCTCTAAGATCTTAAGTTGGGAAGCCAGACTGTTTATGATGGCCTTTTCTTCTTTTCTCATGAATGCCTGAAGAGCTATGAACTTGCCTCTTAACACTGCTTTTGCTGTATCCCACAAGTTCTGGTAATTCGTGTCTTCAGTCTCATTTGTTTCAAGGAATCTTTGGATTTCCTCTTTGATTTCTTTTTATGACTTGCTGGTTGTTCAGCAGTGAGCTGTTTAGTTTCCAGGTACTTGGTATTGGTCTCCGTTTTTGTGTACAATTAACTTCTATTTTCAGTGCATCATGGTCTGAAAAAATAGTTGGCACAATTTCTATCTTCTTGATTTTATGGAGGTATGATTTATGGCTCAGCATGTGATCTATTTTCGAGTATGTTCCATGTGCACTGGAGAAGAAAGAGTATTCAGCTTTTTGGGGATGAAATGTCCTGTATATGTCTACCAGCCCTCTTTTCTTCCATCTCTTCTTTTAGGGCGAGTATTTCCTTGGTAGGGTTTCAATCTTGTTGATCTATCCAGGGTTGATAGAGCAGTGTTGAAGTCTCCAACTACAATTATGTTGCTGTCAAAGTCTTCTTTGAAGTCTATTAGTAGTTGTTTTAGGTATTTTCTTGGCCCCTCGTTGGGTGCATATATGTTTAATAGCATGATTTCTTCCTGATATATGCATCCCTTGACTATTAAGTGACCTTCACTGTCCCTTCTGACCTTCTTCAGCCTGAAGTCTATGTTGTCAGATACCAGTATGGCTACCCCAACCTTTTTGGATGGGTTGTTTGAGTGAAGGATTGTTTTCCAGCCTTTTATCTTGAGCCTGTCTTTGCTCCGATTGTTCAGGTGTGTTTCTTGAAGGCAGCAGAATGTTGGATTCAATTTTGAGATCCATTTTGCCACTCTGTGTCTCTTAACTGGTACATTTAGACCCGTTGACATTGAGGGAATTATTGTCATGGGATTTTGTGCCATCTTTCTGTATAGGTTGGTTGTTCTTTTGGGTTATGTCTCGTCTTATAGTAGATCATTCAGTCCTTCTTTTTAAGGTTGGTTTTGATTTTACAAAGTTCCTAAGCTGTTGTTTATCTAAGAGTTGTATATCTGTCCTTCAAATCTGAGTGAGAGTTTAGCTGGATAAAGAATTCTTGGTGAGGCGTTCATTTCATTAAGTTTTTTACTATATCCCACCACTGCCTTCGGGCTTGGAGGGTGTCTTCTGAGAAGTCTGCTGAGAAATTGGAATGGATGCTCCTTTTATACAATTTACTTCTTTTGATCTTGCTGCATCAAGAATTCTGTCTCTGTCTATGGCATCCATTACTTTGACTAGGATGTGTCTTGGGGTCTTTCTATTGGGGTCTCTTCTTGCTGGTAGCGTTGGGCTTCTTGGATCTGGATGCCTTCATCCTTTAACTTCGGGGGAACTTTTACAGCCAGGATGTTTTAACTGTTTTAATTTCCTTGGGGTTACTTTTCCCTGTCCCTCTGGGACTCCAATGATTCTTATGTTGTTCCACCTGGCTTCATCCCATTGTTCTCTGTTCCGTTGCTGATCCATTTTCCGATCTTTTTCCATCTTATATAGTTCTCTGAGTGCTTTCTGCAGCTCATCTTCAGTCACACTGATTCTCTCTTCGCTGCTGTCATCCTACTGTTGAGGGCCCGATTGTGTTTTTCATTTCATCTACTGAGTTTTTAAGCGATAATATTTCTCTTTGCATGGTTCTCATTTCTG